>JAEMWC010000462.1:262500-370000 GCA_016490735.1 Pachyseris speciosa
TGAGGCTTACAAATAACCAACGGTCAAAGTGTATTTTGCAGCATTGCGGTTATCACGTAATGGCTGCGATATTTAGTGTTTCATTAGAGCAAGCGGGAAAAAAAAGCGCAAATATGGTCATGACGGACCAATGAAAGATTTTTGTGGGTTTTTACGGAAGTTGTGGACACCTTTCTATGTAGAGAAGTGTAAAACTAGGTGACGTAGGTCTATTCGATTTGAGAAATGATGTATGAACCGTTGTTAGATCGACCATATAAGGGTTTGTTTACGTTCGTGGAAATTAACACGAGCACACGTTCTTCTGTGACCGCTTGCCATTTAAAGGGCAAGCCATCGGGGAAGCTTTCCGTTGAAGCAAATCACCTTGTACTAAAACGAAATCCTGATAGAGGTTCATTTTTAAAAAGGAGATAAAAGTTCCTTCCTTTTTAAAGACATTTTAGTGTCGCCCTCATCCTTAGCCTAGGGAACCTTGCGTCTACTGGCGTACTGTGAATGGAGGCTGGCAACTTTCGCAGTCATCTTTTTCTTTTCAAAAATTCGGTAGGCATGCAATATCTGTATGCTACATTAGCAACGTTTTCGATACGAGTTAAATCGCCAGTACCCTTAGGAATAGCAAATAACTTGCCCCCAACGTCTTCTACAGCTCCAGCGCAAAATCGAATGCAGCCTCTTGCGTAAAAACGCACAAACTCAAAACTGCACCAATTCCAAGGCGCTTTCTGCGCACACTTCCGGATCAATTCGAACGCTAACAAGTCTGCAGTTCTCTTGAGTAAGACTTGAACTTTGAAAATAACTCTTCTGCAGCCATATAGTCAGCTTCCACTTGGTAGAAACGCGAGCCCAGGCAGAAAGTTGTCCAGCAACATTGCTTAGGGGAGGGGGAGGAGGGGAGTCTGGCCTGCCGTGTCTCTTAAAACTATCAGGGGACAGTTTTAAGAGAAAAGTGTGTTTTTTATTGGAAGTATCTCAACAATTTTACCCCTTGTTGTGGCATATACTTTGCAAAAATGTGGCCACGGTCAAAAAATCGATCTCGCTCATACTTTGTCAGTTTGAAGGCCAAGGTAAGTAATTAAAGGATATAAGGCTAGTTTTTTGAAATATTTGATACCACGGCAGAAAGCCAGGAAAAGCGGTCAACCTACCGGAAGCTGGAATTTCACATCGCGAGAACTCGAAATTCTACACTTTTCCTCTTCTTGCTACACAGACTTTCACATAGCTGTGAATCTTTCTTAATCATTATTGAGTCTTGAGTCAAAATATAGCACTATTTAAAATATCTGCTCATTTGTGAGCGAATTGAGTCCCATTTAACTAGACACACTTTCTTATTTACCCAAAAATCTAAAATAATCCAAACTCAGCGAGGTAAAAAGCTAACCGGTAGTGCCTCAAATCCTCTGATATTTTAACCAAAGACAATTCAGCAATTCAGTGACTGGTTTTTGTGTCTATTGTTTCAAATCTTTAGGAACTCGTAGCGCTTTTGCAAAAACCGCCGCTCAAAGTTCGATAAAATTACAATGCAGCGCCCTTGAAATCCACAACTTAACACAACAGTCGACAAGAAAGTAAATTAACTCCTCGGCCAGAGTTTGTTTCTTGAAAAAGGAGGTTCAATATTTATAACGAATTGAAACCTTTTAAAAAATATGTTGAGGTTAAATATTGTCTACGCAGGTTTACGAACTAAAAAACACGAAGAAATACCAAAACTGAAATCATTTCACGCGCTCCATAATCTGTGTCACGCACGAGAACTTAGCTACAATTGGTACAATAACAAACAGATGTTTACATCCGTTGATTTAAAATAAGTCGTATTGTAAGATATCTTACTTAACGATGTGCCGGATTCCCCAGTTAACTGGCTGAAATAAGAGAGAAAACTATTTTTATAGTAAGTCAAACTAGATGAGAAGCTTTACACCGTCGATTGACCATCGAAAGTAAATGTTCCCACGTCAAAAGCAAATATCGCATCGTCCTCTAAATAAACAACCCTACTTATCCATATCTCTGTAACATCACATCTTCCAGAGCAGACATATCGAGCAATGATGTCATGTTCGTGCTTGAGTTTTGTCGGTGCGATTTGCGGCGCAGACGAACGCACCTCCTCAACTTCCGTAACACCACTCACGCAGTGTAATAACGATATAAAACAGCACAAAAATCCCTTGGAATTTTCCGGAATCGAAACAAAAGTAGACGACTTCGTGTTTTCCAAAGCCGACGAATTTATTGGAGAGGAGTATTTGCCCGTCACATTATGTCAGGTTAGGCATAAAAGTAATTTTCGCCCAATTCCGGAAGTTATTTCGGGTCACTCTGAAGGAGCTAGCCCTGTGGGCCCACATAAATGTTGTAGTTCAATTTTACCCGTGGATCAATTTTTATTTTCTTTTGTTCTTGTGTATGGTACTGTATGGAAATGAGTACCACATTAAAGTGCACATGAATCGAAAATTAACTACCAATTTTTTTCCATAGCTTATATTCCCCATATTTCATTTCAATCGATTCCCTCCTTTGCGTGAAGAGAATTCGCTGTTTCTAGGGTTCCTAAATTCCCGCCGAGATCTGAAATCTTAGACAGTTTGCCCGCGAGCAAAAGTCTCTGTGACGTCATTCGCGTGTATGTTTAAGGGTGAAACATGGCGAAAAAGGCGAAAAACTGTATACCTGGAACGCTTTGCGCAGCTTGCGGTCGCGGTAATGAGTCTTGGTAGTTTTTTTTTTTAGGAGATCTGCCTCGTATGGGGTCTCGGACGCTTTTGTGGATCATCCTTATGGCACTATGCTTCCATTCCTTTTTCCTTGTAGTTGTAGGCGCTGCCTTTAAATTGTAATAAATAAATAGTTCTCCGAGATTTTTGTTCCACCGAACTAATAAAAACAGAGTGACGCACTGGATTGAGTACACACGAATGACGTCACGAATATTCAATATAACCCAAGACCTTGTTTAGAATTTCAGTGAAAAAAGCCCAACTTCCAAGTTCCTCCTACTTGAAATAAATTATTTTATTTATTTATTTTTTTTTTTTTCTGTTAACATCTTTCTGAAAAGGTTTTTAAGGCAGACCGGTATACTATAACAGCAATCCATAAAACATGGGAGTCATGAAATAAAAGTTGTTATCAATCGACTGGATTGGACAACAGACTGAAGAAAGAAGTTACGAAATTATCTTCACTTTCTTTCCGTCTTTCTGAAATGATTTATCGTGTTATCAGAATGAAGAAAATACTAAAGATTCATTGGAGGCAGTTCCTGTTTGGTAGGACATCAAAGAACTTACCTAAGCCTACAGGGAAGAGTTGTTTTGAAAGTTCTAATATCTTCATGGATTGGAATAAATTTATTCCTTTCTTCCAGTGTGGGCACTTTCCTTAGCTCCTTGCAGTGACCCTGAAACAACTTCCGGGGTAGTAAAAAAATTACTCGTCCTTCGCCAAACCTATGCCTAACCTGGCATGATGAACCGGACAGAGAGTCATCGCCACACCCACAACAGCCGCCAAAATCAATTCTACCTCTGTTTCAACTGTGGAAAATTTCAAAGACGTTTTGTGGTTAGTTTATATCCTTGTTCCACTGCGTGAGTGGTGTAACGGAAGTTGAGGAGCTGTGCCTTCGTCTGCGCCGCATATCCCACCGAGAATCCCAGTCAAGAACGGACAAGACATCGTTGTTCAGTATTTTTGTCAACTTTCCGAGAAGTCTGGTATTAGGTTAAAATGTTACAGAGATATGAATAGGTAGATTTGTTTGCTTGGAGCTTTTCGTGGGAACAGTTACTTGAGATTGGCTATCGACGGCGTAAAGTTTCTCACACTTAACAAAATTAATTTAAATCGTTCCAATTTGTATTGCTATTAAGTTATTTTCGATTTCTTCAGCAAGATAACTGGATAATCTAGCACATCGTTAGTAAGATATTTCAAAATATGACTTATTTTAAATCAACGGATGTAAATATCTGCTTGATATTGTTGCTAAGTCGCTCTAGCGTGACACAGATTAGGAAGCAAGTGAGATTTAATTTCAGCTCGAGGTAAGTCTGGTATTTCTTAATTTGTAAACCTTTGCAGACAATATTCAACATCAATATATTTATTAACGTTTCAAAGCGTTAAAAATATCGAGCCCCTTTTTTTTATAAAACTTTGGTAAAGGAGTTAACCTTAGTGTATTCTAGTGTGCCTTGTTATGTTGCGTTGTAATTAAAGGCGCTGCATTGTAGTTTTATCGAACTTTGAGCGGCGTTCGTGCAAAAGTGCTGCTAGATCCTAAAGATTTGGAACCATAAACACAAAAACCAATCACTGAATTGTCGTTTGTTATAATATAAGAGAATTTGAGGCCCTACCGGTCAGCTTTTTACCTCGCTGAATTTGGAATATTTTAGACTTTTGGGTAAATGAGAAAAGTGTGTCTAGTTAATCGGGGCTCAATTCCCTCACAGATGAGCAGATATTTTAAAACTTGCCATACTTTGACATAAGAAGAATCAATATATTGAATAATGATTAAGAAATATTCATAGCTGTGTAAACGTCTGTGTAGCGAGAAGATGAAAAGTGTAAAATTTCGAGTTCTCGCGATGTGAAATTCGAGCTTCTGGTAGGATGACCGTTCCTCGTGGCTTTGTGCCGTTGTATCGAATATTTCAAAAAAACTAACCTTATATCCTTCAATTACTTACCTAAGCCTTCAAACTGACAAAGTATGATCGAAATCGATTTTTTGACCGTGGCCACGATTTCTTTGATTTTTAGTGACAATCACTCTTAAATCTCTTGTTTGGATCAGCCAAGAAAGTAATCGACAAACACTTTGTCAACACCTCACTCTCCGGCACAGCAAACTTTGGATTTACCAAGTTCAATGTGGCCTCAATACTGAAGCTGAAGCCTTCCCTGGGATTTCGCTTTTTTGTAGCGCATGGTAGGCGGACTCTCTCAGAAAGTGAGGCGGTTGTTTTTTCAGCGACGATTCCCGATGCGTGCGCCAAATTGTCCCTTCGTGTCCTCTCTTGTTCGACAGAAGAAACAAATTTTCTGTGGCAGTCGACTTCCACGAATCTCCGTAGCTTACTTTCAAGGAAACTTTGTAGCATCTACACTAATCGTTGGGACTTAGGGGGTTTGGTTTTTGCCCAAAAACATATTGCTTTTTAAATATTCTGCAGCCATATTTGTCTTTCACGTGTTTATATGATATTTCCGGTTTGCACTGATTGGCCAAATTTTGACAGCTCAGACAGCCGGAAGCCACAGGAAGCATTTTTCCCTCCTCCAACTCCCACCATCAACCCCGAGAAAGCTTGCTCACAGGCTAAGTGAAAAGCTTAGAGATGTATGTAAAGAAATTTAATTTCCTACGAACTGACGCGCATCTACCTCATTCTTTGTCATGTGGTTTGTTTTTCCAACATGTTTTGCGCCCGTGCGTGCTGCGCTATCTCATCAGCTAATTGCCAAAATGGCAAACAAGGAGGAAGGTTTTGTCGACGTGGCTGAAGTTGAAGTTGAAGAAACCTCTAATCAGAAGCTGAAACAAAGTAAAGGAAGATGGAGTAAAGAAGCAAACGGATAATCGAACTTTTTGGAACACTCCATACCTGTGGAACATACTGTTTTCCGCGGACTACCACGTACCTGACTCACCGGTGGTTCTAAAGGTCTTGCGTCTGAATGTTTGATATTTGTGCGATTAAACATGGTTTACTTGTTTGGTTAGTGGTTCCGGCAAACATCAACATTTTTGGTTACCAGACATTCCCCGTTAGGCCGGGGCTCTACATAATTTATATCTGTATCATTTGCTATCCTCTTTCGCAGATATGTTCTCTTTAGATCATTATATGAGACCATCTTTAGTAAGTTCCTCTTAATCGGAAAACGATAATGTAAATAGCTTCCAATAAACGATTTTTATCAGGCTTTGTTATACATGAGCAAACAAAAACTAGCGACAAAAACTGACGTTTCGGTGTCATTATGATGTCATTGTCAAAGCAAATGAAAAGTAAACTGTTATGCGAGACTAATGGCTCACCAAATTAACATAATAAAGGTCGTAGCGAGTGAGAAAAGTACAAGAATACTTTCGTCAGTATTAAATGCGACTGCACGTTGAGACTAGGTTTTAATTGCTTATGTACAGAATTTCGTGCACTGAACAATTAAATTTCAGAAAAAAGTTGTAAGCAAACGAAAGCGCTAAAACAATCCTCAACCCCATAGCTATCACTTCCAGGTGCGACATTTAACGTTGGCCAAAAACTACCAGAACGAAAACATTGCTAAGCAATAGCCCATTTCCGAATTACCTTTGACCTCTTTTTCAAATCGAGTCCTAGTGCTCATCTCTTCATATGAAAATAAGGTTTCATTCACATACAAATTAAACTCATTTTCATTCGAATAGTTGAACACTAGGCCCCGCTTTGAAAAAAGAGGCCTAAAGTAATTCGGAAATGGCCTATTTTGACATAAATGTCCGTAGAAATGACAAAAAGGTAGTATCAACCTTGGTATTTAGATCAGTCAACAATCACTCGAAACGCAGGGCTGTATAAAAGCGCCACATCACACCGAAATCCTTGCTTGGCTGAGCAAAAACAAAACCCTAAACTGGCTTGAAAGTTTTATAGGTTACTTTCCACGTCCACCGAGGAAGCTTCTTCATTTAAAGATTCTCAGCGGCAAAACATCATCCAGTTAAACAGCATCGAAGACAGAGTTGTTATTACAACCTTGCCAAACCTCAGAAGCTGAAAATAACTCCAACGTTAACAAGTTTTGCTTGGTTAGGCGAGCGCAAGCATTGAAAAGAAAAAGAGACAATGTTTGTTCAACCCAGTTGATAGCGCTTGCGTTACTACAGACATCCAAACTTACTGGACTATATAATTCAGTGTAATAGACTGAAATAGTGTGTGAGGTGTTTTCTATATTCCGATTGATTCCTCATAAAATCCGTTGTAAAGTTCGCCAATAAAACTTTATTCCATGCTTTCCACTGGCTTGGACGCGTTGGGAAAAAATGTTAAATTGTGTAAAAACCTTACATACTTTGGCTTACTCTGGGTCCCAGAGGTGTTTTTGTTTGTTTGCATGTTTTTTGTGTGTGTGTCATCTGTGAGCGGCGAAGCAGAATTTACATGTGATAAGATGACTGATAAAAATTTAAATTTCTGAATTTCAAACATCCTGAGGAGCAAACAAGGAAATATTATTCAGAACTACACTTTCTTCCAAATTGAGGAGATTGTTGTTGGAAAAATGGCCAATATTCTGATAAGCACACTGTTACTTTACGCTTCGAAATCGCATGTTTTGACGTTTGTGTCACTTTTTTACGGCGCTCTCTAAAATTTTCTATTTTTAGAAGCCCAAACATCTTATTGCTGTTTACTGCTTTTTCGCTAGGCTAATTTAATGTGACAACAGACCATATAACAAGTGACAATTTTGCGGTTTTTGCCCCGTCGAAATCGGCAAAATCCTTGAAAGTAATAAAAAAAATCCCTTAAATATTTCCTATGTTGTGAAATACGACAAATTATATAACAAAATGTTCATTAACATGCGTCCTTTTCAGTGAGATAATCAATGTTTACATTCACTTGTTTTTACATTTTAGGGTTGGTGCAAGCAATGAGTTTGTGGACCCTGGGAAAGCTGATGTGAACGCCTCGGAACAGACGTTTATATTGCCGTTCGAGCAAACCAAGTGTTTTTGTTCAGAAAAACTTCACCTAAAGCTATATAGACCTTATCACGGTTTCAGACGCCATCTTGGCGGGAAGGCAAACAGAACAGATTGTAAAGTGTTTGTATGCAATTCCCGCGTTGCCAAAAAAAGCGTGAAGCTCCTGTTTCTCAGCAAAAAAATTATATTGTTAATTAATGGTACTAGGCAAAGGGTGCCACTGAAAAAATTTAAGGGATTATGTTGTGCCAGAAAACGTTCTCTGGGTTTTTGAATTTTCCATACATTAGTCTGTTAATTTTTCACGCGAATTTTTCAGCCCACGGCAAAAAATTACAAACAAATGTATGGAAAAATTAAAAAAGCCAGAGAACGTTATCTGGTGCCGCTAAATCCCTCAAATTTTGTCCCTGGAAACCTTATCGTAGAACTATTAATTAGCAGTATATTTTTTTTTTGCTAAGAAACAGGCGCCTCACGCATTTTATTACAACGAATTTGCATACAAACACTCTAATTTCTCTTCTGTTTACCTACCCTTGAAGATGGCGTCTGAAATCTTGATAAGGACTATTCTGGTAGAGTTTGAGAAATCTCGCTTTTTTTTTCATTTTGCACACCTACAGGAAATATTTACGGACAGCCGCACGTAACAACTTAATTGACAATTGACTATTTTTTTTTTTTCTGCTTTTTCCATTTTTTATTTGGTCTGTGTAGAATTCTTTGCGGTTAGACAGGCCAGGTGTTGTTAGTAGCATGCCTCCAATTTGGTTAATTAAACAAAAGTCACTACAATACTCTTCTAAGGCTACAAGATTGCATTATCTTTTACATCAACTACTTACAGACACACGTAGGAGCAAGCGACACAACCAGCAAAAAGACTGCAAGGTACATCTCAGCCTGAAGAAATTCAAAGCAGACAATGAGTGAATAATCATTGTATTTATTTTGATGCCCGTGGTTTGAAGAAAGAAAATAAGGAGAGAGAAGAGTTTTCGTTTTCTTATTAGGATTAAACATCTCAATCCGATTCGCAACTCGACAAAGTTGAAAGCTCGGTAGGATCAACTGCCGACACTCTACTCAAATGTATGTATTAGCTTCACCACATCAAACGTGACATGTCAGTTGTGTCTACCAGCAAATCCATTATATCTTTTTGTAAACCGATGCAATAAAGAGAGAAATTTGGGATTGAGTGAGGCAGTGAGTTAGTGAATTTTGTTGAGTCACCTAGTCGATCCTTTTGAGAGAGGAAAATTGGACGACTAACCGAGACGCTGTTTATTTTGACCTAGAGGGAAAACAGAGAAAACAAAGCTTTCAACTATTCCGATTAATTTTCCGGATAAACAAAGAATTAGTTGGAAAACCCTCTTTTAATTGTACCAATGGCACGAGTAACGTGAAACTTCTTGGAAATTTTAATTCGACATACGTAGAAACTTACAGGAAACTAAAAGAATCTAAGGCACATGGTCCTTAAAATGAAAGCGGTGCGAGGCAAAAAAAAGTTATCCGCCGACCGGTTATTTCAGTTGGTAGAGCACCGGACTTCCGTGCGCGCGGTCGGCCCATGTTTACACCTTCAGGGTCTTTATATCATTGAGGAGAAAGTGCTGCTATGGTAATGTTATCTGCAAACGGTCACTTTTTCTAATCTTCCCTGATAAGGAAGATAACGACACTTGTTCAAAATAATCTATGAGACGTTAAGGAACCCACGCACTGTTCGAAAATAGCAGAGGCGTCGTCCCTGGTGTGGTGATCTATCTCTATCTTTCACATTCATGAGTTGGTTGGGTTGGCGGGCGATACTGGTAGCTGCTAGCGGCGCGTTTAAATGCTGACGTCGGATCTCACCCAACAGAAGAATTGAAAATCGCCCCCCGACTATGCGATATGACCCATATATAAATACATTCCTTTACTATTACCACAAACGACTTTATGTTGTCCACACATAACTCTCCTAGGTGGTTATCAAAAAAATAAAATAAAATAAAATAAAATAAAAATTAAAAAAAAAGAAAAAAAAAAAGAAAAGAAAAAAGAAAAAAAAAAAAGAAATATTTTTTGGAGCAATAATTATACGATTGATAGCCATAACTGGGTACTGCAAATATAGTGTAACCCTCATGTTAGTAGCGCCAAACAAAACAAAGGAGGAAAGTCTGTCCTTGTCACATCGAGCGCATTATGCTTATAATGATACCCGAGGTCTGTGTTTTTTTTTTTTTCGCAATAACAATCCATAGAATCCTTATCAACATATAACCCTGTAAAATTACAAAATCGCAAAGTCAGCGGGTATTCCAACCTGGGTCTCCTGCTCGAAAAACGGCAGCTATATCCGCTCGACCATAAACACGCAGCATATAAAATTACTTAGGGATATTAAGGCATAGTTAGAAGACTAATTTGCATAACAATAATTATAACATTGTGTAGATATAAAAAGCATGGCTGCTCCTCCTTGTTTGGGGTGGCCCCCGAAAACGATCAGGGGCTCATGGACCCGTGGGGTCCCCAGTCAGTAATATTACAACATCTCCCCTCTAGCAGGATTCAATGACTCTTTCTCGCCTCCTGACTTCTCCTCCAGATCTCGTAGTAATATGTGGATTTTGTGCTTGTACCTTGATTCGGAGTGACCGTTCCTCAGTTTCAGGTACATTTAAACTTCTGGGGAAGCCGCCAAGCTGGGAAGCCACAGCATGACGCAGCTGGGGATGCATGAATTGATCATTTGGAACTGAGATGATCTGTCTCTTATTTCTTCTGTAGATAAGCCCCTGTTCATCTTCCAGGGGATACGACCTTGATAACACTTCTGCTTTGCGCCACTGTTGCTCCCTATTTGAACTAATTCGCACTTTGCCCCCACCTCAAGTGGAGGCAAGTCTCTACTCTGTTTGTCATAGTTCCTCTTTAAAATTTCCTGACGAAGTTGAAGTGCTTTCACAACTTGGTCAGGGTCCACTTCTTGGGGTAACAAGAGACTTCGACGAGTAGGTATTATTGTGCGTGTTCGCTGACTCACCAGTAACTAAACAGGTGACACACCTATATCTTGGAAAGGTGTATTGCGATACTTCAGCAATCCCTCACATGGGTCCTTATGGTCTGCTGCAGCCTTCTTCAGGGTACGTGCACTGCCCTCTCTTCTGCATTATTCAATTGGTACTCCGGTGAGCTTGTAGTATGGCGAGATCCCCATGGCTACTGTTAAATAAATTTCTGGTATTGCTCTAGTGATGATCTTCAGATCATGGCGAAGTTCGGTTGCCCGACCAAGTTCATCTCGATGGTGCAGCAGTTCCACGATGGCATGAACGCGAGAGTGCAGGATGACGGCGAGTACTCTCAGCCGTTCCCTGTAACCAGCGGAGTAAAGCAGGATTGCGTGCCGGCTCCCACCCTGTTCAGTGTGATGTTCTCCGCGATGCTAACTGACGCTTTCCGAGACGGTGACATTGGAGTTGGCTTTCGATATCGTACCGATGGCAAACTCTTTAACACTAGGAGACTGCTAGCCAAGACCAAAGTGCATGAAGACACAGCCCGAGATTTCCTCTTCGCTGACAACTGCGCGCTGAATGCTTCCACTAAGTCTGACATGTAGGGAAGCATGGACATCTCCTCCAAATTGCCTGCAACGACTTTGGGCTCACGATTTCCACCAAGAAGACAGAGGTCATGCACCAGCTAGCGCCTGAAGCTCCCTACACAGAGCCCCACATCACGGTCAACGGTCAGCGACTAGCAAGTTTGTCTACCTCGGCAGCACTTTGTCACGCTCCTCCAACATCGATGAGGGAGAGGCCTACAGAATCGCTAGAGCCAGCGCAGCCTTCGTTAGATTTGCGGATAAGGTCTGGAAGCGCAGAGGACTGGGCCTTGACACCAAGCTCAAAGTATACAGAGCAGTTGTGTTACCATCCCTGCTCTACACCTGCGTGACCTGGACAGTTTACACTCGGCATGCTTGATAGCTCAATGCCTTCCATATGAGATGTCTCAGAACCTTGCTCTGCTTTAAGTGGCTGGACAAAGTACCAGACACGGAAGTGCTCTTGCGGGCTGAGATGGAGAGCATCCACGCCATCCTGATGCGCTCTCAGCTCCGGTGGGCTGGCCATGTTCACCACATTGAAGACAGTTCGTGCAATGATCGGCCTAATCAGCCACCTTCGCACACACCCCAAACCCCCAGTGACGTGAAGAAGTCGTGGTCATCTTCGCACGCGAAGAACGAACACCATTGCTGTACTGCAAACCATTGTCACTCATCAGGGATTCCAAACCTTGCAAATATCTTCTTAAAGTTGTTAATAACACAGGTGGCACTTTTCTGGTGAAGTAGCTCTATTTCAAAGTACTTTGAAAGAAATCTGTGGTAAATTCATCAGCTTGCTGTTTTTTAGCCGGCCAGCCTTTCATGACATAGTCCATCACTACTTTGGAAGTCTCATCAGTTTGTCTTTAAATCTCTTCAGTGTACTGCTCTCAAATTCTAGTTCATCAACAAGATGCACTCTAATGACATTCTTAGGTTGACTGACTGGTTCAGTGTCACTGAGAGGTGCTCTGCTAAGACAGTCTGAGATTATTTCCTCTTTCCAGGAACATATCTCACATCAAGATCATACTTGGCGAGTTTTAGAAGCATCATTTTAGCCTGGGAAGGGCATCATTAGGTGGTGTTTCTTAAATGTAGGCTCTTACGGTTTATAAACAGTTTCAACAATGACTCTTCACCCATTCATTCACGTAAATGTGAAGTTAAATTTTTATGCTTCCCATACAATAGGTAACAGCTCTCTCTCTCTCTCTCTCTCTCTCTCTCTCTCTCTCTCTCTCTCTCTCTCTCTCTCTCTCTCTCTCTCTCTCTCTCCCCTCTCCCCCCCTCCCCCTCCCCCTCCCCTCCCTCTCCCTCTCCCTCTCCCTCTCCCTCTCCCTCTCCCTCTCCCTCTCCCTCTCCTCTCCCTCTCCCTCTCCCTCCCTCTCTCTCTCTCTCTCTCTCTCTCTCTCTCTCTCTCTCTCTCTCTCTCTCTCTCTCTCTCTCTCTCTCAATGTTGGCATATCTTCTCTCACTGGTAGTAGGTGATTTGGAGCTGAATATAATTGTGTTACCTTGTTGCATAATCATTTCACCACGTCCAGTGCTACTTGCATCCACATTTAGCACTGTTTATTTCTTGTTGCGAAATAAGCAAGTACAGGTGCAGTAGTGATGACAGTTGTCAGGCTGTCAAAAGCGTCTTGCTGTGGTTTTTCCCATAAAGATGCTGCATCTTGCTGATTAAGCTGTGAGATCGGCCCCTGTAGATCAGCTTTATGCTCAATGAACCTGTCAGAGTAGTTGGTTGTTCCTAATATCCTGAGAACAACTTCCTTGTCTGTGGGTAGAGGAATTCCATTAATGGCTCTAACCTTCTCAGGATCTGGTTTCAACCCCTCTGATGAGTATGTGTCCAACATAGCTCACAGGGCGCCCAGACAATCTTTTTGTACAATCCTTTCTTAATTTATAACAAATGTATTGAATTTTCCGTATTTTTCATGCTCTAGGGACGAATCGCTAAATATACGTATTGAACAACGCTAAATAAAAGTTAAATTGCCTTACTTGAGGTGTACTGTTGTTATTTTGCCTCAAAAGTGATATTTTTATTTTGTCGGATTTTGCCTTCGCCGTCAACTTTGCCTCATAAGAAACGGAAAGGGTGAAAAGAGATTTGAACGGTTCCAGCACCGAGCCAGCGCCAAGGCGTTTTTTTGCCCTTAGAAAATCGCATCGCTCCGCTTTCATACCACTCGACAAAAAGGCCGAAAGATTCATGCTTTTTCGATCGCCTCCCGATCAAAAATCTGCCCAAGCGGTCCCGAGCTATCCCTCAGAGCAAAACAAAATCCCACATTTTCCAAAAGGCCGAGATGCGTAGGAAGATCTTTATGTGCCGGCCAGAAACCGTCCTGCTGATTGCCTCCTTCTGTTTGGACGCCTTTAAATGATAACTTGTTAAGGTTTCCAACCACTGTACGCATTTTTAATCGGTTGATGTTGAGCGGCGTCCAGTCAGGAAGAGGCAATCATCACTTCATGTGCATAGCTTACTTCGTTAGGGTTGAGGTTCAAACCTACTTCAACCTCTGCTTCTGTCAAGCACTGCTCTCAACTTATTATCAATGTCTCTTTTGATGTTCACCATGTATACGGAAATCATCTACCATAATTTTCACAGGAACCCCTTCAAACAGCCTGTACATCTCCCTTTGATAAATTTCAGGTGTCGATGAAGGACTGAAGGATCCTCAGAAACTGAACTCCTCATGTTCTTCGACTAAGACAAAAAAAACATGGTTGCTCCTCCTTGATAGGGATGGCCCCCTAACACAATCAGGGACCCATGAGCCCGTGGGGTCCCAAGTCAGTATTACAACAATGTCGAAGTAATAAAGTTTTCCTAATCAAAATAATTACTTACTTAATAATTAATTACTAAATCGTCTTCTTTTTTATTAAAAAAATATTTTCTCAATTTCGGAAAAGATGGTAGAAAATGAGTCAACATCACGCAACATACCTCACTGATTGGTTCGGATCTGAAAAAGAAAACCAGCTATTATTCTTTATTTACGGTTTTGCCTTTTAAGAGGTTTTATTTTGTTAGTTTTGAAAATTTCCCGCCTCTTGTACCTTTACGAGTTACCCCTGGCGCTGGTAAAATATTTCTCCCCCGCCAAGTGCTGTTTTAGAACTCGCTCTTCCCGCCCTCCCCTTTGTCGTATCTAGCACCATCCCTTCTAGTCTCTCGGGCTCACGACCCCTGTCCCCCCTCCACTGTCTTGAAAACCTGTCACCCATGTATTGAGAAGTTAATTAACGCACGCTTAAAACATTCATGTCCTAGAAAACTGACACAAATTTTTCATGGTTGTATAAAAATATTAGGAACAATTTTCCGAATAAAGAATTAGGAAAGTGGAGAAACGTTGCTAGTAGTACTAATAAAGGCGCAAGTTAAAGAGAAAAAATTATGTAATTGGGAAATTAAAATTCTTCGACATATGTAAAAAACTGGCAGGAACTTTCACAAACAAGCAAAGATGGTCCACAGAAAGGAACGAGGAGTGAGAGGAGAAAAACCAATCCACGAATTAATATTGTCCTAGATATTTCTCTTGTGGTAAACCAAATAAAGCAGATATTATTATTTTGCAGCTAGAATTAGACTATTGTCTCTGTTTTTGAAGAAATGACGAATTTTGTTCATTGTAAGTTTAGTTAAAGTGTATATGAAACGAAATTTTTTATTGGCTTTTTTCTTTCGTTTACATGCATAAAGAAAGGATTCATGATTTAGAAATGTCTAAGAAAATTTTTCGGCGATTTTTAGGCTCCAAAACAGGCAAATTTTAGCTTAAAATTTTGTCGGGAACTGGGAACGACTTTTCCACTAAGTGACGTCACGTTGTTTGCACGATCCTCAGCTGTTAGCAAAGACACATGTGAATTACTTGGCTTGCTTAGCAGTGTTTGGAGACTTTAAACGCATTAAAATGTCTAGCGATACAGATACAAGTAATTCGTATGATCCTATGGAAAGTGGAGAAGAATGTTGAGAATCTTGCAAACAACTTGACTTCGCAAAGGTCACGTGACAGAGGTTTTGGCCCCGCGCTGCTGTGACAAATTTTTAGGCAAAAATAGCGCGAATTTTGATCGAAAAAGAGGCATTTAACTTTTTTTTCGCCGATTTTTAACGCTCAAACCGTTATTTATACGTGTCGAACTACCAGAAAATGAAATAAAAAATTTCGTGTCATATACACTTCAATAATTTATTTTCTTAATTTTCCTCGAAGATGGTGGAAAACGAACGAACAACACGCAACGTACCTTAAGGACACAAGAAATAGTTTGATCACTGATTGCGGTTGATCTGGCTGAAAAAGAAAATACTCCATTTCATTTTACAGTTCTAGATTGGAGGACTTATTTTGATGTAAAATGATACTGGTTTTGAGCAAAATGTTTGATGGATCAGGACGCTTGTCGGACGTAGTTTTAAACCCAGCATATAAGGAAAACGTATTTCACAGGTAACCAACTTGATTTAAGTAAGGCACAACAGTAACCTCAGCACCTGCATAGAATACATACCTCTTTTTTCTTGAAAACTCCTCAGTCTTAATATGAATAATAGCACCGATTAAACTCTCTCGTTCACTGCAGTCAGGCAACAGCGATGGAATCAGCTGGTGTCATTTGTGTAATAAATATAATGAGTAAGCAGAGAAAAGGCGTCAGAGGTGCATTTTTTTCCCCTAAAAACCATTTGAATCCATATGGTTCAAACTAATTTGCTTTTTAATCAGCCAATACTTTTTACTTAATGCCATAAGGATGTTTATGTTAAGAATAGAACTTCCCTTCGACGGCCATGCGGTCCACTTGTGAGTTCACAGTTGATTCTGTTTAGGGAGTAATCGAAAAAGGTTAAAGACTGGGGTGAAAAGCAACCTCCAAGGTGCTACCTCTGAGAATGTTGACCAAAAGAAGGAGAGAGTGGAAAATGGGAAATTAATTAATGTATTCAGAAATGGATTGACTTTTTGAATAAGGAAGATGCAGCCTTGTTACAACATCCTCCTGAATCTAACATTGTTAGATTAGATGAGATTTGATTGTTTAAAAGGAAGTAATTTTTCCTCTGAGTCATTTGAGATTTCTCGGAGCGAAACCTGAGCATAAGGTTGAAACGTTTTCTCGGTTCGAAAGCCGGATGTAACGAATAGTGAAGCTAGGTGGTTTAAATATAGCAACGCATAAATAACTGTAAAAACCGGACATAGTTTATTCAGTTCTCTGTCTGTATGTTTTTTCTCTTGCTTAAACTGTCTGAAACAAACGGCGGTCTTTCCCAGGATTTTCTTAAGAAAGGATTGCAGCAGATCTCGAGAAAACGTATATTCTGTTTTATTTAGCGTACGCCTGCGAGCAGCGAACACACATCTGAAACAAAACTCCCAAAATATACGCGGGCGAAATAACACTAATTTTGAAATTATTCTAAATGTGGATTTCCACTGTCGCGTTTTTGTCCACGCACATTAACGTGCGTAAAAACAAAAAACGTACGTAAAAATGAAAGTTTACGCGTGCGATTACGCGCGTTGACTTTACGCTGCCCAATTTCCAATGCCACGTTTTTTCTTGGTATTTATGTACGTTATACGTACGTACGCTCACGTAGCGATCGGAAACGTTTTCGCAAAAGTTGCACTGGGTTCAACTTTTAAGACACGTTCACAAGCACATGCTAAAAATAACATAACTTTCGAATGTTTTAGATTGAAACAAGAATTTTTTGAGACAACCCTGTGCACAGTCACCGCGGAGCTCATCAGTTGTTGCCTATCGGCCGAGTAGTACATTCCCGGACTTTCCCGATTCCCCTTTTCATTAATGCACTTGTTCGCGATCTTTCATTATGACAACTCTAAGGGAAATCATAGGTGAATACTAAGCTTGTAGTAGGTGAAGGGGTCGCCGGGAACGCACCTAGGAAGAAATACTGACATCTATAGTGCTGGTGTGGGTAGCAATTACTTTACATGGATGATTTATTTTTTGTTATGAAATGTTCAAATAATGATGCGCGCTATCATTGGACGAATCGAGTGCATTATATCTTAACATATACACTCGCCCAACGTTACGCTCGTTTATTGTGGAATTATAATACACGCAGGCTACGTGACAAGTGTCTGTGCACTCAGATCTCTTGACAAGTAGATAATAGCGGAGCACCATACTTATAGAAACCCGTGAACTGCTTTACTTATGGTAAAAATGGCTAGCGGTATTGCTCGCTGGCGCGACCGCACGTCGACGACGCAGTCGACGACGAAGCTGCCCAATATTCAATATTAGTATATACTAAAACAGTGGATAGTGTTGAAGGCGCGCTCTGATTGGCTAGCCAAACGCCGAATATCCTTTGCTATTTACCTCCGAGCAATTCGCGAGTTTCGTGCTCCCTCGTGTGATTTTCGAAAAACTGTGGTCCCGGGTTTGCATCCGTGACAATTGAAGAAATCATCCAAATTAACGACGAAGCAGTCCCTGAAAACACAAAGAAAGCGACTAAATTTGGTTTGGCCGTGTTTAAAGTTAATGGTTTATGTTTTTGACCGGGAGGTTATCGATAAAAAGCAATGAGAAAGGTTTTGTTTACAATGTAAATTAATCTTGCGTAACCTCACTTGCTCGCTTGAAAACCGAAGTTAAATGATATTTTTTTACAGAATGACTAAGATCGCGCAAATGCCTCCGAACAGCATCGGCAGAAACCTGATCTTTGAAAGGAAGCCTGATTCTAACTGCGGCGGTATCTCTGTTCGCTGAAGGACCAGAAGGGTCTCGAAGAGAAAAATTGGAATTGACGGATTCAATAAGGCCCCTAGGGTAGTCATAAGAGTGGCCCCACTGTGCAGCCAGTTTTTGTCAGTAAAAAGTTGGAGTAAGACTGTAGGCCTAAGGAAGCCAAGCCGTCTATTGTTAATCAGCAATGCGTTGTTTATCATTTTTCATGTGATCTGTGCGATGCAGATTATGTCGGTTACACAACCCGACACCTTTTCCAAAGCGTTGCTGAACACAAATATTCGGTAACTGGCAAATTAACATCTCGCTGAAGCGCACTGTGGCAGCAATCTTTTGAATGAAAGCCTTTTCAGGATCGTTAAGAAATGTCAAAGCAAGTTTGATTGTTTAGTGTTTGAGATGCTTTTCTTCAAGAAACTCAAACCTAATCTCAACGTGCAAACGGACGCCATACATGCTCAACTTTTTGTCTACTTAAAGATATTTATTTCTGTTACACTTCTTAACCAACTATTGTTCTTTCAGTATTTAAACGCCCAAAAATTTTATCATTTTCTGTCTTGATAATGGCGTTACTTTACTGTTGAAACGTCGTCGAATTAGCTTTTTACCTTTTTTTATCTTTTTATCATGTTTTTTAGAAATATTTTATCGCAATCTTTTATAGTGAAATGTTTTCAAAGCCACTTCTTTTCCGTATGTTTATTTTTAGTTGGTTTTAATTAGAGCCTTTTTTTTGCTCTGTATTGCAATTTTAGGCATATCTTTGGAAGATATTTAATTTTGAATAATAAGGTTGCATGATGCCTGGAAGACCTATGACAGAAGAGCAGAGGGAAAAAAAGAGAAAAAGAGAACGAGAACGAGAAAGGTGAAAAAAAAAACTACGAGAAATGAGAAGCAACAGAACGGAGGAAGAGCGAGAAGCTGAAGTACAAAGACTGCCGTAAATGAGAAGGAGCAGAACTGAACAAGAACGGGAACCTGAAGTACAAAGACTGCGAGAGTTGAGAAGGAGCAGAACTGAACAAGAACAGGAAACTGAAATACAAAGACTGCGAGAAATGAGAAAAAGCAGAACTGAAGAAGAAAGGGAAACTGAAGTACAAAGACTGCGAGAATTGAGGAGCAGAACTCAACAAGAAGGGGAAACTGAAATACAACTACTGCGAGAATTGAGAAGGAGCGGAACCGAAGAAGAACGGGAAAACTGAAATACAAAGACTGCGAGAATTGAGGAGCAGAACTGAACAAGAACGGGAAACTGAAATAGAAAGACTGTGTCAGAATTGAGAAGGAGCAGAACTGAACAAGAACGGGAAATGGAAATACAAAGACTGTGAGAATTGAGAAGGAGCAGAACTGAACAAGAACGGGAAATGGAAATACAAAGACTGCGAGAAATGAGAAGGAGCAGAACTGAAGAAGAAAGGGAAACTGAAGTACAAAGACTGCGAGAATTGAGAAGGAGCAGAACTCAACAAGAAGGGGAAACTGAAATACAACGACTGCCAGAATTGAGAAGGAGCGGAACCGAAGAAGAACGGGAAACTGAAATACAAAGACTGCGAGAATTGAGAAGGAGCAGAACTGAACAAGAACGGGAAACTGAAATAGGAAGACTGTGTGAGAATTGAGGAGCAGAACTGAAGAAGAACGGGTGGCTGAGGTAGAAAGACTACGAGAATTGAGAAGGAGCAGAACCGAAGAAGAATGGGAAACTGTAATAACAAGCAGCGATCCCCCTCGTGCAATAATCCCAAATGTTTGGAACCAGGCCCGTAAGCAAGTCTCAAAGTTCCGGTCGGCGTCTACCACCACCATGGTGTAGTCGACCATGGACGGATGAGCGCAAACTGTTTCAATTCCGCGTCCCCGCAGACGCCCAAAGGCACACCCATGGTCACGTGCAACTGAGTGGCTGCCCACAATTGCAGAGCGCGCCCTCATTGAAACGCGCGCCATTGCGGATGGTTCTCTAGCTTGGCGCGCACCATCACCAATGCCCGCATGCAGCACAGCTGTGCCCACATACGAGGAATCTTGATTACAGCCCTCTTAATGATGCGCAACACCTCCGACGACCGATGACCTGATTTCATGCGGTGTTTGGTACCCCCGCCGCGCGGCGTGCAAAGCACGTGCACGAACGTCAATTGAAACGAGTCGTTCATTTCAAACTGTTCATTGGAATTCAACATCTTGGCCAGGTGCTGCAACATGGTGTCCACCCGCAAAGAATCCCGACGCCATTCCCCGGCCGTCAACCCCCAACCATTGTAACTGTTCACCAAACGATTGGAGCCTATGGTGATGAACACGCGGTCTCGATCCTCAATCTCTTCCTCCTGGTCGTGCAGCAAACGTTCCAGGGCGCTGCGCAGCCCTTGCGTTAACGCGGCTGCCACGTTCTGGTGCGGTATCAAAGCCCCCACTTGGTGCACGCACGTCCGAAACACGCGCTCCTGGACGCCCATGCGCACACTGCGCCGCTGCACCACGGTCTCCAACTCGAACTCGAATTGTTCTGGCAGATCCTGGTCTCGACTCATGCTGGCATGGTACCGTCACGCCAGGCACCTCACCTTATACACCGTCACTGCTGATGCAACCCTGGCGTGGCCCCATCCGCGCGCACCAATTAACGCAAGAGGAGGGAGCAGGGTTAGCGCAGTGGTGAGAGCGCTCGCCTTCCACCAATGTGGCCCGGGTTTGATTCCCGGACTCGGCATCATAAGTGGGCTGAGTTTGTTGGTTCTCTACTCTGCTCCGAGAGGTTTTTCTCCGTGTACTCCGGTTTTCCCCTCTCCACAAAAACCAAAATTTGATTTGATGTGATTTCATATATGTGAGGCGCATTTGGAAATTGTATAATTGAATTTGCTCCATATAAATAAATATTATTATTATTAACGCAAACCACCCGGTCTGACGTCATGGAAGAACTGGGGGGATGGGGGGGTCCCTCCCCTTTCTTGAGGTCACGTCGAGAATCTCTGCGGTGCTGATTGGTGGACGCCAAATCGATAAAGGCGACGCACCGGCCACGGAGATCACTCAGTTTCAAGATGGCGTCCGAAACACAAGATTAGACGTAGTGAAAGAAGGATGGCGCAAGACTGTCACCATACATGATGGAGTACGTTGGACACCAGAAGACAGCAGCCCAGACCAGGACGGTTCAGTGTCCCATTGGAATTTTCTACCGCCAGAAATGCAAGAAATGATCCTCCGCCAAAAAACACAATTGGAAATTCAGGACAACATCAAAAATCGCCTCGCCATGGGCTGGGACAAAATACACCAGCAAATGGACCAGCTACCACGCTCTCGCATGCACGGAACCGTAAGTTCACGTTTTTTCATTTTCATGGTAGTTAGCTCATACTAAGTCGACCCTTTCCTGCCCTTTTCCTCAGCCCCTGCCCGCCAAAGTTTTCTGTCTGACCTACACTCACCAAATTCTCAACGAGAGCGATTACATTCCTTGGTTCCAAGACCTTCGCTGCCACGTGCCCATTGAGTGACACTGGTTCGGAGGACTTTTGTCTTGAGTAAGTGTCCCCTTTTTTTCGCAGCCCATTTTCCTCCAAGAAAAATGCATGCAGTTTCGCGTCCCCACCAGCATCCTGAGCCCGCTACCAGGACCTGCTGCCGCTAGATTTCATTTACACGGGAAGCATTGGCACGCCTTTGAAAGTACACACCATTTGTTTCACAAGCTCAGACCGGTTCCGCTGTAAGTAAGTGTTCTCTTTGTAGATCGTACCCCACGGCAGCTGCGATTTCCGTTGGTTAGACTACACCCATCCCGCCATGACCGTCCTTCACGCCCAAACGCTGGTAGTGGCTTGTGTCACCCACCGGAGCAAAATCATCTGGACTTATCAAGTCCGCGAGCACGCTCGCCCCCTCCGCTGCCCCTGGGATTATTGGCAGTGACGCGCAAGTGTTTCTTCCTTTTCGTCAGATCACCTCTTGGTTATGTTCCCTGCGCTGGCTCCGATGCACTTGTCTGACCTACAGGCGACCTAAGTAAGTGTCTCTCTCTTCTCCCCCAGATCACCTTTTGGTTCCAAAACATCGACGACGCTCCCGTGAGCGGTCGAGTCGAGTGCACGTGCGCCTCTTACATCCAAAACACGGCCATATTCACTTGGTACGACGATAACACCACTTTTGCCTCGGACACTGTTTACGGCCCCGCTTTGTTTTACAAAATGTAAGTCCTCCCTTCTTCTTCGTTCCAGTTGCCACGGGGGTGGACCTGTTATCAACCCGAACTCGGTCATCATTGGCACTGGGACTATGACGGACTCCGACCTACCCTGCGCATCGTCTTCATACCCCTCCGCTAAATAAGTCTTTTTCCTCTTGTCTTCCAGTTGCCCCAGGGGTGGATTTGTATCAAAATACCCAACATCCATCTGCACTGGATAAAAAGCCAACTTGCGCGTCGTCTTCGTTACCCCCAAAGTAAGTGCTTCCTTTTTTTCTCAGGTCAGGGGATGGTGTTGTTACTTGGGTGCCTCATCCATTCAGTGGTACTGGGACTTTGTCGCCCCCGGCAAACCCCTTCGCATCGTCTTCGTCCATACATTGACAGGATCAGACCCACCAACCCATCGCTGAGTAAGTCTTTTCTGTTTCTTTCTTAGGGCATGCCCCAGGGCTGGGGTTGGGTTAGATCCCACGAAGACGAAGGTCGTATGGTCCACCTGCACGGTGATCTGCGCCTCGGTCATCCCCTGTCATTCAATTTCATCGATCTTCCTGGCATGTAGCCACTCATTCATCTCTTGCCCTTTTTTCAGTTTCTGATCTATGCCAACGAGAAGTGGGCCAACAGTAAGAGTGAGAGTTGCATTTTCGTTTGTCCGATATACCCTCGTTGCAAGCGCCTCGTCTACTCAAAGCAGATCCCAGTCGCCCTCAGAGCCTTCCTGCCACGCAGAGCCACCTTGGCCAATTTCCAACGCGAACTGGACTACTTTGAATCTCTCGACAGCTGACGGTCCACCCCCGGGCAGTTGCCAATCGCCTCAAACAGCGTCTGGTGTTGGTCCTAATACCGTTGCCATATTGTTTGGTTTTCGTTCTCGTTTTCACCTTTGTATTGCTTCCATTTTATTTGTGTTATTCAAACCTGTCAACTTCCCATTCCACCGTGTGGTTTTTTTTGCAGACCATGCCCAAGGGTTGGGGTTTCATCAGATCCAACCATAATCCAGATTGTCTCCCTCACTATCACAGTGACCTCTGCTTTGGCGTTTTCTATTTCCGTAGGTCTTCATTCACCTTCTGATACGCCTAGACAGCCTCAATCCCTGCCACCAACTAATTGTCACGCAGCCACCCTTCCTTGCTTGCCATCGACGACTAAGATTAAAATACAAAGGCATCATGATATGCGCACATGTCATGCACGGTTACTGGTTGCCTCTTCGTCCCTAGGTTAACATCGACCCTCTAATACGCCTGGCCAACCTAGATCCCTCCTATGAACTGACGGTCCACCGCATACCCTTCGTCGCTTGCGACCGCTGGTTGACGCTGAAACACAAACACAACATCTTCCTTGAAATTCGTTACAGTTATCTCATGCACGTGGATTATTAAACGCTGTGCTTGGTTTCTTCGCAGAGATTCTTCGATCCCATGGCCGAATGCACACGCCCCAAAGGAAGAATCTTTGTTTGACCCCACATCTCTGCCTGCGGTCGTTGGCTCTACGTACCCCTGCAACCCCATTGATTGTCTGTTCTCTCTCTCACAGCTGTTCATTGTGCCCATGGTCCATTGGTCCACCGTACGCCCCGGCCGAGTCAACCCAGCTAAAGTCATGATCCTCATCTGCCCTCATTTCAGTGAATGCGGTGAGCACTTACATGCCCTCAATAGACTTGCTTTGAGTCATTTGTGCCAATGAAAGTGCCTGTTCTCTCTCGTAGCTGTACATTGTCTTTGTTGTCTGCCACTGTCTACGCCATGGCCAAGTCGACCCACCCCAAGTCAGGGAACTCGTCTGCCCTTACTTCGGTCACTGCGGCCAATTCAAGCAGGACCTCAGTACCCAAGCTTTGCGCCATGAACATCACTGCGACAACCAACAACCTAACTGACCTTTAAGGTATCGTCCTTTGCACCGGTGTTCTTCCCCATCCTATCAAGCACTTAAGTGACTGTGTCTGTTCTCTCTAGCTGTACATTGTGCCCATGATCTGTCTACACCATGGCCGAATCGTTGTCCCACCCAGACTCAGGATGCTCCTCTACCCTTTCTTTGGTCAATACGGTCAATACCAAAGCACCCTCAGTTCCCAGGCTTTGCCAGGCTTTCCCACGTACGCCATTGCGACACCAACTATCATGGCCCAGCCATATCTTTGCGTCGCTGTTTTTGCAGATCCTAACCAGCACAATCCTCTGTTCGGACATTGATCCCCAGTACTGGGCGTGCGCGGACCACACCTGCCTCCATCTTCCAACCAGCTTCTTTTACCAAGAGATTGACTTCTTCACCAATTCCCGTGCTTTCCTTTCCAGTGCATGACAGACGTCCTGAACGTGTTCCCCACCCATCCCGACACCGGTGTCAAGCAAGTTGCCAGCACCTCCAACGCTATTGGATCCAACAAAGTTTCGTGCGCTGTGAACATTGCCAACACTACACTTTGTTAACCGCCTGTCAACAATGCCACTTTCAAAACCACTAATATTCACGAAGACAAAACCTAGCGAAGCACTATTTAAGACTTTGCTATACTGCATCCATGTCCGACCGTTCTGCAAGATGATTCTTTAAAATAGTCATTTTTACAGCTTGTATCTTTTATCTGTGGTATATTTCAATCACACACTCAGTCGCTGATATCTGGAAGAAGCCATGACATTTATGAAAGTAGAAAAATATATCAAGCGTAGTAATATACGTACTTGTGCACTAGAAAAGCCCTCTCATTTACTTTTATAACCAATTAATCACGCAATTAATAATTTTTTGACACCCCTGCCAGAATAGTTGAAGTTTTTCTTAGAGACAATTTAATGCACAGTGGTCCTGTGTTTTTATGGGCAGGACTCATATCTCGAAAAACTATCTGGAAATCCCATAGCAACAGCACTTTGTCAATTTATTTATAATTCCACACGCCTGTTCCTCTGTGGTCTCATCTGCACACAACTTCTTGAAACCCACTGGGTCTTGGGCTTCCTCATAGCCCAAATCTCTTTGCAATCGTTTGCATAACAAAGAACACCACTAGAAACCAGGAACCCTGCAATGAGCTAGTGAACAGTAATACCATCCAAGGAGGCTCTATATTCACGGGCAAATACTATCAGATATATGTTCCCTGCAAAGGATGAAAAGTCAATAAACCTAGGAAGTTAAATTTCTAACATTCCCTTGCATGTGTCTTCTTGTAATATGTGTGCTACAAAGGCAGGTATACAAAGGCTTGGGTTTGTCTACCTTATCCACGAGTTAGCCATAGGCACCCTTCGGTTGTACAGTTGTTAGTGAAATACATATATAAGCAGTTCCGTAAATTTCATGTGGAACAAGTATTTTTCTCCAGTACATTAAATTGGCAGAAACAATAATTGATGAAGTGTCATTGTTTTTTAGATTTAGATGGCTGTTTTATTATTATTATAATTTTTTTTTTTTGGGGGGGGGGGGGGGGGGGCGGGGGGGATATGGCACCCTAATGTGATTTGTTGACAGATTGTTGAACAGTGAGATTTAGTGTATCTCTTAACAACATTTACAACAAGAGAGGGTATATTGGTTTGGAGTTCTGAAGTTTACAGTGAAAATGTATGTCAGTTAAAAAGCATGTTAATCATTGTACTGAAATATTATTGAAAAAGTACCATTATCCAACTTTCACCGATTGTTGAACAGTGACTCTAAAATACCTTTAACAACATTTAAGAACAATACTGTCTTTGCTCTAGAGAAACAGGATGATCACAACACATCTTAATAATTATTGTAAATACTGTAATATTTGAATTAAGGGTCACAAAAAAACAAAATTAAGAATTGGGTGGGAATGATGTCAACATAATGTGATGCGGCATAAATGGCTGGTTAGGCAGTTAACAATCAGGGTCCAGTTGCTCGAAGCATGGTTAGCGCTAGTCAGGGTTAAACACCATGACAACCTATAGGTTTTAATACACATTAACCAATGGTTGGCGCTAACCATGCTTCGAGCAACTCAGCCCAGTAAGGTAGCTAGGAGGCTGATTGTTGCACAGTGACGCTATCTCTTGTCTAATGACATTAACGACAACATTGGTTGTGAGGTTTTCACCAGCTTTGTTTGGATAGATTAATTGAGTAATGCGAATTCCGTGAATTGAGACACACAGAAGAAAAGACCATAAGCTTTCCTCAATAAAAAAAATTATTTAGATATGCCTGTGTTTATGCCTGAGCAAATTTAATTTTTGCATGAGTAAATCTATGCGAAGACTAAGCAAGCAAATACGAGAGTCACTTTAAAGTTCAATTTGTACTCGAACTGAACATGTTTTTCAAGTTGCTTCAGGGATACAACCAATCGGTCAATTAAGGGTAAAGCATGGCAAAAATTCACATTCAAACCTGTAATGTTGTTTTGAAAGGTAGACTCTCAGAAGTGCTCACTTGTGATGATTCGCAGTGATCCAGGCACATCCCACATGTCCTTGATTCCTTGAAGAGGGATTTCTTCTCTATGAACCAACCTATTTCCATTGTTTACGCAGTCGAGTGTTCCCTGGATCTTGTTCTTTTGATTTACAGTTTTAAAAACCTGTGTTTTCCTTCTGAGAACGGGATACTGCAGAAAATTTATGTATGACACGGCAGCCATTTTGATGTGCTAGCTGCATGTTCTCGTGACAGCAAGAATATTATTCTATACCACCTTGTAGGCAAGCTGACAAATTACCCAATACCACCTTGCTTACGTGGTTTCTTTAAATCGCGATTTCTTTGCACGTACCAATTTTTTTTAACTTACTTCTTTGACCTTCTTCATGTATATGCAGCCTTCTATTATGCCTCCTCAGGTTTTCGCCTATGGTCCAAAACCCTGAGGGGGCAATAATTGCGAACAGCTTATAAAGAAATGCCTTTTCAGGAAAAAAAGTGGGTTTTGTGCAAGTAGGCTAATTAGTTGTTAATCTTTATCATGCATCAAAGATAATTGTTTTGGTTTAAATTATGGGTTTAATGACGCTTTTGAAAAAATGTTTTATTACAAAATAAAATTACTTTGAAAACTTTGTGGCCTTAGGAATTGCTTCTAGGGGTCACTGTATTGCATTCCCTCAAGCAGTGCGTGAACCAGCTACTATTCTGCTACGTCTACCAGCAGAAGTGGACATCATACGTGTGAGAAGAAGGGAGAAAGATGACACCCATAAGGACTTTAGAGTTAGAAGAAAACGGGTTGAAGGTGCTCTCTGTTGGCTGAAGGACAGTAATCCTGTCTATACTGACATAGTTATTGACGAGGCTCGTCTGCAGAATTTACCAGCTGACGGTGAATTGTCCAATTTGAGAACAGTCGAAATTTCTGAAACCACAGAACACATGGACGATCAAGGTCCTGCCCCACAGCAGTTGGATGCAGGCAAAATAGATAGTAGCGATGACTCGACAGTCTCTGGGGTTTTCTTCTTGAGCCAGGAGTGAATGTGGAAGCGCAGGTGGAAGCAGCCATAAATGAAGTTGTGTCTGAACCCCAGGAGGCTGAAACAGAAGGGGTCGAGCAAGGTCGTACGCAACCCGTGATCCCATGGCCGAGCACCGACACAACCCCAGCATCTGAGTTTACGACTCCATATTTTTTCACAATGGCTTTCCCCTACTTGTTCCCGTGTGGGGAAGGTGATTTTCATATCAATCGTCCGATAACATGTCCCCCACTACATGATTGGGCGGAGCACCTGCTTTGGTATCAGGACGGGAGGTTTGTTAGACTCAAAGTATGGAAGTTCGTTGTACACAACGTGATCATGAGGAAGCGTGCCATAGAACAGAGCAGATACTTTGTTGATCAGCAACTAGGAGATCCACAGTTAGCGGTTGCAGATCTACGGGAGTGACTGGCAACGGGTGATACTTCATTCACCAACAAGCTATTGTATTTTGGAGCAGATTTGCGTGGCACTGCTCAGTATTGGCATCAAAGACGGAGAGAGCTTCGAACTTTGGTTGAGTTCATGGTGAATGGAAGAAAGTATTGCCTTCATTTTTTATGACTGGAAGTTGTGCTGAGTTTTACTTTCCTCCACTCAGAAGACTACTTAAACTGTACATTTTGCAGACCACAGGGGAAGAAGTTAACCTTGCTGATGATAGCAATGCCCGCTACAAGGCTGTACAAGAGAACACTCATGTTGTGGTAAACTACTTTCACCTGCGTACGCAGTCATACCATGACAAGGTTCTAAAGCCTGTGTTTGGTGTCTCTGACTATTGGTACCGGTATGAATTTGCCAAGTCCCGCGGCCACATCCAATGGAGCTGGAGAGAGGACAGACAGCCACATCAGCTGTTGTACGGTCAAGCTCATAAAGATGAGTGTGATGAAGATGAGTGTGCTGCTTTACTTAATCAGTGGGCTGAAGAAAACCTAGCCATGACGGCATTACACCCAGCTAGTAGAGATGAGGAAGGAAAGCCAAGAAAAGATCTCTGGCCTCTACCTGAGGGTTCAGCTAACCCAATACCGAGTGACCGAGATCCCCTGGTAAAGATGCTGATGGATATAGCTTTAAACCAAGATGCAATGCTGGAGGATCATTTGCTCTTGGTGAACCGAGTTGGGTTGCTCAGTTGTTCAGATTACTGCTTGAGGACACCTCGTCATCCTTAGCAAGGATTGCGGCCTAATGAGAGGGTGTGCCACATGGAATTTGGAAGTGATTTTTGCCCAGGGAAGAAACTGCAGTGTGAGCAAGAAATTTTTAATGATCACAATGGAGCCCCTCCCCTTGTGATACCACGTGACCACCCACGTGTGATTCAGCATTCGTGTTATCAGTTGCAGTCGTGGAGAGCAAATAGTGATGTAAGCTTGATTCGGTCAAATTCTTCCCCAGACAATCCCAGCACAGATGATGTCATAGCTATATTTACTATTTAACACCCAGTGCCATTGTTCTTTCTCTCTGCACTAAATCACTGATTGCAGTCTGTAAAGATGCTAAAACAAGTGTGTCAGGAAAACGGGGGCGGTCCTTTTTGTCAGCAGGGAAATTCTCAGGGGTAATATATAGTAAACGTGCTAAAACAAACAGGTTGCAATATTAAAAACAGGCTCCAATATTAAAAATATTGCAGTGTACAGGCTGCAATATTTTTAATATTGCAGCCTGTTTGTTTTATGACGCTTAGTATATATGGCTCTTTTAAAACGGCCTTGTTTTATGTCAAAAAACGCCAATCTTTAAATACTCTAAGGTCCCACCGCCATTTCCTCCGACTGTTTTCAGCGGTCCAACTTCTTCCAACTCAGTTGTTGTAATAGGCTTGCCATAGAGCGCTCATCTGAAGAAAAATTAAACACCATACATTACTCACTAATAAAAAATACCACGGCTCGATTCAATTAAATCTTGTGTTAAAAGCAGGAAAATTAAACGGGCTAATAAAACTTACCCTCGTTCTCCAAACCACTAGCTTCAGAGGTGAATCTTCACCAGTATTTCGATTTCGGTTACTTTTGTTGTGCTCTAAAAATTGCCTCTTCATCCTCGTCTGATGTCAAGCCATTGCCGTATACTTCTTTCATGTCTGGTCACAGCTGAAGAAAAAAGTTACTCTGCACGTGCAAATACCACGGTATATCTCATTGTCTATTGTTTCCGCATGGTTCGCCGGAAAATTATCATTAGTAGCAATTGTTCAGCAGTCACTTGCGGAGAAACAAGCAACACAAAACAGAAATCAACTATTAAAACAAGATCATCTATGGTAAAAACTACAATTAGTGCGAAACGCATTTCTTACACTGCAAGTTGTTTTGCAGTAGTTCAGATACCTGTTTGTTGAAAAATCTTGAAAACAACAACACGAACAACATACACGAAACGCAATCATATGTTCAAACACTACCGCTTTTATTGAGATGCAAGGAGTCTTAGTCACCAATTCCCAGTTGAGCTAATCAACAAGTGCTAATTATATTCTTTTGTGCGTTCAGGAACAAAGCAAAAGGGGCGCCTACAGTCAGCGATTTAGTGCAGAGAGAGAACAATGGTACTGGGTATTGAATAGTAAATATGTTAGATAGTTACTTCGGCCGACAGCAATATGTGATATATTGCAGTCAGCTGAGGGCGTAGCCCTCAGCTGACTGCAATATATCACATATTGCTGCCGGCCTCAATAACTATCGTGTGTGGCTATGCATGTAAAGACAGTGAACCTACTGGCGCTACTGCTGACCTCTTTGAGGACATGGTAAATGCTGTATATACAGCTGATGCTGACCAAGTGACAGGGAAGTCAATTTGCGCTAAGATGCTAATAAAGACAGTGGGAAGGCGAGATATCAGTGGTCCCGAGGCCTCATTTGAGCTTAGTGAATTAGCACTTTGGCGTTGTAGCCGTCAGTTTACGTATTTGTCAATGACAAGGTCAAGGCGTCTAGAACGTGATGGTGACACTGCGACATGCAGCACCCCTTTAGATAAGTATCTTGCATGAGCGTACGACCAGCATTGCTCTTGGTACCAGTTTGCATCTAAGGATGGCAGGGTTCCAGTTTTAGTGGGGGTGCTACACATGCGACATGGCCATTGAGTGAGAACTACTGTAGATCAATGCTCCTCTTACAGTGGCCAAACTGGTTTCACATCCAAGAAGTAAAGGGAGATTCTAAATCTTGGATTGATCGTTTTAAGGACTTTGTTGCAACTAACGAGTGCCCAACATTTGTGAAGACGCAAGTTTCTAAGGCGATGCACTATGCAGAACATCCGCAAGAACTGGTATTTGAAGACAACGAGGATGATGATGCTGTTGTAGCAGAAGACCAACCACACTGGGTTGATGTCTATGCAGGCCAGAATCAGAGATACGAAGGTGTAGAGAAGGACTTAAATTATGATGACGGTGGAGAGCAATATAACTGGAGAAGTTTTTCCATCAATCTTCCTGAAGGTAAAGACCCGAAGACATGGCTTGATGAAACCATCAAACAAGCTGAAGAACACGAAACTGTGGGCCTTGAATTACCAGATGTATGTCCAGTGCCCTTAAATGACAATCAGAGAGCTATAGTCAGTCTAGTATTGCGCACACTCTACACCTTTGTCGAGAACCAGAATGATTATCATCCTTTGCACCTTGTTGTCTCTGGAACAGCAGTAACAGGAAAGTCAGATCTTATCAAGTATCTTCAGAGGCTAGTGCGGCAATTATTCAGAAAGAATGACGCAGTACAGGTGATAACCCCCACCCGGGAATTCTGCCTATCTTGTTCAAGGCAGTACTGTTCACAGCTTTTTAGGAATCCCAACTGGTGGAACATCTTGCAATGAGCTAACTGTACCTTCAGGTCCTGTGTTAGAGAAAATTCAGAACAGGTACAAAAATCTGAAAGTTCTGGTTGGCGATGAGCGATCAATGTTTGGTCGCACCACTCTGGGCTGGATGGATCAGCATACACGATACGCAATTAACAGAGGAGCAAATGCAGAAGAGCTTTGGGGAGCCCTTCCTGTAGTAGTTCTTATGGGAGATGATTTACAGCTACCTCCTGTGTACGATACTCCAATGTACATTGACCACAGCCGTAGTGCACCATCTAACCATGGTTGGTTGGTCTGGACAAGTTTTGGTACTGCCGTTGAGCTAACTCAGATCGTAAGACAAACTGAATCTGAAGAGCAGCTGAGAGATGTGCTGATGTCAATGACGACATATTCTACAACACCCCAGCGAGTCCGCAGGCTGCAGAAGTTTCAGTGGCACAATCTCTGCATAAGCCATGGTCCAGAACTTCTTTGTAGGATGGATGAGCAAGACCTCTATGTCTTCCCAACACATCGTTTAGAATGGGTCTTAATTTGATATTGACATTACGGGGGCACTCATAACTCAACTTCATTAATTGTAAACTGCGTTATAAGCAGTCTGGCAACCCCCTTGGCCAGTGTTGTAATGCGCATTTGAATATTGCATAGAAAATGCGCAATATAAATGTGATATATATTATTATTATTATTATTATTATTATTATTATTATTATTATTATAATTAGTCCACTGCAGTTTGAGTAAAATGCATAAAGGTATGATGCTAACGCACTACCCAAGTGTCATTATTATGTGAGCACATCACTGCTTTAGTTGCTTGACTAGCTTGCTATCAGTTTGTGTAGCTGTGAGTCTGTGATTGGCCACATAAAATAATTGTTAAGAAGGAAATTCACTGCTAATCGACACGTGCACTTACAGTTGATCTGGACATTGCAAATAACTTGCAGCATACAGTGTGAGCAATCACTGCTTTATTAGTGGCTTAAGTAGCTTGCAATCAGTTTGTGTAGCTGTGAGTCTGTGATTGGCCATGTAAAACAATTATTAAGACGGAAATTCACTGCTAATCAACATGTGCTCTTACAGTTGAGCTGGACATTGCAAATAATCAAATGAAGAATGATCCTCGCAGCTGTGAACGCAATTTATGCAATTGCGAAAAGAAGCCTGAAAAAAATTCAGGACTTCAACGGGGTTCGAACCCGTGACCTCGCGATTACCGGTGCGATGCTCTAACCAACTGAGCTATGAAGCCACTGACGTTGGGAGCAGGTCAATTGTGATTTATTTCATATATCATTCACACATTGCAAATAACTTGCAACATACAGTGTACAATTTTTATTTCTTATTTCACAGAAAGGTATTTTTAGGAAATTTATATTTCACAGCTACTCACACAATTCATGGGAATAAGAAAAAAGTAAATTCATCCCAGAAAAGTTCCTGGAACGTCCTCTGGTACATATAGCAAGCAGACCAGGTTGAGATGCCTGCAATCTCTGTTTGATACGCTGCAGAAGAATTATGTAAGCCAGCGCAGTCAACTGTAGGCATATACATATATGCTTGATGTTTGATGCACTGTGGTGAATTTTACTGAGCAGATGGCAGCTAGCAATGGGCCATTGGTACTGTTTGGCAGCTCTGTCACTTTGACATTGAGTGGATGGCCATAGTAGATACACTTGCAACTGATGCCAGCTCTGTGGTACACAGGGGAACCCTAGTTTTGTATTGTTTAAATGAGAAAAATGAATTTGTGTGTGTGTCTAAAACTAGTACAGTTGAACCTTGAATATACGGACTTGCCGGGACTCGAGTAATTAGTCCAGATACTTGACAGTCCAGATAATCGAAAACTTGAATATTAATGACACAAAATAAATTAAACTGAATCAATTAAGAAATCGGAACTTAATGAGATAGTGTATTGTATCGTAAAATTTCATGCAAACACTTCGGTTTAAAACATTCACTCTCTGCAAGGAAAAAAAACCTGTTTTAAACGCTATTTTCAATGCCTAAATTAAAAATAACTCATAATAGAGATCTTTATTATGCCTTGTTAATATTCATGAAAAAATCTGGTACCAAAGGAAATAGTCAGTACAATCAAGAAGTCACTGTAAAAGGCAGTTCTCACAAAATCAAACTTGCAAGTCAGATTCAATAACTATTCTTCATCCGAACATTGACTAATAGCACATTATTTCGTATAATTATTTTATCCACTCAAAAACTCTGCAAGCCTCAATTTGGTTTTTTATAATTAGTAATTTTTTAGCACTTAATTTCAACTGTTTTTGGTCAAAGAAAGAGGTATGTCCAGGATTGCATATTAATGAGTTGCACAAAGTGTCGTTATAATCAGGGGTTTCAATAAAAGCTGCTTACCGGTGGTTTACCGCCACCTACTTTGTCAGAATTTACCTCTCACTGCGACCTGCTTTGTATTTTCACTCAAATGACTTGGAAAAAAAATTCATCAGGTTGTCACCTACTTTAGTTAGCTCAGACAGCTATTTCAAAACTTATTGAAACCCCTGCTTATAATATTGATAGAAGTTTTGATTTAAGTGCACCATTATGACATTCTGTCAAATCTGAAGTAATATGAAAATCTCTCTGTCAAACATGATGTACTTATTACACACTACCTACATAGGCCCCGTCTCCTCATAATTCTATGATTCTGTGGGACGTAAAGAACCACTAGGGACGTAACAAAACTCTGACTGTGACCACCCCTAGTGTTGACCTGTTCCATTCAGCAAGTGGCCGGTTTGGCGTGATATCCCAGAAAGACTTATGGTGTATGAGCCCACACGCATAACAGCCATAAGTCAATGGGACTTTGCCGAATGCTGAAATCATGTAGGTGTAGATGTAGATGTACATTTAACCCTAACAATTAAGTGTCTGGTTAAAAGACCATTACTGCTTTACTCTTGACTCTCCCTTTGCTGTGACCCAAATTTAGCTCCCTCTGATCAACAGAAGCCAATAGCGACAGCGCGTCACCCAAGCTCAAAATGCTTAGGGACTGGTTAAGGTTAGAGGGGGGTGGGGGGGGGGGTATCTAGTGTTTGCGCCTTATACATTTTTAGCATTTTCGGCCATGATGACCCGCTGTCACTAGTGACAGACTTCACTTGTTGTAAATCTAAGCATCATCCTTGGGATCAGGTTGACCAACGTTGACCCTGACTTTGTTTAAGGCCAAACCACTTTTGATCATTTTACACCACCTGGACAGAAGTTAACAGACCCCTGTGTCACGACTGTGAGCCTGTGTCACATCACTTTTTGTACAGCGGCTTTTACCATTATAAAGAGATGGCAATGTAATCCGTTCGAAAAATCAAGTCCGGGATTTATCTCCATTTTATATAATAACCAAGTCAATGCGTGCGCTCCGATTGGTCAATCAGCTATGGTTTATTGTGCCCGTAAACTCACGGAAATTTCGCGCGTCCCTGTAAATCTGGTCACCATATTGGATGATATAGTGAAGGATCTGGGACGAGTGACGAAGCAAGGTGGGGGGGGGGAGGGGAGGGGGGAAGGGAAGCACAAATTCTTCTTTTCACGGGCTTTTCATGCACCCATGAACCCTGAAATACTGAGGTTCACACTCACAAAAGTACAGTCTTCTACAAATTTTGAGGCAGGAATGATTTTTATTCAAGATTTAAAAGCTCATTAATAACTCGTGAAAGAAATGCAAAAGAAATTAATTTTCAATGAGTGCCTTTCTATCTGATAACTTGACACAGCTAAATTTTACATCCAATTTTCTAGGCCAGAATAACCCAAAAACTAAATGTAGTGTAAGAATGGATAGATGCACACTAAACGTTTTTTTTTTATCTTAAGCTGTTCAATAAATTTGCAATACATGTTTCAGCGACTCCTTAAACACTCGCCTGCACCTCGTGTTTTAACTTGTTCTTGACCGCCATTTTGTATGTGTTTTTCTGTGATTTTCGAGGGTTTGAGGTCAAGGCGATCTCGTTATTCCATATAAGGGGTTACCACGAGATTTCACTGGTCCACAACATCAAAGGCTCTATCTTTCATGTCACGCTAGCTGTCATTTATTTGTAAACGATCACTCAGCTACAACTCGGCATGTATTTGATTAATAAGTGTGTTTTTCGAGCCATTTTCCACCTTAGAAGCCCTCTGCCTGGCATCACAAAGCTGGGTGGGTAGGTAGAGGCAATCCTCTGAAAGAAGACAGAGGTGGGAAGCAATTTCACACCAAGTGAGCCGTCGAAAGGTTTCGATTGAGTCATGGTGATTCACGAAGTGAAGTTGTGTTTCTAGCCATTCTGTAAGTAGATTCCGGGACCTGGCATGGCAATTTTGACGAGTTTTGACTTGTAAATAATGCAATCGGTGCAATATTTTGCCAGCAGGACTGGGTGGCTCGGCACGTATATCCCAGAACTCCTTTGGGTCACAAATGCGAACATGTCAGACCAGTGGGAGCAACTGAAATCAAATAGCCTTACCCAGGTCGGGCAAAGGAAGTGAGCGGGCAAATTCGAACAGATTGCAAGAAGTTGAATCGAGGTTTACTGCCAATGTAGACTTTTAGCTTGAAGAGCGTGTTTTTGTCTTCAAAACTTTAAAACAAAGTTGCTTATTTTTGGTGTTGTCTTAGAGCGTTTTTTTGGTTTTGCAACAGAATAAACAGTCATATTCAAGGAAAATCGGTACTTTTAATACGTTTAAGGAGTGATAAAGTCTAAGAAACTCCGTATTTGGCAATAATAATGGCTCATTTCAAATATAGTCCGGGATTTGGAAAAGTTACAGGTTTTCAAAGCACTGGTCTTCAGCGACCAGTAAATTGCAGAGCTGGACAAGAATGAGTTAAACTTGATTAAACACTCTTGCTCATTTATTAAACATTACTTTACTTTTCAATCTAAATATGAGAGTCAATGGTCACAAAAGTTTACCAAAGTTAATGTTTTGCAATGGGCTGGCCTTTGACATTCAATATGTTCCCCTTTAAAAATACTATTCCCTGTCCATCTACAGCCTCTCCATTATTATCATAAAAAAGTAATCAAAAGACTATTATTCCTTACTTGTACACACACAAAATAAAAAGTTTCCGAATATCATTTCTAAATTGCAAAGTGACTTTAATTACTTGATTGATCCAATGTAAATTTTTTTCTTTTTATCTTGTTAGTAGAAGTATTTAATTTAATATTGTAACTATTAAGGGTAACTGTTGTAAGTTGTAAGTATTTTTGGTTTTGTAAATCAGGTTGGTATTTTAAATTATTAATAATAATTGGTATTTTTTACATTGTAAGTCAAGTTAGTATTATAATGAAGTCAATAAAAGTGTGAAAAAAGGACTTAGAATTTCAATGAGATGTTGGTGACTTTAGCCCCAGAAGAAGAGTGGCCACCACGGTGGCCTCCACGGCCACGTTGGCGGTGGTTGCCACCCTGGCAACCGTGATGCCAAAATTTTAGTGCCAGCTGCTGAGGGGCAGTCCCTTCGGGTGTGCCCCCATCCAGAGTAATTGAAGCATTTGACTGAAAAAAAAGAGAGAGAGAGACATTAATTAAGGCAAAATTTATCATCTTGTGCACATGCTACTGATTTTAATTTGTCAAACCAGTTGGGTTGTTTCCTTTGTTTCAAATTCTGACAAATTTGATGAAGACAAGAGAAAGACAAATTAAAACTAAGAGGTTGGAATACTGTTTTAGCAGCTACTGCAGTTTAAGGGAAGACAAGAGTGAACTTCATTAAAAAGCTAAGACTCCGTCAGTTGACAACTGAGAAGGAATATTTCACCTTTAAAAACTCATTAGAGGGAACACTGGAATGTGATGTGCTCTCTGAACAAGAGTATCTGTTACTATCTTAGGTGATAAATAACCCAGCCATAAAAGTCGTGTTAACTCAAAAGGTCTACGGGCATTGTACAGATACTTGTATTAAAACATCTAAAATAGAAACACCATTAGCAATGACTCTATTTCATTTCATTTTGTTTCCGACTTGAACACAGTTCTTGTCATTTATATTTGTCAGTTTTACATCATGATTGAAACTTTCATTAATTGGAAGGGACACTATCATGGTCATTTTTCAGTTTTTTTTTTTGTCCAGAAAAATGCTGTCCCCTACTCCCTTAAAAACTATGGCTTTAGATCTTTTTCAGTCTCTTCACCTTTACTTTGGAACAATCTGCCACATTTTGTTCGCTGTTCAGAAGCTATGTCAGTTTTTTTTTTTTAATCAAGGTTTAAGACATTTCTTTTTAGAAAGTATTTTTATTAATAGTATTCTTTTTTGGCATTTGTAAAGAGCTAAGCCTTACAATAAGCGCTATAAAAATATGTATTTATATACTTATTTATTTATTTATTTATTTATTTAACAATAATGACTAAACAATTTTGCTCACTCAACAAATGAAATATCTCTAAAAAATAACAGCAACATTGGGAGCACTCTTTTTTAGCTTAAGTATGTGCTTTACATTGTAATTTCAAAATCGGGTCATTTACTCTTCTACTGATACGTATAATAATTATTGTAACTCCCATTAAAAAACAGACGAACATCTATCAGTTTCCAATATTGATATTAGTTTAGAAAGTGCCCATAACCCCTACTATATTTTTTTACTGATACTAGTTGTAAACATAGATCAGGAATGTGTTCGAGTATCCATTGCTGCAGTAGTCTGATGTGATAAACTGAAATCGATATTTACAGTTTTGTAATATATGAGGTGACAGGGTTATATTTGTGATTGGTTTTGCGCTTCTTTGTTAGCTGGTATTTAGGTGTGATTCGGTAATATTTGAGATCTTGCAATGAGAAAACAATATTGAAGTGTAAACAAGGATTTGGTTGTGATTTGCAGCAAATAAATAAAAGCTTCAGACTCAGCCAGCGAGCTCGAAATGAGATGTGCTCAGCATCTCATGTCACAAAAGCACTTACCGGATGCATGTTGACAAAGACTTACATGTACTGCAATGCAAATCAGTTTCTGATGTCAAACCAGGACTCGACCCAGGCCCCTTTCTAGCGCGGTCGTGGGACACACAATGGCTATATTATGTAATTTTTACAGCCTTTAAAAAGTCAAGATATGGTTGAAAGGTCACATTGCATTTCAAACAGGAACAAAAAGTATTTTAGCCAAAATATAAATTGGGTTTATGGGTACTTTAATTGTTTCAGCTACCACTTACTTCTTTCTGGTCTGAATGTCTGCTGATCAGGTGGCAGTCCATCAGCAGCTGGCACTTATGGAAGGGATCCTCCAGGGGGGTATACTCGAGGTAGGCCTGGGCTGGGTATTGTCGAGATGGCCATACAGTAGCCCCTCCAGAACTGCTGCTTGGTACTAGGTAGAACGAGCAACAAAGCATGACTAAATGGCAATTATTAAGGTAACCCTGTAATTGGTTTTAACATTCCCATCACGATATATAAATATAGTGAACAGTAATTCTACAAGGATGGGTCAGATATGAAATGATGTTCACAACTTACTGATGACAATTGCTCAAAGACGAAAACATGCAAATGATAAAGTCTTTTGCTTACCAGTAGTTGTATCAGTTGTACTACCTGCTAAAAAAGAGGAAATGAAAAGTTTCCAAATAAACAAAATTGTGTGAGAGAACTAAATTACTCAAGGCAACTGATTCCCATTTCTTGGTCAGTCAAAGTAGACTGCTACAGCTGTGATTCTTTCTACTCCCTTCTAGCCTGCAATCAGGTATATTTCTTTATTTTTGAAGGGGAGATGGAAACATAACAATGCCAGATACACTGACTCTAGATGTTGCCTTCTAGATGTTGCCTGCAGCCTTGTAGTTGAAATAAGCTAAGGTGCAATCAAACTACTTCTTATATTTGCTACAATACTAATACTATATTAAGTTTGCAAGAATTTCTGGGCTCAAATTTGCACTGCACCTGACAGGCCTCTGCAGAATATAATTCATATAATATACAGCCTGCATTAAATCAGCACCCTTAAAAGTATTATGCATTTAGAGGCAGGGTAAGATAGCATTCACAAAACAAACTAAAAGCTATGTAAGTTTATAAATATGTTTCATATGCCTCTACTGGATGTCTAATGTTCAAAAACAACTAAAAATTAATCAGATCGTAAATAATTTTTCAGGTAATGTTCCTCAACCGATCAGCAAGACACACCAGCCTACAGTCTTGTGTTGAGTGCATTTCCAAATCAAAATATGACAAGTCCTGAAAACCGTTTGTCACATGCATTTCGTTCACAATTAATGTCAACTCCAAACTCGCCTACATGGGAAGAAAGTCAAGTGAAATTACATGTAAAGATCAAGTATCCTAGTAAAACGTAAACAAAATGCTAACTGTTTCCTATCACTCCACTGTAGTCTATTGTTAGCGCACTCTAGACACCGATATAAAACTAGGCTGTGATTGGATATAAACTGAAGTGAGGAATTGGCGCGTACACCTTCCAGAAAATGGAAGGCTGAGCCTGATTGGCTAATGGTCGGGAAACGAATGTGAGCTGTTAGTGGGGAGGAGCGTTGCGTGACAAGACAAAGAACAGCTTTGTAGGAGTCTAGCCTACACCAGAAGATAAACAGGGACGGAGGACAAGCACTGTAGCCTATTTCACTGTGATTGAACATGCAGGTATCAGTTAAAAAATTCTACAAGGATGGGTCACATACAAGATGATGCTCACAACTTACTGATGACAATTGCTCATAGATCAAAACATGATTAATTGAGGCTACAGCCTTTTTGCTTACCATGAGTCACATCAGTTCCATTGGCAACTAAAAAGGAGGAAGTATTTCAGTATTTGGACCATTCTAGATACTTGTAAAATAACTAAAATATCCCAGACAAACAAATTATGTACAAGAACTAAACTACTCAAGGCAACTGGTTCCCATTTACATTGTACTGTTGATCATAACTACTGCTTCCAAGTAGATTATGACACCCATGTTTTTTTTCTACTCCTATGTACCCTGCAAAATCAGGTGTATTTTTTTGGAAAGGGAGATGGAAAGATACAGTAAAATACTGGATGCATTGCCTGTACCTGTTACCTGCAGCCCTGTAGTTGAAACAACTGAGCAGTTGAACTACGTTTAGTGTAAATCTACTAGCATTCTATCACGAATATCGTTTTCTGATTGGCTATGCTACTCGCTATCTATTCTGTGATAGACAGAAGCAGTTAATTGTCAACAAAATGGCGGCCGCTTCTTCGCATTTTCAAAGTTTCTGCAAGGAGGATTTAGGTAATTTACTTTTGTTTTTGAAAGACTAATAGTGCATTTATACTAAAACAATTAGATTATTTGCTCTTGATCTCTTCGAGTGATAGCTGATTCGGGCTTCGCATTCATCAGCTATCACGTGATAGAAATCTCAAGCTCATAATCGAATTGTTAACTGGTTCCTATCAGTAACTGTACAAGGATGGGTCAGATACAAAATGATGTTCACGACTTACTGGTAACAATTGCTTGTCATGATAGATTAAAACATGCATAGGCTTAATAGTCTTTTGCTTAGCATGAGTCACATCAGTTCCATTGACAATGACTGTACCAGTGTTGCCCTCAGCTGTTTAATTGAAATAGGCTAATAAGGTGCAGTCAAACTACTATTTGCTACAAAACTAATATTATATTAAGTTTGCAAGAATTTCTGGGCTCAGATTTCCAATCCAACTGACAAGCTTCTGTACAATATACTGGACAGTACATTCAATATAGAGCCTATACTAAAACAGCATGCACCCTTAAGCCATATAAAAAGAATAATACATTTAGAGGCAGGGTGATCGAGATACCATTCGTAAAAAAATAAAAATTAAAATTAACTGTGTAAATTTGTTTCATATGCCTCTATTGGACATCTCGTTCAAAAACAGCTAATACACTGTATATTAATCAGATCAAAAGGAATTTTTACCAATTAAAGTAAAAGTATGGGTTTGGTATGGTAAATAATGGCCCATATGTGGCCCATACATGGGGAAGATATGGGATGGTTAGACCATGATATGGAACTGATATGGTGCACAATTTTGTGAAATTTAAGATATGGAAAGAGTATGGGATTTTATTCCTAGACTAACTTTGTATTGGAAAGCTATGGGAATGAAATGCCCGTATCTAATCCATACCAATGAGTATTTTACTGGATTTCTCTTCTGTATGGAAATGATATGGGATTGTCAAATTGCTTGGGAAAACTATGGGAAGGAGGTTCTCATATGTTTTCCTTAGGACTGGCTGATGTATACTTGGCTTTCATTTTGTATGGTAATGATATGGGAATATTATGCTGCATAAGAAAAGTATGAGATTAAGGTGCCCATAGGTATCCTATAGCAATAGTACATCCACTAATTGCAAAACTCAATCCCTCTACATGGAAATGCTGTGGAATTCCACATTTACAGTTGACATTTCATATCTAGAAATGTGGGCTGGCAAGAGTAATGTCAAGGGGTGGGGTGGAGTTCTTCAGATTCGGTGATCAAACATTTCGGCTCAGGTAAAATTTACTTGAAATTTGACAAGGTGACAAAGACAAAAACTTCACTTACATGTAGCAGTAATTAAAAATAACTGTTGCACCTTGAAATTAACTCCATTTTTTCCAGCCTTATGTTTGTTTTCCTTACTTTTAACGATGCTGGTTTTGCACGTACTCCAGACTTTGCATTAACCCTGTTTATTTACAATGATTATTTACAACAATTGAAATTGCTGACTTGACTTGCAAGATCTCAAAACTTGTAGCTAACCATAGAAAGTACAAAGTATGAATGAACTTATTACATATGATTCTACTTCCTGAACATTATAATTTATTTCCAGCAAAAGAAAGCATCTTCCATAGCTTCTGTCTATGAGGGAAGCTACAACAGCTATCAGGCATATGATGTATTCAGTCCTTTTCAAAATGATTGGGAAAATGAGCTGCATAATACACTTGACTGTCTGAAAATGCCATGAAAACACAAACATCAATAATGTCTTCAAAAGGAACAACTACAACAAAATGCTTGCTTAGATGACACAGGGTAATGATATGACTCACTGGTCTCCCAAGCACTTCATGTTGTTTGCAGAGGCCTTGATCGGCTCTTGACAGTGGCACAACTACAGCACCACAGCAGATTCTGGAACCAACTGGTGCCTTGAAGAACACTTGAATTAAGCCATAATTGATAGAAGAACTTTCCTTCTGTCTGTGTGCTACTGTATATGTATTTCTTCTTGAAACCCATTTGTAAAGTCTGGAATGAAAAACATACAGGAACTTCCAACTTGAAGTCTTGTAAAGTACTTAACAGAAGATAGAGATTGAAGTCCCAGAAATGTTTTAAGATCATCTTCAAATGGTTCAGTCTTGCAGCTGCCATGTTTTAATGCCCCAACAGCATAGAAATAATCTCTTAAGTTAGTTTTGTCGCTCCTGTAAGGATGAGTCACAACAGATAGCCATTAATATAAATTTGACAGTCTAAACCACAGGCACACTGGTCACTGAGTCTAGGAGCCGATATCAGTAACAGAACTTCCTTTATTCGCGATTAGTACATACATGGCGGACGACTCGAACGTCCCCCCTACGTATGTTCGTGCACGTAGCCGCTGACCAACATCTCCCCCCTTTTGCAAAAAAAAAGAATAAGTACATAACGAAAGAGAGTAGAGGGCCGAACAAAGTCCAACTGAAAAGCCGGAGCCTGGGCCATTACAAATGGTATCCTATACTTAAGTAAAACGAAATGTTGACTGTTTGTATGTTCAGACTCTTAGTCAATGCGTATAAATAAAAAAACTTATGACTAGGTTGTGACGTAGTCTTTCAGTCTTTCGGGGGTGTTTAATTATCCGTCCAGACCGGGTCTGCTTGACTGGTGATCCTGTCATTTCCTGGGGCTGTAGTGGTATAATGACAGGTGCTTTCTCCTGAGGGAGTGTGTCAGGGACTTGTGGGACAACCGGAGCAGAGTGTTTGAATGGCGGTCTGGCTGGGGTCTGAGGGGGGTGGTTCCCAAAGGTTGTAGGCTGGGGCTGAGCTGAAGGGTGTGGACCGGGATGTGTGTCCTCTGCAGTTTCCGTGGGTGGTTTCTGGTAAGCGGCTGTAGGAGGGGTGCTGGTTTCGACTTCTGCTCGGGGATGGTGGCAGGATGGTGGGGCTGCAGGCCTTAGCACTTCTTCATAGATCCATGGTTTTCCCTGCTGGTGCGGAGGTGGTTTCGCGTGAACATAGGTACCAGTGATGAGTGGTCCTTGTTCTACACCAGCTGACTTGTCGTAGTAGGCCTTGCTATCATGCCTTTTCTTGGTGATCTCCTCCTCAATGATTCTGAAGTTCAGCACGGTGGGTGTCAAGAGTTGATCCGTGTGGGGAGTGTGGTTCTGGTGCGTCGTAGGAGCATGCGCTGGGCTGGTGAGTAGGTGTGACCTTGAGGCGGGGTGTTCCTGTATAACAGCATGGCGCTGTGGAAGTCATCAGCCTTCTTTAACACGGATTCTGCAACTTTGACGGTAACTTCTGCTCTTCCGTTACCCTTAGGGTGGTAGGGGGATGAGGTGGTTTGTTTAAACCCGTATTCGACAGAGAACTTCCTGTAGTCTTCACTGATAAACTGTGGTCCGTTATCGGTGTAGCAGATCGCCAGAACCCCGTATCTTGCGAAGTGGGCTTTGGTTTTGTCAATGACTGTTGAGGAAAGGGTATCTTCTAGTTTGTCTACCTTGATCCAGTCGGAGAAGTGGCAGACAGTCACTAAGAATCTTTGCTTTTCCAGCTCACAGAGATCTTGACTGACTATTTGCCAGGGACCTGTTGGTATTGGTAAGGATTTCATTGGTTCTTTTGGTGCAGACTGGCCATACTGGGCGCAGGTACTACACGCGTCACACATGTCTTGGATGGACTTTCGCATGCCGGACCAGAAAAGAACTTCACGTGCCATACGTATGTTCGATTCCCTGCCAAAGTGGTTGGCGTGGATCTTGCGAAGCATGTCCTTTTGCATTGATTGAGGTACCATAACCTGGGCACCTTTGTAAATGATGCCATTTTTCACTGATAGTTCGTCCCTATAATTCCAGTAGGGCCGCAAGGACTCGGGAATGTCAGCTCTGTCCGCCGGCCATCCGTTTACAATGACTTTGTATTAAGTGTTCAGAGTGGTGTCTTTGCTAGTTTCCCCACATAGCTGGTGTTCAGTGCTCTCCGTTAGTCTCGGATTACGTGTGTTGTAATCTGACTCCATCTCCACTCTGAAAACATCAAAGTTCTGTACTCGTGCCATGATTGGATGGGGTAGGGCCGCGCGAGAGAGCGTGTCTGCCAGTTAGAGAGTAGGTCCTCTCTTGTACTTTACGGAGAACTGATAACGCTGTAATCTCGTAAGCATTCCTTGTAGACGGGCCGGTGCCTTGTTCAGTGGTTTCTTCATGATAGTTTCTAATGGCTGATGATCTGTGTGGACTTCAATGTCAGGCTTGCCATACAGCCACTGGTCAAACTTTTCGAAGCAGTTGCAGATTGCCAGGCATTCCTTCTCTATCTGAGAGTAGCGTTGTTCTGTAGGATTCATGCTTGACGATGTGAAGGCAACTGGTTGTAGTTTACCATAATCACTGGGTTGTAAGAGGGCGCCGCCAACAGCATTATCACTGGCATCTGTCTGGAGGACAACCGGTTTCTGGAGATCATAGTAGGCTAAGGTGGGGGCAGACGAGATCAATTGTTTGGCCTTGATGAAGGCTTTTTCCTGGGCCATGGACCATGAAAACGGTACGGCGTCCTGGGTTAACACGCGCAGGGGTTGAATCACGGAGCTTAGGTTGGGGCAGAAGGGCGACAGATAGTTAACCATGCCTATGAAGCGGAGGAGTGCTGGCTTGTTCTGCGGTGTGGGCATCAGTGTCATTGCCGCTACTTTGTCTGGATCAGGTTTCAATCCGATATCCGAGATGATTGTGCCCATGAACTTGACCTCTTTAAGCTTGAAATGTAGTTTGCCCGCGTTGAGCTTGATGGCTCTTTGGTCACAGCGTTCCAGTAAGGCGATAAATCTTCGGTCAGGGTCTGCCTGGGCATCCTCGAAGGTGTTGCCCTCCCCATACACGAGGATGTCATTGGCTATACATATTATCCCTTCTAGGCCTTCCAATGCAGATGTCAGCCTCATTTGAAACTCGTCTGGCGCACTATTAATACCAAAGGGGAGACGGAGCCACCTGTATTTGCCATATGAGGTATGCATGGTTGTCATCCAAGAGGATTCCTCATCAAGGGGGATGTGGAGGAAGCCTTCTTTAACATCCACGAGAGAGAAGCACTTGGCTGTGCTAAGCTTATGAAGCTGTTCATTTAGGGTGGGCATTTGATGTTTCAGACGCTGAATGGCCTTATTTACTGTCTGGCTTGGATCGATGCATACGCAGAATTTCTTTGGTGTTTCTCTAATTAATTCATTAAAACGCCATGGGGTTGGTTCACTGACTTTGACTAGGACGCCTGCCTGCACATAACGGTCCAAGGCTTCTTTGTCTTTCGCTCGTTTCGCAATGGGTATTCGATGAACTGGCATCTGAACGGGCTGGACGCTGTCATCAACCTGAAAGTGTACAGGGGGCCCAAGCCGGCCAAGCCCTCGAACGTGTCAGCATACTGGACTATAATGTCCTGAATTTGTAGCTGGCCTGGTAGTGGAAGTCGACGGTGTGAAGGAATAGTAATTGGAGTTGAAGGTGATGGTAGTGGGTTACACGGGCTGGCTGTGGTCTAGTGGATTTGCTAGAGATGGTTGCAGATCGTAGGGTTCACCTGATTTTGGCATGGGGTGGTGAACTGTTGTGTGCTGGTATCAGCTTGCGTAGTGAACTGGAATCCAGGAGGGTTATAGTGTCTGGTACTCACGTTATGGTCTCCTGATGAGTGAAGGGAATGAACTTCGTCTGCTTGCACGCTAATTAGGCCCAGTCTTTTGCTGTCGCAGCCCAACAGAAGTGCTGGCTAGAGCCCAATGCAGGAGTCTGGCAGGACTTGAAAGGTCAGGGTGTCAAACTTGTTATTCTTTTCGCACAATAGTTCCACCTGACCAACAGGATGAAGCGGCTTGGAGTTTCCATAGGGATGGAGGCGGTAGGGGGAGCGCTTTACTTCTGCATCTGGGAAGAAAGAGCGCAGGGTGCTGGCAGCAATGGTATTGTAGGAGGCTGCAGTGTCTATTTGAAACTTTACTTGCTTGAATGTCTGGCCCGCTGTGGAGAGTGATAGGTTTGTGAAGTATCGTTTTGACTTCTCAACGGATGCAATGCTGTGAACTTGTGTGCCCAATGAGTATATATATCCGTGAATTTGGTCATAGGATGATGCGTGCTCCTCTGCTGCGGCATACAAGTCAGTGTAATGAGGGTCTCTTGGTCGGGGGTTTGTACGTGGGTCGCGTTTCTGGCTGCCTTGGGGGCCTCTTCCTTGTGGCCTCCAAGGAGATCTGTTGCTGGGACTTGGAAGCTTGCAGTCTTCTAGGCAGACACGAGCAAAATGGTCATTGCCACCACAGCTGGTGCAGGACTTTCCATTAGCTGGACATGATTTCCATGGATGTGGACCACGCCGATCGCCGCACCAAAAGCATGTGCCAGGTTCCCTGCGAACTTTCATCTGACTGTGTCGAAGGCCTGTCCAGTGGACATGTTCATCGATTCCTTTGGAAGAATCTACAATTAACTTGTTTGTCTGCTTGGCGGACTCTATAGCTCTCGCTTCGGCGACTACATCGGACAGGGACTTCTCAGAGTTGTCAGGTTTTATATGTGTTTTAAGCAACTCCGTACGTATGTTATCCTCATTCAACCCAAATATAAATTTGTCTCTACAAAGTTCATCACTAAGGACGCCATAGCCACATAGGCTGCCAGCGTGTCTCGCCTTGACTTCCCACTCTTGGATGGACTTGTGATGGCCCTGTGAAGAGGTCCAGAACTTGTATCGATCAGTTAGTAGTGAACTTCCTGTGCTGCCTGTGTAATGGGCTCGTAGTTTATCCATCCAAATCCAGGGTTTCTTTTTATCTTCGTCCAGAATTTGGGGTTCGATGGTGTATCTGACCACGGACAAAGCTTCATCTGGAAGTGCAGAGCGTAGCGCTGAAATCTCTAGAAGAGGACTTTTGTAATGAGCGGCTCGTTCTGTAACAGAATCTTTAGCGAGGTAGCGGTAATTAGCTTGTACGTAATAGTCGTTGAATAGTAACTCGAAGTTCTTGAAATTTTCGCTCACATTTCCCACAAGTTTGAGCTCCGGTCTTCTAAGGTTTGCCATCGTGTTTCCTCACTTCTGACACCAAGTCTAGGAGCCGATATCAGTAACAGAACTTCCTTTATTCGCGATTAGTACATACAACATGGCGGACGACTCGAACATCCCCCCCCCCTACGTATGTTCGTGCACGTAGCCGCTGACCAACAACTGGTGATACAAATAATAACACGTTTACAATAAAACTATACAAGGCCAAGTTTGCTATGATCACAATAGTGGACTTTGTTGATATTTAAAAAGTAAAACTACCGCTAAAACTACAATTAATACTACATTACTAAAAGAAGCCACTAAGAACTATTTCAATAAGAAAAACCCTTTTGCAAGGCAGCAGAAAGTCTGTATATCTTCTGCTTTCATTATGTCAGCAGCAGCTCATTGAAAATCTTTGCTTCATTAAAAAAAAAGAAGCATATTTTCCCCAAAATTTGATTTCACTCTTGGTAACAATAACCTTAACTTCCCTGCATTGTAGAATAGCTATTCATTTATTAGAAAATTTCATAAAAATCATTGATAAGAATATAAATAAAGGTTTTAAGTATTTTGTTAGAAAAACTATAGAACAACTCAGGATTGTGGTAAATTAACTAGTGATGAGAGAATCAAATTAAGATTTCAGAATTTCAGATTTGCATGGTGACTCTCTACTGCGTGTGCAAATGAAAGTTAACACAGAGGACAAACCTGACTATAGCTTATACAATGAGTGTTACTTAAGGTAATTCTCATGATAATACCACATTACTGACAGCAAAAACAGCACATTGACCATACCTTTCATGGTGTCCTTGAAGGCACATGACAATGTCCTTTGCATTTCCTAAAGGTATCTCCTGTATGAGCTCAGGGAGTCACTGAAGACTTGTGACAGCAGTCATAATCTTGCAATGAAAATCAAGTGATCATAAATTACAATTTGGAATGTATATTATAAACAATCATGTTATGTACTTTAGGTTGTAAAATTATTTATTATTTTTACATTAATACTGCTACACCTGTTGTCACCTTATAAATTCACTCTATGCACTTGACACATAAAACCATTGCCCATGAAAAGTCAAATAACCTGGCTTGCAATATTCTGAGTTCCATGGAAATAGTTGCCTACAGTGTATGTCACCATTCCAGTCTTCAAATACAAAAAGAGAACTACACCAGAGGGGACCATGATCCATGACAGATTTCTTTAAGTGAAGCAACATGTGTTGGTTCATCAGAACGTAACGAGAACTTACAGGAATAAAATGACCATCAGAGGTAAGTCTTTGTACAAGTATTGGTTTTTCTATCATTACACCAGACACCTCAAACTTGAGTGGATTTTTTTAAAGATCTGTAATTCAAATAGACCCAGTGGAGTGTATTCCAGAGGGACAAACTATCAGAAAGATTTCTACAGCCAGTATTTGTGGATTATTTTAATATGGGCTTATTTCTAGAATGCATTTGTACATCTGTAAAGTAATTTAAAAATTAAAAGTACAAAATATCATTTTAAGTTTTTAAATTGCACTACATACCATAATATGCATCGAACATATCAACAAAATGGATAAAGAAATTGCCAGCTGTTTCAAGTTGTTCTGGTGAAATGGACCTTCCTGACAATAGGACAATGCCACCAACTAACAAAGCATTCATGTAGTGCTGGTAATACTCATTATCCAGGGCACCTTTCATGCAGGGTAGGGAATAAAAGAACAGCCAGTTTCCGTACTCTGTTGCTGCAAAGTGATCATAAACAGACACTTTAAATAAACATACCCACAAAAACCATTTGATGAAAACCAAAGGACAGTGTCTTGTCTTGTGGTTTCATAAAGCTAATGTATACAATTTCATAACATAAATAAGATTCATTAACATGTACCTTTAGAAGCCTTAAAACATGTAGGTCCTAAGGGTAACAGTAGTATGTGCTTCAAAACATTGCAATGACTGTTGAGTTTACAAGGGTTATTTTTGAAACATTAATTTTTTACAAATAAGACAAGTTGAACCAAGTACTCTTCTGCTGAAAACCTACCAACATGTATTTCAACTTTAAAGGTGAGGTTTGGATGTGTAATTGATAGCATCATTTCATACACTAAATCTGTTTTGGAAATACATACAAATCCATAACAGCAAAGATATATATGTTGAAGTTAAAAATTTTCAATAGGTAATTTTTTTTTAACTAGGTAAATATATTTTTTAACTAGGTATTTTTTTTAACCAGGTAATTTTACTCTTGCCTGGTTTCAGTCAACTGTCTGAAAAAGGGCCTTCATTTTTTGGGGTGTGGATGAAAAATAGGGGCCTGGTATTTTTAGGGGGTTCTTAAAAGATAGAGAAAAAAAAAAAAAGAATTTACAACATCACTTTCACATTTCTCTGTTACTCCCTTTTCCCCTTCTATCAACCTGTACTCTTTCACTACCTCACAATTCTGTTTCACACTGTGTTGCATTTATATTAACGTCATTACTTCAATGAGAATAAAGAAGAATTTTTACTTACCCGCTGGGTATCGAACCAACGACCTTCGTATCAGTTCAGATCTCCTGTCCAGCACGCTCTTCTCTAGACCACGCTGCTCAATTTGGAAGTCGCCGTATTCTTTCTTCTATTTATTCTTTCTTAGGTCCCAGACTCACCTCGGTCAAAACTTAATTTATGCAAAACGCGCACATGCGCACTTGTATGAAAATGGGACTTGTTCATTGACAGCGAAGAAAGCGATGGATAGTGTACCGTTTTGTGTCGCTAAAGACACGTTTTACGAAAAGTTAGATGCCCTTAAAGGCTCCAAAACAGTAAATTGACTGTCTTCATAGATGATGAATTTTATGAGAATGCTAAAAACTGGCTCAAAAATGAAAGCAAGAATCACGAGCAGTTCGGACTGACAAAGACGGATGTAGGGACGATTAAGCGAAAGCTGTGGACCATTCAAAATGACAACATCTTGTCGAAGGACCGAAAAATTGTAGTACCTAGAAGCCAACTTCACAGCATTTTATCCCAAGCTCATTCTTCAACCGCACACCGCAGGAGAGATAAAACTGAAAAATTTGTGAAGAGGACATATGCAGAAATATCTCAACATGTTGTAACACTATTCGTTGGTCTGTGCCATCTACACCAACAACAAAAAAGTGTAACAGACCATTTGAAGCGGCCAATAACGAAACCAATACAGGCAAGTAATTTTCTGGCACACGTACAGTTGGATTTGATAGACTTTAGAAATTTGAATTGTTCTTGTGGAAAAAACCACAACTGGCTTTTACATGCAACTGATCATTACAGCAAGTTTTCCTGGCTTTTTCCTCTGTCACATAAAACCAGTGAGGAAGTATTAGAAGCAGTCACACAACTCTTTTGGCAGGTTGGCTTTCCTAAAAAGCTTCACACAGATAATGGAAAAGAATTCAAGAATAAGAGCATGATAGACTTTTGCAATAAACATAAAATTGACCTAGTTCATGGAGCTCCAAGAACTCCACAAACACAGGGACTAGTTGAAAGAAACAACAGAACCGTTAAGGAAAACTTGGCAAACATCCTTAAGGAGAAACAAGTCAGCTTGAACACCTGGTGCAGATTTGTTGGAGAGGCTGCCTATAGGAGAAATGTCACAATACACAGAGCAACTTCAAAAAGCCCATATGAACTTGTCTTTGGCATTCTTCCCCATAGAAGCATGCCAACAACACCATCGCCAGAACAATGTTCCTCTATGGAAGCAGTGAAGATGAAAATGAATGTGTGGAGAAAGCAATTGAAACAGAAGTTTAGGAGCCTACCAGAGTCTCAGACATGAACAATCCTACCTCCAAAAGAAAAGCTGAAGAAAGTTCATCTCAAAACAGAAAACAAATGAAAAGCCAAACAAATGAAAAACAAAATAAATACAATGAAAAAATGAAATCTGCAAGACCGAGTGTAAAGAAATTTGAAGTCAATGTTTATGTCTGTGTCAAAATTGATAAGATTGATAAAAGTACTGCACTTCATCCTAATGTTCTATTTGGGAAAATAGTTGAAATGGAAAACACATATGCAAGAATAGCTACCAAATTTCGTTTAATAACAACTCTCATTTCCCCCTCAAAATTGACAAAATGCTGGAGACCAAATATTGTTTTTGAAACTACTAAAGAAATAACGTTTACAGCAGCATGTAAAATGGCAATGGAACAATAGACAATAAAACTGCTTTCAAGTTTATTTTTATATTTGTTGTGTTTTAATAATAACAGCAAACCATCCATTATTTTTTCAAAGTCTATCTCCCTTTTTTCTCCTCTTCAATCTGCTAGTACACCTGAACCCTAACCCTAACCCTAACCCTAACCCTAACCCTAACCCTAACCCTAACCTTAACCCTAACCCTAACCCTAACCCTAACCCTAACCCTAACCCTAAAACCATAATGCTTAGGCCTAATCAGTAAACCCTGGGAACAATAATATCAAGCTCATTTCAAACAACACATTTGGGAGATTAGGAATTAAGACTGAATATGCAGGTTGCGTCATAACAAAAATGAATGGAGGAAAATACTTTATTAGAAAAGGGCCAGTTGATAAAACCATTAAGTACCTAATTACCAAAAATGGAACTAATTTTAAAAAGGAAATAACTACTTGATACGAAGAGAAACCTAGTTAGAAAAAACTAACCAGTTATAACATGAAATAATCTAGTTAGAAAAAAAACTAACCAGTTAAAAAATGAAATAATCTAGTTAGAAAAAATTAACCAGTTAAAAATAAAACCACCTAGTTAGAAAAAAACTAACTAGTAAAAAAGTAAAATTAACTGAAAATAAAAATTAACTGCAACATATACACTGTAAATCTATTTAATAATTAACTGCAATTTTATAAAATAGAAAGACAGAGTTTAAAGTTACCTTTCCAAAATTTCAGACGGTATTCTATACTTCTGGGAACTCTGGTGACTACACTGGGAGGTTTTATCTCAAAAAGGCAATTGTCAACTCTCTCCACACTATTCCCACAATACCATCTTTGCCTGTTGTGTTTTGAGTCAAACCACAAACCAGTTGGTTGCTTCACTACCCCAAGGAATACGCAGTGCATCGCATCAATACCAATTCCATTCACAATGTCAAAACTTGGCAACTGTAATAAAGGACTGGATGCTTTGAAGCCAGAGACCTAGAAAGGAAATTTGAAAGATTAAATACTAGTTGGACCCAAACTAAAAATAGAAAAATATATACAAATAAAGATGAATTAAGTTTCCAAAGTAACAGAAATATATATTAAATGTCTTGAGTAGTACACAAATAATGCACAAGAGGGGTATATTTTAGTGTAGTAGTCGGTCACTGTTTTCTAAAATCAATGATTTTTCAAATAGCCATTTGAAATATACAGCATTAAAAAAATACAATGATCACATTTTTCATTATTCAGCCATTCATTTATATAATTATCTGAATAACATGAAACATAGCTGTCACCAACAAGACTAATAATAGTTGAAAACACTCATCATCATCATCATCATCATCATCATCATCATCATCATCATCATTATTTAGAATAAACAATTTACCCACCACTGTATTTCTTTCAAGGGCCTCATATGAATTTGCTGTGACTTCTTCTGGTTTCCGAAGTTTACAATGCCCTGTTGTTGTGTCTCTAAATGGGAATGTCATCACATGACCCCTGGAGCCAATTTTGACTGTTTCACCATGCTCATCACAGAAGCAGCAGCTGTCATGTCCAATATACATGACCTGCTCCAAGACACCAGCATGGGCTGGAAGATCAAAATGACTGGAGAGAACCATGACTTTGGATTTTGCTTTTACTCCATGTGGTAGTACCACTTCAATTCCTATCTCCAATTCTCCTATCTCTCAGCTGAGAGTATTTACTGTATGGATTGTACATAAACCACCTGCATGCAGTTGAGAGATGTGAAAATTAATTTGCATCACCAATGCTACTGTTTTTAAGAAAATTAACCCTTTGGCTCCAGAACATTTTGCCAAAAAAAAACAAGCTCATCAAGCCAATTTCTGGTCAGAATCTAGCCGAAAAGAACCAACTGCCCAAAACTGTTTCCTGGTTGAGATTTTGATGCCTTTCTGTTCCTGATGCTTTCCCCACCACAAGTTACATATTAAAGTTGTCTACGAGCATTAAAACTGGTGAGTAGGAGCCAAAGGGTTGATGTACTGTAGTAATAGCATTTTACATGTTACCAAAAAAGTTTCAAATCTAATGAAACCCTCACATTGTTGGTGTCTTATGTATAAAAATGTTGCCAAAGAGAAGTTAAGAATGAATATACCAGGGGGCACAGAACTTTGTAAATGCTGATTTTCTTTACCAAATGATACAAATAATTTCATTAAAACTTACCATTAATTTCAGTTTCATGCAGTGTCAACAAATGGCTTAAAGAAGGTGGAAAAGAAAGGATTTTCCTCTCTAAACCACAGGCCACCAAACACTCTGAATTTGTTTTTCCCCCTACAAGTATGAACAAAATACACTTTTATGCAACGAATAAAATGAACGTCAACATTTACGCTGTAGCATCTGTCCTCTCTGTGGCATTTTGATGTGAAATCACTCAATTTGAGACAAATATTTAAGGTATTTAACACCTTCAGAAAATAATTGATAGCCTACCTTTTTGTCAATTTACAAAATAATTTAATATTACTTTTTACTGTGGCGAAGTACAGTTGAACCTGTATCATTTAAGCAGCACTATATTAGGCAGTCACTCTCTATTAAGTGGTCAGTTGTCAAAGTCCCCAAAATTACTTCCATCAAGTACTGTAATTTTGACCTTTAACCAGTCACAGTCACCTTTAATTAAGTCCCAACAACAGTTACTGCTTAATACAGGTTCAACTGTTAACTGCAAAGCAGCATTTCTGAGCAAATTGTTCTTGTTAAAACCTGATGTTGTGCTGGTAAATTTTATATGGCATAAATTTTCTTAAAACACTAGGGAGGGATGTCCCATCCTTGATACATCTACAGTGTATATCAGACTCCCTGTAGCAGTCACTTGCTACAATAAATACCCAGCAGGCAATTCTTCCCCAGCAATGTCATCATAAAGGATGAATAATTTAGCTCATCCACAGTCAGTGACAGCTGTACAGTGTAGAGAGGTTATACATTAATATTTTAGCTTTTTTTTTTTTCAAAACGGTGCCTTCATTGTTGAACTATTCTTGTTGAACTTACCTTATTGCTGGAGGGAGTTCATTGATAAGCAGGTCCAAACTTTGATGAGCGAAAAATGGCTACACCATCTGTGTTGAGTTTAACAGAGATCTTGTATGGTTCTGACAAGAAACCACCAGGTACAAAGGCTCTTTGATAAAGACAGCCATCACATACTTGTACATCTTCGATGTTATTGTCAGCCCTCTTTACTCTTTGAAACCAGTATGTTAAGTCACACACAAACTTGGGGTCTGTAAAAATGTAACAATCATGTTACATGCATCATCATTACTTGAACATTACAATTCTAACTCTTCATCCAGCACAAAGGTTAATTTCACCAGTGACACTTGTGACTTTTTGCATATGTAACCTAAACAAGTGTATTGTTCTACCATTAAGTTTCAAATAAATCCATTCTACACAGAAATCTGCTAAGATACTGATCTAAAGCTTCACTTAAAAATACTTCTTGATCCCAGTATACCCTAACAGCACATTAGACCAATTTAACTACGACAACTTTAAGTAGTAATGGTCACAGAATGTACAACACTCTTGTAGACAACGTTATTTACAAGCATGAGCAAAACAGCTGCATAATCATTTCTCAATAGCATCACTATGTTTTGACCATCAATATTACAAGAATGAACGTCTAACGAATACTCTAACTAGCTGGTTTTCCTACTTGACTTATTGACCATTCCTTGTAGATGTCAAGTAAAAATTAAATACGCCTACCTTCAAAAAACGTTTGCAGTCGCTTAACAATCGGAACTTCAATGTAAAATCCATGTGTTTCAGCAAGATTTTTTCCACAAGTCTGGCAAGTTCCCTTTACTTCCGTTTTCCCACCACTATTCCAAGTTCCTTTGCCAAAATGTGCCTTGCAATAAGAGCAGAAGAAGTGCTTCACAATGTTTCCCTTTGCTTGGGTCACAAAGTCGACAAGATTTTTCACTTCTGTTTTGCAGTTGTTGGGTCTGGGGCAGTGAGCTTCAATCACTGCTAGCAGATCATGAAGTGCTTCGCGTGTAAGGTTATACTTCATCACAAAAGATACTAACAGAACAATGTTCGATATGGTTGTGATTGGAGGGTCGGTACATTTCACTGACCCCCAGTCCATGGACTACCTTGATGGACTACTGAAATGGACTACCTATATGGACTGCTAAATGGACTACCAAAAATGGACTACCCTTAATTACCTACCTTGAAAAAAAATTAGTAAAGTTTGGTTGTTTTCATCGATTGATCGTGCTCTTCACCATCTTGATATTTTTTAAATGCTGCTGTTCAGCTGTTCTGCAGTCGCATTCACTCATCGTGCATGATGGCTGATAGACTGCAGCTGGAGTAAAAATTTGATTTATAATCTTCCAGATGATTCCTTGCCTGGCTGTCATGATGTTCAGAATGGTAAGTGACAGAAGAAGATACAACTCAAAAATAGATCACATGACCAGGCCCAGGGGAGTACTCCCTGAAAAATTGGGTGGGGGTGCAGCCTGCTTCCCAAAAGCCTTACCTTATTTAAAGTGCACCTAGGTCCAAGAATAGTTATTTTTTCCGCTAATATAATACTTTGTACATATTTAAAAAACATGTAGCATTTATATCCAGCCTTTAGAGTTTTTATGGGGCTTACGATAAACTATGCATCATTTGGTACACGACTAAGTCAGCTAGGGCGTGGGTCTATTCCCCAGTTGACTATTATGTATACATGTTTACAAAGACGTAGCGCGATGAAAATCAGGTTGTGACGTTAACTGGGGAAAAGACCCACGCTCCTTACTAGCTTGATCGTGTGACAGATGACGGCTAATGTCGTAACTTTTACAGCCTTTAAAAAGTCGAGATTTGGTTATAAAAAATTAAAGGCGCAATGCGTTTTGAATAGGTGCAAAGATTAATTTTAGCGAAAAAAATATTTGGGTGTTGGGGGCACTTAAAGACCAAAATATCTGTGATTTTCCCTACCCTATCTATAACGAACGATTATAAATTCAAATTTTTACTCACCATCCAGCATGTCAGCCATCACACGAGACGAATGAATACGCCTGCAGAAAAGCTGACCAGCAGCATTTAAAAAATAACAAGATGGTGAAGATCACGATCAATCGATGAAAACAACCAAACTTTACTATTTTGTTTTTCAAGGTAGGTAATTAAGGGTAGTCCATTTTTGGCGGTCCATTTAGCAGTCCATATAGGTAGTCCATTTCGGTAGTCCATCAAGGTAGTCCATGGACTGGGGGTCAGTGAAATGTACCGACCCGTGATTGGAGCACCAGAATAAAGCAAATCATCGTGTTCTGTTTCACACTCTTCTAAAATGAGGCTCAGAGTCTGACTCAGTGTTCTCGTTATCACTAAAAACGTCAGAAGAAGCATCTTCATCCTACAGAAAACATGCATACATATTGTCCGTGCAGGTCTCGTCATCACTCGCACTCTCGCATAGTTTGTTGCCTGATTCCTTGTAGTCTGTGTCCAGAGCTTCTCGTTCGTTGATGCAGTGCTGTCCATCGTTGTCACTGCATGCAGCTAATGTGGTAGCTGTAACATTTAATTCATAACTGCTGTCACTACAAACTATGACTGACTCGCTCTCGTCGCAAGATAGTACACCATCTTCCTTTTGAAAATCGCTATCGCATTCGTAGCTGTTCAGAGAAACATTGGGTGCTCAATCGTTACTACGGAGGTGTCGTTTAATTGTTTTCTGTCTTCTTGCTGCTGGGAATTCATACGGGTTAGAATGCCGCAAGAATAGTTTGTAGCGACCTCTTTTTTCTTTTTTTTTCTCTCCGCCATTTTGTTTGTTGTGCACGCGAGGACCATCGTGAAGGCATGGGCACGAGATTGGTGCGCGAGCATCTAAGTTGCATCACGCGGTCAATCTCGTCCCAGAGCCTACGTTACCCTTGTCCAGCGGAACGGGCAACGGACGCTCTGGAAGAATCCAAAACGGGAACCAGAAAATCCTGGTTCCGGTTTGATTGCGACTGCGTGAGGTTTCAGAACAAAATGGCGGCTGTTGATCATGTCAACACGTTCAGCAGGACCAATTTAGGGCAGTCAGCAGGGGCGATTCCACGGTAATCGACCAACAATCAGAAACAATCACATACATGCGGTAGAAGCCAACTTGTGAGCGATTTCCTTTATATAACACGACTCTTTCTAAGGATACATACATCGATTCTTTTAGAGGAAGCTTAGTTACAACTTGCAAGTTTAATTAAGCTTTACATTACCCGCTTAGAGGATACTTATAATATAGGTTCGGTTTCTCAAGAATCATCGTTTCAGTGTTGGCTTAGAAAAAGGCCGATGAAAGCTTAACCTCAACAATAGTCCCACCTCAATTTTTGTTAGCCCACCCAGAAGTTCTTACTGTAGCTGCTATCTGGAGAACAAGATTTTTAATGATGTAATGAAGTAGACTACGGGCTCGGCAAATTTAATTGAAGATTATCTGATATCATTATATTTTTTAGTATTATTTTTACTTTTACAATGAGACAGTGTTTCAGTACCTTTTCTCATCATTGTGTAATTTTTAAGTGCAAACAAAGTTTCATTATTATTGATGGATTTTTTGGTTGTATCCTATATGGTCATTGAGCTTTTCTATTCAAAACTTGCCATCCCCTTCCCCACCTTGTCTGTTGGATGGTTTCATAAAAGATACATTTATCTTTCAAGTATACATATTACATGAAATATATTTTCACCAATAAAGAGTTCCCTAAAAATAAATGTGACCTCTAAGGGATTTAACATGGCCCCCTTACATGTCCTTGACCTGGGGGAGGGGGGATCGCCTATTTATTATGCCACAACACAGTTTTTGTAACACATCTATTTATGAACAAATGAAAATCCTGAAAATAGAATATATAGCTGACCCTCACACCTGGCTATTAGAATTCTGGAAAATCCTGTACATTTATGTGTTAAAATATTCTTCCCTAGTTCTGGCCATGTATGGAAAACCCTTTCTGCAAGCAAGTGTCTTTTCCAGTATCCCAAGCGTAGCCTGCACAGCTACGGTAACTTCGTTGAAGAAGGAAGACATAATCTAGTCCTAAGGGCTTTTAGATCCCGTTTTTCAGATAAAACAAATCCTGATTTGTTTTTTGGCTGCACATCCAAGGCTAAATCAAGGAGATACCAAATTAGAGGCAATCTTGGGTTCATCAAAATACAGATTGATTCAAAAGCACTTAATTTTCCTTTGACACTGATATATGGTAACCTTGCAATAAACGCAGAGTGCGAGCAGTATGAGCCAATAGGAACTGTTCGTATTGCCAAATATAGACTGTTTTATTCAGTTTGATGCCCAGTTCCCAGATTATGAATGAGAAAAGAGTGTTGTACTCGTGCTGAGTGAGATGTTTTTGGCTGCACCATTATCACAACTTGACCTTGAAGGAGACATTGCATAGAAAATGACAGAGGTCTCAAACAGCAGTATGATTAAAAATAGCTGGACAAAGTAATTCAATAGTTGTCTATAACTTTATTCCTTTTTACTATTGTCCTACCATTACCAAACATTGCTGCTCCAGTTTTAAACTTAGCCCAATTTCCCTTATGATAAGCCTTCTCTCTAATAAGTGCAGCCCTCCTCAAAAATAGATGGAAAAAATCAGCCTCTGAGGGAGTATTTTACGGTATATGTATAAATTATTTATTACACAATGGATCAATCTCATTAAAGACGACTATATTCTGTTTATATATTGAATCAATTCACTGTTAATTTCTGTGCACATATTGCAAAATTCGACTACCGCATTCATCGTCTAACTTACGCTCTCTTTGAACACGATCTGCACATTGCCTCGCCTACTCTAACTCTTCAACACGATACTTTAACTCCTTTATCATTGGTTTTGATGTAAAAAGTTTTATTTTAACACGAACGGCACAAATACCTTGAACATTGGTTGGAGTACATGTTGTAAATCGACATCTGTAAGCTGTTTGAGAGCTATTAAGATTCCATCTAATTTCGCCTTATCTCTACAAACTTAAACGCGGTGGTTTCTAACCACATTATTACAACGACAGTAATTTTCCTTTGCTTGTGATTATTTCTGTAGCTTTCGTTCCGCCATTGCCTGACACTTCGCGAAAACAACTTCCGATGCGGTTGATCCGGTCATGTTTATTGCTTTGTTTTTACCAGCCAATCAGAAATGTCCTTTTTTGGATTCGACCAGAGGTTCGTATCCTTGGCGCTGACAAAAGGATCGCAGCCTCTGGGAACGAGATTGTCACGCGGTCAGTTGGACCTATCAAAAGGTTAACAGCGGTCAAAGAAAATTCGTTTAAAGATAAGGTTTTTACGTTGAGAGCTTAAAGTTGATAAAACGTAAAAAAAGTAAGTAAAGTTGTTTAAAGATAAAGTTTTTTCGTTGAGAGCTTTAAGTTGATAAGTTTTCCTTTATCATGTGAGTTTACTAAATCTTTTTATGGATTACTAAGAAAAGTTTTAAGTCTTTTCAAAGCGAAGAATGTGGAGACTGGTCGGCGCTGTGTGTGTGTGTGTTTTTTTTTTTTGTTTCAATGCGTGATTTCTAGAAAACCGATTCACTTTATTTTTCCTAAAACGTTTTTTAGTAATCCATAAAAAAACTCACAGAATGACGAACAACTTATCATCTTAGAGCTCTCAACGTAAAAACCTCATCTTCAAAGGACTTTTCTTATTTTCTTACGTTTGACCGCGGTTAAATCAAAAGGTGAAGAGGACGAGAAGGCGTAATTTTTAAAACGGTGTGGATTTTCATGGTATTCACGTGTGCTTTAAGGGCCGTTTACATGGAGGTAGGAAGATCCTAGCACTAGGAAGATCCTAGAGGGCGAACCAACTTTTGGTTTGGTTTGCATGCAGAAATTTCGACGAAATTGTCTTCCTTTAGCCGCTGATCGCCCGGCCGCCGCCATGTTTGTTTGGATTGTTGTTTTTGTCCCTGCTACTAGGATCTTCCTAGCGAAAGCAGTTTACGTGTTGCTAGGATCTCCCTAGTCCTAAGATCTTCCTACCTCTCAGGTAGGATGATCCTAGGACTAGGAAGATCCTTGCGCTAGGGCCAACTACAACCCTTTGCATGTTTACAAACTGAATACAGAAAACATATGGGGCTAGGATGATCCGCCTTCTAGGATCTTACTAGTGCAAGGATCTTCCGCCCTCCATGTAAAGGAGGCCTTAGTCACTTTCAGATAAATTTTTCGTGCTGTTTAACTGCTTTCAAGCTTTTCAACGTCAAGTGATATTTTACTTCACATTACAAATGATGGCTGGACGCGCATCACGAAAGAGAAATGTCCCAGCTCGTCTCAGAGAAGGTAAGCCCAGTGGGTAACCGGTCGTTTCGCAAACGAGTCGTTTCGCAAACGGTCAGTTCGCAAACTTCTGGGGTCGATTCGCAAACGTCTTTGGTTGGTTCGCAAACGTCTGAAAAGTCAGTTCGCAAACGTCCGATAATCAGGTCGCAAATGTCTAAATATCAGTTTCATGGTGCCAACGATGACTTAAGTTTAATCAGAATGTGATAGTGTTTAGCCTCAGGAAAAATTTAAATCAAAGATCTAAATTGTTATCAATCGTACGAACCGAACCAAAAACCAATCGAACCCAATCGTACCCAATCGTTCGATTGGAGTTCGATTGGTTCGGCAATCGAACATAATCGAACTGGAGCTTTTTTGTGAGTTCGCTTAAGTTCGATTACCGAACCCAATCGAACTCAATCGACGCGATTGGTTCCATTTTTTTTCGGTAGAAAAACAAAATGGTATACAAAATTGATAAGCATTAACTCTTAGTAGAATTGGAAGGAATTAACTCTTTAACTGAGTTTTAACTAGAGGAGCAAGTGTGAGAGATATTAACACATTTCAATGAACTAAAATCTTTATTGTTTAGTTGATTCGAAATTGATTCATTCACAATATAAATATAACATGAAGGGCTCAGTACAACATGTAAACTGTCTTTATATCGCTCGGGATAACACCGAACGGGGATATTTTTAAAGATTTATACCGTCGTTGCTAAAGCTTCGCTTAGATAACTAGAAAACGACCACTGCAACTGAATCTGGAAGCACCCAGCAGTGTACAGTGTGTACAAAATAGTTACTACTGCGCTAAAAGTGTCCCATTACCTCAAAGTAGATTTCTGTTATGCTCGTGTTTGAAATAGAAGCCAATAAATAACTTATTTGACCGCAACGCTTTGTTTCAGACCAGACGAAACTGGTTCGTGTTTCTGATTGTTGAAGTGTTCGATTATGTTCGATTGTTGAACTGTTCGATTACCGAACATTCGATTGCGTTCGATTGGCAAAATTTTTTGTGAGTTCGATTAAGTTCGATTACCGAACCCAATCGAACCCAATCGAGCGACTGGGTTCGATTGGGTTCGATTACCGAACGTTCGATTGACTACGTCGGGTAAACAGCACAAACACCTCCACTGTACGGAAATGTAGGCTTATGTTCTTTCTCGGTTTATCGTGTACCTTTAATATTACCAAGTCTTTTACGGAATGGAATTCAATCATTTATTCATAATATAATGTAAACTTAACGAAAATACTACAACTAGCTTAACTTAGGCGTTGATAATATTAAATTAAGACTTATATGTAACTTAACGTGTTTCTCACTCAGACTATTGATTTGGCGATTCCAAAATGCAAAAACTAGCCTTAGTTTATCCTGTTGATAATACAACTACAACTACACAAATTATTGATTTGACGATTCCAAAATAATACAACTAGCTTAAGCTACACGTTGTGATACTAAAGTAAGACCTATTTGCAAACTTAAGTTGATTTCTTGTTTCTTATACAAACTATTGATCCTTAACTTACTTGACTTGAAATACTACAAACTTAAAATACTACAACTATAATACCTCATTGCGCATGAGCTGAGCCGTTAAGGTGTGAGCATGCCTTAATTAGCTGGATGGCGGTCTTCTTGTGGTTGTCGTATTGTTCCCAGACGTCAAAGAGCATGGCTTGGAGGCTTCTGTAGAGTTTGCGCTGTATACGTTTAAGTTTCTGGTCTGAAACTAGCCTGATAGTGACGGCGGTTAGTCTGGCCTCTATGTCCAGTAGCTCGATCAATAAATACAGGGGAAGTCCGCACTGTTCACCAGCTCTCCGATTTAGTGCATTATGCCAGCCTTCTATATCGTCGTTCGTGCGAATAGGCTGTCGGTAGACGCTCCAATCCTTGGGTGTGAAGGTGGTGTTCTCTATCCATTAGCCTTTAACATAGTCCACCAGATCCCGTAGGGGCTGCATTTGGGCCTGCACACTAAGGCGAACGAACATGGATGGAATTTCCTGAGACGGTAGGAAGGGGAGGGCCATCAGTTTCCTAATGTAGTGGTAAACGCTGTCATCGCTGCTGTAAGCCACCTGGAGTCCAAGCTCTTGCACCTATTTCAAAGAAATGACAAAATGTCTAATGCATGACAATAAGTTGTGCCAATTTTGGAAGAAATATAGATAGTGCGTCATTTTCAAGGGAATTGCCTTCAAACTCTCTAATCGTCTACTGTTAAAATAGATTTAAGTAATTTGTTGTTTGATTTAACTAACCTTTCTCCACACAGCTTGCGCCCAGTGAAAGACACAGCCTTGTATATGTATTGCAGGTAGGATTTCTCGAAAAGCCAGCCACAAGGCCCTCTGGAAGTCGAGGGTAACCTGTTGCACTAGTGGTTCATTCGGCAACAACTCGATGAGTCTCCTCAATACCTGAAAGCGAATTAAGAGGGGTGATAAGTCAGCGACAAGCGTAAGTAAGAACATTGAGGTTTACAGACCTTAAAGTTTTCTAGCTTACATATTCAGATGCTATATTCCGTAGCTTTGCAAAATACACCCAAACATTGCATAACATAAGAGGTGGTCATAACAAAATAGTACCTTTTTATAATCCTTTCCTTTCTTGTTAGACATGAGAACAAATGCCAGTGGCACTTGTTTAGCACATTCTCCGGATCTAACAAATGCGTTGACGCTGAGAAGCTGTTTGAACGGATGCCGCACAAGCTTGAACGTACCATCCACGTACTAGGACTTCGCACTGGCTAATACATTTAGCTGCTCTTTTCTGGCAAATATCAAGTGGCGTCGGTCCTTCACCTCTACATCTGCCTGGAAAAATCCGTCTGGAACGCATTCTTCTACTAGCTCGAAATTTATGTCTCTCGGATTCTCGGGCCGCAGACTTTGGCGAAGGCGGTTGGCGGTCCTAGCTATATATTCAGGTTTGGGGAGGGCTGGACAAGGAGCTTCAGTCAATTCATCCAACAGGACCTGGATTTTAAAGAGAAACGAAAAAAAAATTAATAGCCGAATTTACACCCATGACTAATTATACGATTCACCCGTACGAGACGGAGTGACAATTTCCACGACGTTAGTCGTTATTGTAGATCTAAATTTACCCCATTCACTTGAATTTGTCCTCCAGCGCCTTATCTTTAACTTTACTCACGATCTTCTTTGCTGTTACAGGTCCACCCTCTGCTACGTGGTTGTGTGCATTTTTCCCTGCTTGGAATCTCCCGTCGCTCTGGGTTACCGACGCCTTGCATGGATTGTCTTTTGGGCGAACCGTACATTGCCAGTACGTCGCGTAAGATCGCTTCCCATTGAGGTTGTACGTGAACCCGAGGCTATCTACAAGCATGGTCTTGCGGCGCTTCGTTCCTTGGTCCACCAAATGGTACGTTACTGGGGAGGATCCGGGGTCGGCAGAAACGTCATGGCTGAGGGGTGGTTCACAAATCGATGACTCTGCGAGAAGGGAAGCTATCTAACGGCATGTCGCCTGGTGTGCGTTATCTTTAAACAAAAGAAAATACAAGAATAATTAAAAAATGAAGTACTATCCACAATTTTTTCTGGTCGTCCCTTCTGGTATCTTATGATGTATCCTCCTTATTCACTATTGTTCCACTTGACGAAACGATCCATACCCTAGTTGAGAAAGCATTTACGAACAACTGGTTCAATGTTACACACAAGCTAAATATCAGCAAGTCCGATCTGGTTGCATTATTGCAAGTGGCAACACAAAATCAGTTGTTTCAGTTTGATGGAAGGCTCTACGAACAGGTTGATGGTGTTGCAACGGGTTCTTCCTTAGGACCCCTTGTAGCCAATGCCTTCCTATACTCTATTGAAGAACACCTCGAGAGTGAGAACAAGTTACCATTATTTTATAGGAGATATGTCGATGACACACTATCTCCTGTGTTAGACATTCAAAGTGCAACGACCTTCTTGGAAACTTTGAATGAGTGTCATCCATCTATCCACTTTACGATGGAGATAGTCGACAACAACAAGTTACCATTCCTTGGCATGATGATAGAAAAGAAAGGCTGTGAACTGGTGACCAGTGTATACCGAAAACCAACGAACAATGGTCTCCTTTTACATTTTCAGACCCACGTAGACATGCGCTACAAGAAATCATTGATTAAAACCAGGTTACACCGGGCCTACCGCCTTTCATCTTCGTGGGAATCGGTCGTAAAAGAGTGCGACTATCTTAAGGGGTGTTTCTTAAGCTGGGATACCCGGATAGAATGGTTGATGCCACCGTTACCTCGTTTCTGAATTCAGTCTTTTTGACGGAAAATGATGAAGCTCAGAAGAACAAAGTAGTATAGTACTTGGGGGTACTAGCGCATTTTCAACAAATGTTCAAAAATAGAGAAAAATAAATTGATAATTTAATTCGCATTGGGCAAAAGCGGAGCTTTTGGGCAGTGAATTGATCACGAAGTGATCAAGAGGGGCAGGGACTATGCGAACATTTTGATTTTCCAAACTATACCATAAAAAAATGGAAAACTATATTAAAAAATAAATGGATAATTTATTTTGCATTGGGCAAAAGCGGAGCTTTTGGGCAGTGAATTGATCACGAAGTGATCAAGAGGGGCAGGGACTTTGCGACAATTCAATTTTACCATTTTCTTTCTGTAAAATAGTAATTCTGATTTAAAATAATACTTATAAATCTTATGGAAAAAGGTAAATTAAACAGTATTACACGAGAAACGGCTAATTTCAATAGTTTTAGTAATAAAGGGTATTAATCAACAGTATTACCGGAGAAACGGCTAATTTCAATAGTTTTTGCAATAAAGGGTATTAATCAACAGTATTCCGTGAGAAACGGCTAATTTCAATACTTTCAACACCATAACAAAATTCCATCACATTTTTCAACAGTATTTATCGAGAAACGGCTAATTTCAATAGTTTTTGCAATAAAGGGTATTAATCAACAGTATGCCGTGAGAAACGGCTAATTTCAATACTTTCAACACCATAACAAAATTCCATCACATTTTTCAACAGTATTTCCCGAGAAATGGTTAATTTTAATAGTTTTTGCAATAAAGGGTATTAATCAATAGTATTCCCCAAGAAACGGCTAATTTTAATACTTTTAGCACAATAACAAAATTCCATCACATTTTTCAGCAGTATTAACCGAGAACGGCTATTTTCAATAGTTTTAGTAATAAAGGGTATTAATCAATAGTATTACCGGAGAAACGGCTAATTTTAATACTTTTAGCACAATAACAAAATTCCATCACATTTTTCAACAGTATTACCGGAGAAACGGCTAATTTTAATAGTCTTAGGACAACCCAAAGACACTTAAGGATTTGTCACTATAGTATATTAGGAGGATGTTGAGTGAGAAGAAATTGAATAATCAGGTTAAACGCCAAAATGAAAATAAGACTGAGTCGCGCCAGATGGTTCTCGGTCTTGAGAAAAATTTAATATATACTAATAGTAATAAGATGGAAAATCAAAATAGTTTGTTCAAAAAATTATTGTCAAGTTTAAGCAAAATCGATGTCAATGAGATGAAGTAATTAGTTAGTCTCGCTGAAGACGTCAAAAAACAAAAGCCAATTCCAGCTCCGAGAATGAAAAAACAAATTGAGAGGCCAGTTCCAGCACCTCGCAAAAGTGTAAATCAAATGGTTCAAGATTATGACGATAATATTATTCCTCCACCATTAGAATTTAGGGATAAACCAGTTCCATTACCGAGGACTAGAAAAGTAGTTCAAAAACCAGTAGCACAACCTAGAACCAAAATAGAGCAAAAAGACAAAGCTCTGAAAGGTTATACCAAATCATTTGAAATTAGCATTAGGGATAACAAAGACCCACTTGTACAACTACAAACCACTAGTATAGCCGCTGCACGTCATTTAGCAAACGTGCTTAAAACTATGAAAGGACTGAAATTTGTTGAAACACTAAAGATAGCATTCACAAGAATATTAGACGGAGAAAAAATAGACAGTACCGCCTATTTCAACAGTCCACCTCAAACAATAATAAATGATCTTGATATTACTAAATCGCTAGAATTATCAAAACAAAATATATTAAATAGGATTGCAGTTTGGATTTCAGAAGGATCTGGTTGGGTTGTGCAATCTATTGACGGACATTATCTCAATGTTGTAATATATCAGCCAATGAAAGGTTCATCATATATTAAATTACCACAAGAACTTAGAAACAGTGTAAAGGGATTGATCAATTTGAAGAATGATGACAATGAATGTTTCAGATGGTGTCATATCAGACACTTAAATCCACAAGCCAAGGACCCTCAGAGAATTAAAAAATCAGACAGACAATATCAATATCGTAATAGGTTAGATTATTCAGGAATTGAATTCCCAGTTGTAGTCAAACAGTACAATAAAATTTAAAAGCAAAATATGATTAATATCAATGTATTTGGTTATGAAAAAAAAACAACCATATCCAATTTATGTATCACAAGAGAAGAATGAAGACTGTTTGAATCTTCTATTGATTACAGAAAATGAAAACAAACACTATGTTTTAATTAAAGACTCCAATAGGTTCATGTACAACCAAACAAAACACAAGGAAAGAAAACACTTTTGTACGCATTGTTTGCAGTGTTTTAGCTCTGAAAGGGTCTTAACAGATCATAGAGAAAACTGTATCCAAATAAATGGAACTCAGGCAATTAAAATGCCAGCAAAAGGTGACAACATATTGAAATTCAATAACTTCCATAAACAGCTGCCAGTGCCATTTGTAATCTATGCTGATTTTGAAGCTATTACAGAAAAAGGTTTCTGGATGTCAACAAAAAGATGATAAATCATATACTGAAGCTTATCAAAAACACACAGACTGTGGTTTTGGGTACAAAGTTGTTTGTTGTTATGATGATAAATACACCAAATCACTGAAAACATATAGAGGTAAAAAAGCTGTGTACAATTTTATGGAAGCCATGTTGGAGGAAGTTAAATATTGCAAAAATGTTATAAAAAAGGAGTTTAACAAACCACTTAAAATGACAATGGATAATGAAGAAGAATTCCAAAAAGCTGACAGATGTCATATATGTGAAAAAGAATACAAAAAAACTGATGTTAGAGTCAGAGATCATTGTCATATAACTGGAAAATACAGAGGATCAGCTCACCAAGATTGTAATTTAAACTTTCAAATAACTGATAAAATTCCAGTAATATTTCATAACTTGAGAGGTTATGATAGTAACTTCATAATGCAAGAGATTGGTGAAATAGTTAAAAAGCATACTTACAAAAATAAGAAAGGTGAAGACTGTCAAATGATTATCAATGCAATTCCTAATAATATGGAAAAATACATGGCTTTCATGCTTGGTAATCATTTAACCTTCATTGACAGTTTCCAATTTATGAGCTCCAGTTTGGAAAAAATAGTTAGTAATCTATCAAAGGAATCATTAAAATATACCTCTCAAAAATTCAAAGGTAAGAAGCTTGATTTGATGTCTCAAAAGGGAGTCTACCCATATGACTACATGGATTCATTTGACAAGTTTAATGAAAAGCTACCATCAAAAGAAGAGTTTTACAGCATATTAAATGATGAACATATTTCAGACGAAGATTATAGGCATGATCAAAATGTTTGGAATAAATTCAAATTAAAAAATATGGGTGAATATCATGATTTTTACTTGAAATCTGATATACTTCTGTTAGCTGATGTATTTGAAAATTTCAGGAAAACTTGTCTAGAATACTACAAGCTGGATCCCTGTCACTATTTCACATCTGGATTATCTTGGGATGCAATGTTAAAGATGACGAACAAACTAGAATTGATGACTGATATTAAAATGTTTCAGTTTATTGAAAAGGGTATGCGTGGCGGAATCAGTTATATTGCCAATCGATATGGAAAAGCAAAGAATAAATACATGAAAGAGTATGATGAGAAGGCGCCCTCAAAATACATCATGTACTTGGATGCAAACAATCTCTATGGTTGGGCAATGTCACAAAATTTGCCATTTGGAAATTTTAAATGGTTGACTGAAAAACAGATTAACAAGTGGACCTAGCAAAGTACAAAGAAGATAGCAACAAGGGTTTGATACTTGAAGTTGATCTTAAATATCCTGAAAAGTTGCATGATTTACGCAATGATTACCCACTTGGACCACAAAAGATTAAAGTATCTGAAAGCATGCTATCAGAATATTGCAAAAATATTGCAAATAAATATAATATATCAACTGGTTTAGTTCATAAGCTCATCCCAACTTTGAAAAATAAGGAGAAGTATGTTCTTCATTACAGAAACTTGCAATTGTGTATGAGTCTTGGATTGAAAGTTACAAAAGTTCATAGAGTATTAGAATTCAATCAGTCTCCTTGGTTGAAACAATACATTGATTTGAACACTCAGAAAATAACTAATGCTAAAAACGCATTTGAAAAAGATTTCTTCAAACTCATGAACAACAGTGTATTCGGAAAAACGATGAAGAATATCAGAAAGCGAGTTGATCTTCGACTTGTAACTGATAAAAAAAAGTTGCTTAAAATGACATCTAAACCAACATTTGTCAACAGTAAGATATTCAATGAAAATCTCGTGGCGGTGTATAATTTTAACGAAACACTTTTCCTCAACAGGCCGGCATATGTGGGAATGTGTATCTTGGATTTAAGCAAAACATTGATGTATGATTTTTACTACAACTACATTAAACGAAAATATAATGACAAAGCTAAGTTATTATTCACAGGCACAGATAGCTTAACTTATGAAATCGAAGCTGATGATGTCTATCAAGATTTTTGGAATGATAAAGATAAATTTGATAACAGTGACTATCCTGAAGACAGTTAATTCTTTGATAAAACCATTAAAAAGGTTATTGGTAAATTCAAGGATGAAGCTGCTGGAATTCCAATAACTGAATTCATAGGTTTGAGATCCAAAATGTACAGTTATATAAAAGATAATCAAAAAGGTAGTGGGAAAACTGCAAAAGGCATCAAGAAAATTGTCATTAAAAAAGATATCAAACATGAAGATTACAAGAATGTCTTATTTGAGAACAAACAGTTGTATCATAGAATGGAAACCATAAGGAGTCAAAACCATAAGTTGGGGAGTTTTGAAATTAATAAAGTGTCATTGTCCTGTTTCGACGACAAAAGATATATTCTGAAAAATGGAATAGATAGTTTGGCTTATGGTCACTATAATAGCCAGAAACAATAAATATTTTTGGCTACCAAAATAGCAATATAGTGTATGGAGAACACTAACATCTTTATTATATATAGGTTAGATTATTTTTCTCTGCGTAATAAATATGATTTGCTTTCCTCCATGTGTTTGGTTATTTCGTAAATCAAATCTTCAAAACAATTGCTCATAATATATTTGCACTTATTTTTCTCATACAACTGTTTCATGTTTTGTTGTTTATCCGACACTTGGTACACACCTGTTGGACTTTTAAATTCAAGACACAAAGCATTGTATTTTCCAGTTGGATTCATTAACATCAAATCACATTGTCCAGCCATATATCCTTTGTTATAACTTTTGATTCTCATATTCAAGCTTATTTGATTTTCACCAAGACCAGCCATCATTAAAGCATGTTCATATTTTTTTCTAATGAATGATACGATCTTGCAATGTAAATCATTTTCATTTTCAATCAATAGCATATTCTTATTTCTGTCGTTGAACTGCTTGTAATATATTTGTTTTCTCACTGATGGTAATACTTTTGATGTAACCCAATGTTTAAAATTTTCAGCTTCTTGTTTTTTAGATGAAAATAAAAGTGAATAAAATCCTAATTCATTTATAAAAAAGCATTTGAAAGTTTTTTCAATAACCTCAGCACGATATCGTGAATTTATGATTATTTTATGGTCTCTCAAGATTTTATCATCAGATGCAACATGATTTCTGATTGCTCTTTGCGGATTTTTATATTTTAGAATGGTAGTAATGTCTCTACCTCTGAACCATATATTATTTTTATCATCAAGATAACAATCTATTGACACATTTAATTCTTTATTATTGTAAGAATATTTTTGCATATAGATATTAATAGGTTAGATAATGTCCTTTAAATCCTTGAATGGTATCCAACTGTTAAAGTCGTCACTATATCCCTTCCATTTAATCAAAGCTTGTTTCTTCTTGTAATCCCTCCGAATGACTTTATCAATGCGGAAAACATTCTGTTTGGCTTTTAATAATTCAGGTTCATAAAAAATCCCTTCAATGTCTTCACCTCTGAGATCTTTTAGTTTGTATGTGATTGGATTGGTGTATTGGATCTTATCTATTACAAATAATTCTTCGGTCCAGTTTGGAGTATAACCCTTGTCAAACACATTCCGTTTATACTTGGATATTCGAACTTTATCACCTACTTTAAATTTTGGTTTAGGTGTTACTTGCTTCATGTTGCCATATAAATTAAAATACACTATTCCTTCGCGTTCCACCTTTCTTTTTATATTCAGCATACTGGCGTTTATAATCGGCAACCATTTTACGACCTTCTTTGGCTGAAACTTCAGGCCCCTTAAAAAGATTAGGGTTTGAAATAACATCCCAAGCTTTTTTGAGATCAACAAAGGGAAAAAGAATGGGAATACCACTTCCCATTTTATCCAAATCTGGTCTATCTGTTTTATAGCGAATATTAGGGCGCACCTTATTTGAGAGTTGATTTAAAGCCTTTGATCCAACTTTTTGTAAAACGGGTGTTGCTTTTTTTATGCTATAATCAATTGCACGTCGCTGGAGTTTTGGATTTATCATTAAGTCTGAAATCCCATATCTCCCCATTCCTACACCCTTTTTTGCTAGATAAGGTACACCATACCGAAGAGCCCCTTCGAGAGCCATATCTGCGGCTGAATCTAGTAAGCCCGCCCCTTCAGACGGGCTAATTAGTTTCCCTGTCTCCTAACAAATTTAGTCTTTGTGATTCCACATTCAGCACAAGTACATTTCAGCATAGTTCGACCATTTTTAGTCATTTCATATCTTTCACTTCCTGGCACACATTCAGTGCCTTTCTTCTGTTTGATACAATATGATTTTACCATTATACATATAAGTTAGATTAATCTATATTCACCTTCATTGTCGAGAAATATATAGTTGTAATTATAAACATTTAAAATCATATTTTTTTGATATTTAAAAATTTTCTTAATTAATTCTTTGTCACCTTGCTTAACCAAAATTACATCAAAACCGAATAAGTTCTTAGATTCTAATTTTACCTTGATAATGATGTTGTTCAGTTCATGATTGTTTATTATTTTCTCTCGTTGTCGTTCATTTAATGTTACACTGACGGGAACTAGTTTTTCACAAGAACTGACATCCTTATTTATATAACTTTCCATTTTATATACAAGATCAAACATGAACATAATATTTACTTATATTAATATTTCAAATATATATCATCATTGTCCACTATTTCACTATATATAATGGAAAAATACGAATATCTAATCCATTCATCTCTCTTTTTCTTTCACATTTAAGTTTTAATTTTGTTCCTAATAAAACATGATTTATGTCATCTCCATTTAAGCAATGCTTTGAAAGTCTGATTTTTATAGAATGATTTCCACCTTGTTTATGAAAATCATAAATTTTAAATCGCTGACCTTCAGAAAGTTTTACTCTAATTTGATATAATCGTGTTGTCATATATAAGTGAATTAGATAGTTTGGAAGTAGTCTATAATGAATCTATGATTATCATTCGCGAATTTGGAATTATGTATTGTATTCAGAATTGATCTACCTTTTTGTCTCTCGTGAAGATAATAAAGACACCAATATCCACACAAAACAGAATCGCGTTTTTGTATCTCGTCACCGGAATATTCCAATTGTTTTCCACTCGTAGACATATAATTGGCAACTTCAATCGGCATCATAAGTCCAAAGGAATCAAAATACTCACAATAAAACCCATCTATATTTCTATAACAAACCCAATGTGTGCCCCTGCCAATTTGACTATCAAAATTTACAATCCCGCATTCTTTGTTTCTGATTTGTTTCGGTAAAGCGTCCCTAGAAAAAACTCCTCTGAAATGTTTAATATTTAATTGTTTTACCCAATCTAGTAAATCAAAGTTAGATAATGGTTTATTTATGAATTTTATAGTATTGGCCATAGAATAGGTATTGAATTGAATGGACTGTTTTTGCCCAACAGAAGACCTTTTCCTTTGGATGATCTTTTTTTTTTTCATTCCAAAACCGATTGGGTTTTCCCATGTTCCGACAACGGGCGGTGGTCTCCATGGAATCAAATCGTGTTTTCCCCTTTTTTTCCCAGACATCGCAATTGAATCCGGAACATGAACGGGTAATGATCGTCTTGGACGTCTGTGTTCAACATGTAAACCCCTTCCAGTTATTTTTTAATTTCCTCAATGGCAAGGGGAATTCCCAAACTATAACAAGTTGTCCACCGGACTGCATAGCATTGATAACATCCTCTTTTTGTTTTTTAGTGAGGAGGTGATGGTTTTGTAATAACATATTAATTTTGTTTTGAGGAATGAGATAACCTCCCTTTTGTTTTCTCCTTCCAATCAGTTTTTCAATTCCCATACTTCCTAGAGCTGAAAGAGCACCTGTTGCCAGAGCTGGAACTGCTTTTGCACTGAGAGAAAAAAGACTGCTCCAAAGAGAACCACCCTGTTTCACAGCTTTTCTGATTTGTGTTTTTGATATACTAATGTCTGATCCCTTTTTCACATTCCTGGCTTTAATCAATTTGTTGATTTGTCTTTTAGTTAACATAAGTTGATCATTACCGGATAATTCATTATTTGATAATCGTTTTGTTACAGCTGAATTTGATTTAATTGCTTTTGCAAGCTTTTCTTTCTGACCTTCTGATAGTCTCACTACATGAGGATGATAAGTGGTCATATAATATATAGTTGGATTAAATTGTATTAAAGAAAGGATGATTTTCCAACAGTGTGACAGTTCCATTGTCGTTAAATTCAATGATGTCTAAACCGTCAAAGGAGAGAGGTCCATCTTCAATATTTTTCCTGATTTGTTTTTTTGATAAAGTAATGTCTGTTCCTTTATTCAATTTGTTGATTTGTCTTTTCTTTAATATAAGTAGATCATTACCAGACAATTCTTCATAGGATAATCTAATTGTCACAGCTGAATTTGCTTTGAATGCTTTTCCAAGCTTCTTTTTTTGGTCCAGTGAAAATGTCACTCCATAAAGATTAGTAGTCATATACTATTAGAGTAGATAAAGAATTACATTGATCTCAGGATTAATTTTCCATCAGTCTTTCTCATCTCAACATCCTGTTCATAGAGGACTAATGCGTACACACTATAATCTGCGTTTGTTCCCGCACTCAAAGTGTATTTAAAAGTAAGTTTCGTCATCCTATCCCGAATATCCTGTTTCTGTTTGTCAAATCGAAATAAATGAAAGGGAATATGGAGCCAAAGTTGCCTCTGCTAAGTAATGTGTCGTCACTAAAATCGTTAATGCCTTGGACATACTTCAGAACATCTCTGAATACCCTCGATGGTTCTGTTGATGGTTTATAGTGAACTTCTGGGTAATCAATTCCATTGCCTACCTCAAGATGACAACTCGTGATTGTTCGGTTATTTACAACTGAGAATGTGTTGTACAATAATTTATTTGCCGTATGAGATTCATCATTTGCGTCGTTTATTATGAAAACAAATACATGCCTCGGTTTGTTTATTCCTGTTCAACTCTATTTTTTTTTCCTGTTCAACTCTATTTTTGAATTAGGTAAAAGTTCATTCCAAAGGCTCTTGAAAAACCCATATCTATTCAATGGTATTTCTGCATTCACAGTACCATTAGTACCATTTAACAGTAGTTTACGAGATGCAAATCCTTTTTTATAATTAGCTTGAGCTACTCTGTCTTCGTGTCTGTTTGTGTCAAGATAGAAAAACTCATTTGTCCCTTGAGATGAAGCATAACCTTTGGAATACTGAAGCACGTTTTTGATGTTTGTCGCCTGGTTAGCATCTCTACATTCATAAACATCAACACCATTCATTTTCACATTTATGTTATTGATAAGAGAGAGAGAGTGGAATTTACCATGCCGTTTCGATCATCAGCAGCTATATCAGCTCCATCTGCAAGCTTCTTTACAATGAAATCAACATTTAAACGAGCATTGAACCAATCGAATGGTGTAGTTTCTCCGCTATTATCAACGACGAAACGATAACCAGTTTTCTTCTGATGAGCATTGTTTGCAACTACAGAAATCAATGCCGTCTCAAGTTCAAAGACAATATCTTCATATCGTTCAATATATTTTGATTCTCGATAGTTTGACATATACAATTAGGTTAGATAAAGTTTATTTCTTTTTTAGTCTCCCACCTGAAAGAAGTTGACTGAGTCTTTCATTCACTTCATTTTGTGGTTTTGTCTTACTTTTGCTTAAAAGTTCAATTATTTTGTCACCAGCCTTTTTACCAGCATAATCACCGATTGTTGTAGCGGTTTTTTCAACTGCTGACACCTTCACCTTGTTGTTCTTCACTTAATTTCTTATACTCAAATCGTTTCATATACTATTTGGTTTTATAATTCCGTCCCTCTCAAGAATATCTCAATATACCAATCTATATCATTCAAATGAATTGGAGCTCCAGAAGAGTCTGTGACATAAAAGTGTATTGAAGAAATCGTATGAGTTGAAACCGGGTTATATGAGAGAAAACGAGGTTTGTAAGTGAAAGGCAGAGATCTGACTAAATTGCTGACTGGAATAACAGCAATAGTACTTGTGCTGTTTCCGTCAACGATACTGTCAATAACTTTATCACAGTTGATATAAATGTCATCTACTCCTCTTATGATATCAGGAAGATTTGTTCCATACTCTGTTTCCGTCACTATTTTTGACTCAAAACCAATTAATTTTCTAAATTCAAGATTTCTCAAATCCACTCGATAACTTTCATCAAGTTCAATCAAAATACGATATGTTGATAAAACGAAAAACAGGTTGATACCATACTTCTTTTTGGCATCATCCGGATTATCAACCACCAAATGGTTGTTTTTCCTCATATACTCATGAATGTAACTATTGATATCATCATATGAATACATTCCGTCGACAAAAGTTATTATTTCCCAGTTTGCCCCCTTGTTGTGACTGTATTTTATATTATTGTTTCAAAAAGATTGTCTGATATTATACCAAGAATATGTCATATTGATAGTTTTAACCGCAATTTCGTATTTCATTTCGTTTGATAACTTGAGAGGCCTATTGAATCTCTTTGTGAAATCATGACTATGACTGACACCAATTTTATCCCTGTTTTTGCTATTAAATCTTAATGTTATTTCTGTCATATAATATAAGAGTAGATATTTCATCATTATTTTATTAAGCTCTTTGTTATCAACAATACCCAATCTTTTTAATACATGCAATATCTTCACGAATTCATCTCTAACATGTGTACTATTATTACCAGCGAAAATAGACCCTCCAAGTAACTGGAGTTGTGAAAGCAAGTCTTCTATATTATCATAATAAACAACACCAGCTCCAATTTGTTTTCTCTTTCTAATACCAACACCCTCCCCCGATTTGTATTAGTAAGAATTTAGTACATCTGTAATGGTACCTCTATATTTCTTCAAAGTCTCTATCTCTTGATCATAAGATTGTTTATCTTTCGCGGTTTATTGAACGTGCTTTTCGTCTTCCGAGCTCTTTATTGATTTCTCCAGCTTTTGTCCTTTCTTCTACAAGTTTTTGTGGATTGACTTGAGTTAAATCGTTTGGTTTCAAAAGTTTGTGACTTTTTAATATAATTTCGTCATCTTTATTGAAATTATTTTCGATCGCTAATGTGGTGGTTTTCCAATCCTTGTCTTTCGGTTCTTCAGTGGCTTTAGGAAGTTCCGAATCCATTGTAATTACTCTGCGATTCATTTCTGCAACATCATCAAGTCCTTGTGTTAAAGCCAGTTGATTTTGTTTCAATTGTTCAATAACTTTATCCTGTTTTTTGTCGATGCTTTCTTTTACACTTTTCTGAGCATCAATGGAAGGTTTTAATAATAGTTATGTTTCATGATATGCATCCTGTTTCGCGTTTTCAAAAGTCTTAATAACCTCACGAACTTCTCTCGTCTTATTCCCGGCTTCAATTCCACTTTGAAGAAGCTTTTTCATGCGCTCTATATCCATATACAATTGTGTTAGACTAATCTAAACTATAACTATATGGAAATACCAAACTATGATATTTTTCAGGATTCAAACAAGTCTTTCAGACAGTTATATCCGTATATGCCACATGATACATTTAGAATGTTGCTAGCGGGAAACTCGGGGAGCGGAAAAACAACCCTATTTTTACACTTAATTTCAAAACCAATTGTGTATTATGATCAGATCCATCTTTACGCCAAAAATTTAGATCAAGACAAGTATCAGTTTCTCCGACAAAAAATGGATAAAATAAACAAACAAGTTGGTGCTGCCGTTTTAATTTGTAGCCAAGATGAAATTTTACCCCTTGAACAAATCCAAGACACTGATTTACAACGACTGGTTGTATTTGATGATTTTGTAATGGATAAAAAACAGGATCAAATTATAAACTATTTCATTCAAGGACGACATAAAAACTGCTCAGTAATATATCTAACTCAATCATTTTACGGATGTCCAAAATCTATGAGATTGAATTGCAGTCATTTCTGCCTATATGACTTTCCATCATCGAGAGAGAGAAACTTGATCTCCCAAGAACTCGGAAGTGATAAAAATAAGTATATTGAAACAACTAAAAAACCGTATTCTTTCCGCTATGTTGACAAGCCAATGAAAGCAGTAAAGAGAAACTTCTATGGCGTTATCTAATCTAATAGTAAATGGGTATATTTAACTTTTTACCAAATCAAGATCACGTCGGTCATACAAGAAAAGGTAAAAGAGGTCAAAGAGGTGCTGATGGAGTCGGATTCAAATTAACTCATGATGGGAATTATGATATGGATAATAAACGTTTGGCTAATGTAGCAACACCAACGGATAATAAAGACAGTGCGAATAAATCTTATGTTGATGATGAAAACGTCAAGCAGGACATCGCCATTAATGATAAAGCAAGTCGTAATTACGTGGATTCCAACTTTATGAAGAAAGATGGTTCAGTTACCATGACTGGTTCTCTCAATTTAGGCAATAATAAAATAACAAATGTAGCAACACCAACAACAAATCAAGACGTTGCCACAAAAGAATACGTAGATCATAATATAACGGGTGGTCAACATTCAGCCTTTGTAAAGAAAGACGGAAGCGTTGCCATGACAGGAAACCTTAATATGGGAAGAAATCTTATTACCAACATGATCTACCCCGTGAACACACTTGATGCTACAAACAAAAGCTACGTTGACTCACAAATTGCAAGCTGTTTAAAAAGGGATGGAACCGACCCGGCTGAGGGTAATCTGAACATGGCTGGATACGCAATTGAGGATTTGAAAGACGTCGATAACAGTACGCCAGCTGAAAATGCCGTTAACAAAAAATATGTTGATCAGAGCTTACGGGTCAAACTAGATGCAATTGCACAACAAAATCTAAATATGAACAATAATGCCATTATCAATCTTGCTACGCCCGTTAACACAGACGACGCGGCTACAAAAAGATATGCTGACGAGTATTTTCTTCGACGAGACGGTTCGACTGCGATGTATGGAAATTTGTCCTAAGCTAGCCACAAAATCGAAAATGTGGGGGTTCCGAGTGCTGACAAAGATGTTGCCAACAAAATTTATGTCGACCAAGCTCCTTTTCTCAAACGTTCTGGCGGGCAAATGACGGGTGACATTAACATGAACAACAACACGCTAGCAAACTTAAAAGACCCTGTAGCGGCAAGCAGTGGAGCAACCAAATAATATGTCGATGCAAGCCACATTTCATCCGCTTCTCATCCGAAGAATATTTTCGAATATTTGATGATTGACATTGATGAAGTAAGTACTGAATATGGCTTGACTGTTAAAGGTTACATTAATTTGCCTCGTTCACCACACATAATTTCAAAAAAGGTTATTGATGTAGACTTGAATAAAGAAGATGACCATCAATACCGAGCGAGAATTGGATTCAATTTGTTTGCGTTAAGAAATGGAAAATACACATTCATCATAGAGTTGCTCTTTCCCGATTATGAAGGAATGAATCGGAGCAGTGTAACATTCAGTGCAACGGGTGGAATTACAATTCACAGAACAGTAGAGAGAAAATTTGATAACAGATATGAAGATCATTCAAGATATTTATTATGGATTGAAAAACCGACATCAAGTTCGCCCCCTGAATATGTGTATTGTACAATACATATTAATGCTAACCCAACTTATCCCAATAAATACAATGTTCCTTGCGTAGTATATGGCATTGAAAGTGAAGCTACAGATGTTCCATCAAGTGTTCACGACTTTGTTGAAGCTTAGAAAATAGTAAATGAAAAACCACAATTGGAAACTGATTTAGATTTGAATGGACACGCTTTGATGAATAAATCAACAAATTTATTTGATGGTCAAAACGATGAATTAACAATGCTAAATGATGTTAATATGAACTCTTTTCTTTTAAAAGAACTAAGATTGGGTGGATCATTAAATCTAAATAATAATTCTGTCTATGATAATGAACAAGAACTGTTTGATCAACAATCTGGAACAATTAGACTGAAAACAAATATAAATTTAAACGGAAATGAAGTTTTTAGCAGGGAGGGGGGAAGAATTGTTGGATTTTATCCTCAATCTCACGGAATTGTTTTTTCACATGGAGTTAAAAGTGACAGATTTATTGGTAAAAATAATAATGTTGGAATAGAAATTGAAAACAATCAAATAAAATTACTTGGGGATCTAGATTTCAATGACAATTCAGTTTATGATAGAGATGGGGTTTTATTCAGTTATTTCGGCGGTGCTATTCGGTTTTCTAAACCTGTAGTTTGGCCTGGAATGGTTTGCCGACAAATAGGCCTTGTCACTACAATTATTGAAAACCAAAAACATACTTTTCAATTCCCCTCATTTTGGTCTCCACTCCATTTATTTACTTTTATAACTCGTTTGGAACTGAAAATATTCCCTGCTAACGATACAGCGGAAGGGACGCTTTCTGTTCACTATAATTCTCCTCATGATGGTAATAACTCCCTTCTCAAATCATTCAATTTTCCAACTAATCAAATATATATAACATTTTCCCATCTTTATCTCAGAATACCTAATGGTACAACTAGCGTATCATTCGTAATAAATAAACGTAAAAGAGGCGCATTGGCACGTTTGTTTGTCGATTTTGTTGTATAAAAATAAAATAAATATCTAGTATATGATTCAAGATATAATCAAATACGTGAGCCATCTTTTCGATGAAACCAAACAACAACATATCCAAGTCAACGATGTAATATTAAAATCATGCTTGGTGTATCAGTATTTGTATTACAGACACTTCAAAAAAATACTTCCGATTGGCAACATATTATATATTCATAATTATGAAATTGGTCTTATTGGTCCCGGAAACGGATGCATTACAAGATTTTTTGAAAGAACGCTCGGTTGGATTGATGTGTTACACTCTCATAGTATCTTTCATGATGCTTTTGGAAGATTCCATAATCGTTATTTGTTAGATCGAGGATATACTTATACCATACCAGAAAATATTACACCGAGATTTATGAAAAAATCTGCATTGTGTGGTCAGATTTCTGGATAAATTTAATGTATTTGTAAAAAATTTATAATATAAACAATATAATATGACAAAATATCGAAAAAGTATATTTGGATGGAACCATGTTTCGGCCAAACTTTCAAAAGAACAAGTTGACGAATTAAAGTCTTATTATAAAACGTATCATAGGAAGTGTTGGGCATACAAACAAGCAATAAAGAGATTCAAAAAATGGAAAATAGCAGGAAATTCACTTTCTGTTATTTTCGCTTCTGGAGGATTAGCGGCTTCTATCGCAACTGGAGGAATAGCTCTTGTGACCATTTCAACATCTGCTGTTTTAATACAAGGTTGGATGAAACATAAAAATCTTGATCTAAAAATAAAACAAAGTGTTTACGCTTTTCAGTCATATCAACATATTTTGAATTTCATTAAGAATGCGTTAAGAAGTGAAGAATACGATTCAAACCATATGCAAATAACAATGACTAACACTGACAATTTTATAACAGATAACAGTCCTATAATCGATAAATTTATATTGAAATATGATAAACTTTTCACTTCTGAAGAATCAAATTAATTTTGTCTCCGATTAGTGATAATATTTTTTGCTAATATTGTTCATGGTCAATTAATGTTTTTTGGATTTTGTGATTTTAATATCATCCCCAATATCCAATTTCATCATAATGAATATTTTTTTAGCATAAAATCAATGTTCACTATTCTTTTTCGATTTTCGTTCAATTGTGACAATACATTGTCTATCTCTTCAAAAACCTTAGTTATGTTATCCTTTTCTATGAAAGTCAGTTGTCTTCCATTTTTACTACAAAGGGTGTCCATTTTATTTATTAAATAATACTTCCGATAATAAAGTGATTTACGTTTTATTTTGTACTTATTTTTATGAAAATCAACATACCCATTGTAAATTAAATAGCCTTGAACTATACCACAGTTCTTACAAACAATTGCTCCATCATTGATAAGTTCTTGTTTATCACAACATGGCTCTTCCTCTTTAACACTATGTTCTCCTATTTTTTGATCACAAAACGGACATTCAATGTAATCCGTTTCATTTTTTAAATATTCATGAACTTCTTCATTGCATTGAGGTGTATCATAATCTTCAATAACAATCTTATATTTTTTTTCTGAACATATCAGATCTCTTTTTATTCTCATTTCTAGTTACAATCTCAAGATTTGAAATACTATTATTTGTTTTATTGTTATCGATATGATCTATAACTTTTGAATTATTTCGATTAAGTCCATTAAAGCATTCATATATAAATCGATGGGCTAACATTGTTTTAAGTTTTCCGCCATTTTTTTATAGTATAGTTTGGAAAATCAAAATGTTCGCAAAGTCCCTGCCCCTCTTGATCACTTCGTGATCAATTCACTGCCCAAAAGCTCCGCTTTTGCCCAATGCGAATTAAATTATCCATTTATTTTTCTCATTTCCAAATTCCAATTCCATCTGCTTGTAAAGCGCATTTGAACATATACACATGGAAAATGCGCTATATAAGTTCTAAATTATTAAATTATTATTATTATTATTTGTGACCATTTGTTGAAAATGCGCTAGTACCCCAAGTACTATACTACTGAACAACGCCGTGTCAGAGGGAAACATCGTTCGAGTCATACTACCTTTCAAAGATCAGAGGTCTGGGGACTTCGTTCGGAAACAACTCAAAGATCTTGGCAACAACATCGGCAACCCAATACAAACGGTATTCACGAGTCCAAAACTTGGCGAGAAACCACCGGTCGTTAGTAGACAATGTGTTGTATATCAATTTAAATGCGACCTGTACGATACAGATTATATCGGCTACACTACTCGTCATCTCCATCAGCGAATTGAAGAACATAGAGCCTCAGCCGTCGATGCACATGTGAAAGGTTGCCACGGAATTTCAAATCCCGAGTTTTTAAAACAGTTCTCCGTTTTGAAGAAATGGCAGGGAAAACTTGACTATCTAATCCGCGAAATGCCTTTCATCCGTGAGAAGAAACCGAAGCTGAACACACAATCAGACTCAATTCGCGCGAAAGTATTTGTTTAGAACATTTCAGCGCGCGCGCACTAATTCGTTGGCGGACGTTATAAAAAACCACTTAATTTAACCCTGAAACGACCGTTACATTTCTCACTTGAAAATGAAGTCAAGATGACTTCGAAACGTCGGGGGACAACAGTGCCTTCACGAGTGGGACCGAGAGGCTCGTTACGCTTAACGACGAGTAAGCCGTCCTGGGCAATAGTAGCCAAATTGAAGTACCTTTTTAACGTCACACATGTTGGTAAGCTTTTTCGAAGGACGCGTCCCCTGTTGTAGATGCGCGCGTGTGCGTCGTAAATCGGGACATTCTGCCCGTGTGGCCAACCAGGCAGTGCGACTGGTGAACGGGAGATGCTCATTGCCACTGAGTATGTCTTGGATTGACCTGCGTCTGATAACAGAATCCTGGGTGAGTCATGTGAAGGCGCAGATCTGGCAGGCGTTATCCTCACACGGGGCTACATTGCGATTGGCGAAATCTAAAGGTAGTATCGCAAAGCCAGATACGTGTCTTACAGAAGCCTGGTAACGGCTCACGGTAAACAGAAAGGTAGATACAGGGGGGCTTGCTGAAAATTCTCTGCAAAGTTTTTCATACGCCAGTACGCAAGGCTTGCTGCGGTCAATATGCAGGCCTTATGATGGGACTGTGTCAGGTATGGGCTGAAGTGTTTGGTGGCAACGGCAATTGCTAGAGCCTCCACCTCACATGGTAACCACGTTATTGGGAGAATCGCAGTTTTGCGCTAAAAAAAAGCCTGCCAGGCGTAACTTGTAAATACGGGTGACGTACAGGGTGGCACGTATTCCGGGTTTGTGAAGTGCTCCGTCTGTTACGATCCACAGTTGATCACTCGGGATGGGGAGCGAGATGGTGTGAGCAGTGGAAAGGGCTGCCTGGGCCTTGTGGAATGATGCACGGAGGTCGTCTGTCCACTAAATCCTCTCTTTAGATTCACGGCCAGCAACAGTGTCCGCAAGTTTTGCAAGGAGTGTAGAGCATCCTGGGATGACGCGGGAGAGCACCTTGAAAGCTCCGATGAATGTCCTCATTCGGGTGACAGTGTTAGGTTCAGGGCACGAGGCAAGAGCGGCGATGCGGTGTAGGCTGGCACTTAAAGTGCCAGAGTTCCAAACCCCGCCTACTATCGTTGTGGACTGAGGGTTGACGATTGTTTTGGAGGCGGAAACAAGAAGATCGTACTTGTGCAGGGCCAGTAGAACTTTCTTCCAGTTGAGTAGGAGTTCACCTGAGGAGTTTCCACCACAATAAAGGTCGTCCGCGATTTTGGCTGCGATGCCTTCCTTCAATAAGTCACCGAGCACTCGGCTCATGAGTTCTTCGCGGGCGGTTTCAGAGCCTGGCATGCCCATGGCAGACCGGACATATACTCGTACACCCCGGAATGGTTTGGCAACTCCAAAATATTTCATGGAGTTGCGTGAGAGAGGAATCTGGTAGAATGGGCTAGTCAAGTCTGTTGCGATGATGTGTTTCCACTGCGCAATAATGTGGAGTCAAGATCAGGCATAAGGGATGGCTGGGGCTGGCTGTAGCGTCCAATATCGGCGATTGCGGTGACTAAGCGGTACCCGCCGCTGGGTTTCTTGATGAGGAAGGACGGGTTTAAGTACTCGACTGGGATGTTGATATCTTCGGGGCGTTTAAAGACGCCCAATGCTTCGAGCTCGTCAAATTTCTGTTGGAGTTCCAGTAGCTTGTGGCGGGCATACTGGGGCAGCCTTCCTTTCCGTTGGCGAGGGAGGGAAGAGAGGGGTTCCACAGGACCCATGTTAACTCTGGCTTCAAACAGACCTTCTGCGCCGTTGTAGCCTTTGATGTTTGGTTCATAGATGTGGTCGTATTCATCCAAGAGTGATGTAAACTTTGCTCTGAATTCTGGAGGGAGTAAGTTGTCGGGGTAAAGGCTCACGTTTGCAGAGTGTTTTGTACTGGTGGCCTGGGTGGTGGTGAGACTGGCGGATGTACGTTGTTGCTGTAGGCTTGCGGTGTGTGTTCGTTCCGTTTGAGGAAGTGAGGCTCAGGAGTTTAGTTGGGGATGCGTATTTTCCCGCGACGCTGGAACTATGGTTGACGGTGGCCACAGTTGGGAAGCTGTTAGCTTTCTCACGCTGGGGGCATCAGTCCGCGGCTCCAACGCATACACGAAGTCAGGGGGTGCGTCGCTTGGCAATTCGACTTCTAGAAACTCTCCAGGCAAGACGGTCGTAGACGTGGGTGGAGAGCGTAGCACAATGGCACGGCTTGCGGCGGAGTTGACCGTTACCGGTTGTTCGGACCCATGGTTGTGGATAGTTCCGTCACCAAGGGTTACTTGGCGCTAAGCAGGAAGTACTGCGATATGATTAGACTCCATGAAGGGGGTTCCTGCCAGGACATCTACATCAAGATTTTCCACGACAAGGCCTTCGAAGGTAAATCTATGGCCTTCAAGGGTAAAAGGGAAGCGTGTCTCACCGACAACGTACAGGGGTGATGAACCATCTGCTTGGTGGACGGATTGGGAACTGGGTGTCACCTGGCAGCCAAGAGTTGGACGACGGTGTGACGAATCATATCTCCTGTGGCACCACTGTCGATGGTTACGCGCACTGGGTGGTGTGCACAGAACACGTCCAAGTATGGTGACTGGAGAGTCTGTATGCGGAAGTCATGGGTGCTTAGGCTTGATCCGGTGTCGTCGGTGTCACTGACTGATTCATCTACACAGGGTCTGGTGTCAGGATCAGAAGGATCATCAAAGATGTCGGCGATTTGTCTGGCTTTGGCTATGTACTTGCGATCCTGTTCTGGGAGGAAACTACATTTACTCAGGAAGTTGGCGTTATCGGGACAGCCGGCTTGTTTGCAGAGCGGGCAGGACCTGGCTGGACGGTTGGGTCGTGTGTTCGCCTTGTATGGAGTTCTGCTGCTGGTAGGTTTACCATAGTTACTAACAGCGGTGCGCATAATCTTGGCGACGTCAGCTGTACGTATTTCGTCAAGCAAGGAGGTAAGGGCCTGAGATATTTCTGGTTTTATCGAGGCTAGAGTTCGTGATCTTAATTTTGTTCCATATCTTTCTTTTGCGAGCTTGGGTAACTCAGGATGTATCAGTCTAAGCCAGGTGAGGATAATGAAATTTTCCAAGGTGGGAGTGAGTTCCTCGCCTTCGGTGGCTACTTCACCATGGTGATACAGGCTATTGGGACGGAGTAAGGTGTCCTCAACAAAGGCCATTAGTCTTTGGAAGAGGTCTAATGGGCGCTCGTCAGCTTCTAAATGCAAGTGCGCGTATCACGTTCCAAACGGACTTGATAGAGGTCGAAGATATTATTCTGGGATATTACTGGACAATAATTGACTATTTGCCCGAGCATGAGTTCCAGGAAATTGACTTTCTGCCGGGCCGTTCAGCGTTTGGAGTGTGGTACTGTTTCTCCGTCGTCTTTGAGGCCGCTCAGGGGCTGGGTCTTAGTCTTCTGTCCCCATGTGGTGCCATCGGCGAGAAATGGAGTGAAATTGCTGTCGAGTGACAAGGTATAGACCAGATTTTGCCTCCAATTCTCGAAGCTTTTTATAGACTCGTTCTTCGAGAGACTTCACTGCTTCGGAGCCTGTGGAGACGCCAAGACTGTTGCTGTGTTTTGGGTTTACAAGAGAATCGAGCTTGAACGACGAAAAATGTTCGGCGTATCGACGTACCTGTGTTAGGAATGGGTAGCTTTTCCTTGTATTTGGGCGTCGATTTCTTGACGTAGGCTCGAGGAAGCTGCCACCACGCCAATTGATGAGGCAAAGGTAAGCCGATGACCCAATTCGTAACACAATTGAGGCTTTAATTAAACTGGTATGACGGTAACAGAACGAGCGAGCTTACAAACACGAGTAGAACAGCCCGAGGCGCGAGGCCACGCATGCCTATAACTTGCGTACCGCTGTCCGGTACTGGCGCTCGACCACTCTTATTAGTGTTTATGCACTGCCAACAAGTTTAAGTCTCCCGTCTCTTCTATAACACTCTTCTTAACTCTTGTGCGTCATCAACAAGATTAATATTCCATTCTCTTCTCTCGTCCAGAACTCTATCAGTATCTTCCCACTCTTGTGCACTATCTGCAGATTTTTTTTACCCATCTTCCTTCTCCTCTTTATGTAAGGTATTGTTATCAACTTATATAAATGTCCGAGGTCAACAAAGGTAAAAGAGTGTTATCACACTATTTTCAACGACTCTTCTGAAATTCTATGCGCAGTAAATGGCTCGGGAAGAAAGAGCCTTAAAACAATCTTTTTAAGTTAGGTAGGGTATCCTAAAGCAGCCTCCACACGGCAAACTAAAGTTTGCAAACTCGTGTTGGCAAACTTCGAAAAGTTGGCAAACTCGTGCGTTCACACGTCAAACTTGCGTCAAATCACAACACATGCTAAATTTGCAACATGAAAGTTGCCGCTTGTGTATTGGTCTTGTTGTATGTTAATCGCCGGAGAAGAAACAGAAAGCGCTGGAACAATAGAAAAGTATGGACGAAACCGTACATCAGTAGATCCCACCCTTGGAGCGTACAACACGCTCGTCCAAGAGCTTCGCGCAGAAGATGCTGCGGCATTCAAAAATTTTTCGCGAATGGATCAAACTTGCTTCCACGAGCTTTTAGAAATGGTTAAGCCACAGTTGCAGAAACAAGACACCAACTTGCGAAAGAGCATCCCACTGGGCGAGAAGTTAGCACTAACCTTGAGATACCTTGCGACTGGTGAGTTCCGCTTTGTTTACATCCAGTTTGTTATGGCTAAACGAGCCAGTTTAGGCGATCGTATTCTGCCCCAAACGTCCTCTTGTTCGCAATACAGCGAGTTGTTTTATATATTAGCAGCTTAGGATAAATGTTATACATCTTTAATCTGTCTGAAATGAACAATTTCCCGAAGTTTATTCCCTTTTCAAAAGCAATATTATCATAAATAAACGGTGCGGACCGCTGAGGAGACAGCTTCTAATGGCACTGTGTACCTTATCGCCCATCAGTAGTCACGTCAGTTTTACTGGTTAATTGTATAGTTCCTGAACCCCATTAGACGAAATCAGAGTCGTCAAAAGATTTTTGTCCATGTAGAAATGTGATCTTTTTTTGATAGTTGATATTTTTAAAGCGATTTTGACGTGAAAACTGCCATTTCCACTAGTGATTGGCATGGAACTACTGAAGCTCCAAAACAAGGGTAGACCTATTTAACTTGCAGGCAAAATTCAGAAATGATCTTACTTATAAGTAAGACCATACTACTGCAAAAGTAATTTCCTTGATTGGGTTTCCTACAAAAGTTCATTCGATACAGTCTTGTTGTCATCCCACGAGAAAATGAAAAATTACATTAATTTCTTTCTAGGAGAGTCATATACGAGCCTCCATTATGCCTTCAGGATAGGAACCTCAACAATTTCTGAATTAGTGCCTGTTGTGTGTCAAGCGATCTGTGAGAGTCTTCGGAACAACAATTACTTACAGGTACAATGATAAAGGTTTTGACCAATAAAGGTAAATGTTGTTTGTCACAACAGATGCCAAACAGATAGACTGAACCGGTATGTACGGTTCTTACATTGCAAAATGGATTATGTATGTGGTTCATTCTGCATCCAATAGCCAATGTAGTTGTCAACCTACATTAATCAATAGGATCTGGGTTTTTGACTAGCCATTTTGTTTCTTTCACTTGCCATTAAAAATTTTACCTCCCCTCTCCTCCATTTTGAAATTAGTTAATAACACAAATTTTGAATTTCATAACAAAGCAATAACAAATTTTTTAATACAAATACTTTTTAAAGATTTTGGAAGATACAATGATTAGATATTTACATAAAAATTACTATTTGTACACTTTTTTTTATTTTGCACTTGAAATGTACAATATTGACATATAGAATAAAGCTTTTTCAAAAGGCAATAAATATATTTTAAATGATGCCCAATATCATATATTTTTAATGTACAGTATGGTACCATTATATACTGTTTAAATGACGCTCAATACCATAAAATAAAAAGATGACAATTTGCCGTGCAATCAAAGTGCAATAAATATTTAAAATATTGCACAATATTTAATATTTATATAATTTGGAGGGGGAATAAATATATGATGATTTCAAATCATGCCCAATGTCAGGTACACTATAACAAACATAATGTTAAAGTTTATAAACTTTATAAAGTCCTCATTTAGTAGGTGAGTCCTCTATCGGGGCTTCCCATGTTGGTATGGGCAATGCTGTCAGCTGAACTTGATGAGGCTAACGTCTGTGGCAACACACAGATGCTTGTATTTGCAAACTGTCCTGGCAACAGCGATGTCATACAATTGGCAACCAACTGATCTTCCTTGAACTCTGCTTCAACAAGTTGCTGCTGGATTTTTAGTTTTAGCATTTCTTTTGCACGACCATCTGGAATTTTTTCATGTGTGATCCCACAACTTGCCCAAAGAGATCATTATCGTCTGTAGTTGTGTTAGGCAATGGAACTGGCGGTGGATTTTTCATGACGTTTAAAACACATGTTAGGATATGCTCTTCTTCACGAGCAGATTTCCTCTTTTTTGAAACTAGGGAAGAGGGAGATTGATTTTCTTTCTTGCTGCTTTCTTGAAGCAGATCAGTAGGCTCTGGGTTATCAACATCATTCTAAAGGAAAGAGATATTTAAAAAAGACCACGTAAGTTTGGACTGAAAACAGTTCTTTGGAAATTATGGAAACCCACTTTGAGTGAATATAGCCAAAATTCATTCCTGTAATAAGTGTACACAAGACTTTCAACATGTCCCTGGACAGATAGCAATGTCCCCCTCCCCCCGGGATCCGTTGTAATGTGAGGTCATTGATTGGGTTACGTGGCACCCCCATGTGTGAAGGAGTGCCCAGCATTGAGTCAAATTTCTAGGGTCCCACAGGTCTACTGAATAACTTGAATTGGCAAATCAATGTGTATAAATAATTGTACATGCATTTATCAATTGCAATTGTTATTTGATTACATTTAAGGTGTCCTCATCTGACAAAGGATGGAAAGAAGTTGCAAATGGCTTTATGTCTAAGTGGAATTTCCCCAACTGTTTGGGAGCTTTAGATGGCAAGCATATTGCCATTAAAGCTCCAAAACACAGCGGAAGAATGTTCTTCAACTATAAAGGATTTTTTTAGCATTGTGCTTCTGGCATTGGTGGACGCTGACTACAAGTTCACCTTCGTAGATGTTGGGTCTAATGGCAGAATCAGTGATGGAGGAGTATTACGGGAGTCCCGCTTACAAGCAGCTTTGGACAACAATAGCCATTCCACCTGCATTCTAATTGCATTCCACCTGCTACCTGTCTCCCAGAACGGAACTCTCCTGTGCCTTATGTTATCATAGCAGATGAGGGAATCAAGCAATCAAGCGTGAATCAAGCTGTGAAGACATGTGGTCTAGTCGATTTTATTAGGCGCTCTTGGTTTTCAAGTTTTTATGCTTCAAACTCCTCGTTCATGACTCCTTTGGATCCTTACCGACTAGGTTTATTCACCTCAGTTATTTTCTGATATCGAAAGTGATCTTGAGGTGTAATATTCATTTGAGTATGCTGAACATCAAAACTCGTGGCTGGGCGAGTCCGCCATCTTGAAGTGCTTTTGGCCGAAAGTGAAGTGCTTTTTCGTTCGCAAGCGTGAATTTCATTCAGCGAAATTCAAATGGCTACCTTCTGGCTATCTATATATGCAAGGCGATTTGTTTGAGTGCGGTGATATACATCCGCATCCAGGACCCTTGACTTTTAAATCAGCCGTCCGCCATGACAGTTCTCGCAGAGAGTGCAAGGAGTGTGATCGGACAATTGCAATCAATCACCGTGCAACCAGATGCGATTGCTGCTCGATGTGGTCTCACATTAAATGCGGCGGTGTGACCCCTAAGCAATATCTAATTCTGCAGTCGTCTAGCAATACATCGCACACTTGCGCTGCTTGTATGGAGGTTCTTCGCCAATTACCTTTTGCTGACTCGAGTTTGAACTCCAGTATAAGTACCAGTTCTACTGGATCATGTTCTGACGATGAAACATGGAGTGAATATGACGCCTTGATTAAAAAGCATCGGACCAACATCAAAATCGGGCATGTTAATGTGGACCATATTGCAGGTTTTAAATTCTTTGAGGTCAAGTATTGGCTATTAGAAGGAAAGTTTGACATTTTAGTACTTTCCGAAACGAAACTGGATTGCAGTTTTCCAGATAGTCAATTTATGGTGGCCGGATATCGAATGTGTAGGGCTGACAGAAACATACATGGCGGTGGTTTATTGTGCTATATCCGCGCAGATCTCTGCTTTAAAGTAATTAAAGACCTGCCCAATCTTCGATTATGTGAGCGTGAACGGTAAAAGACTGAATCGATTGTGCTGAAGGTGAGGATAGCAAAGAAGTGGGTAACCATTGTCGCTATCTATAGACCTCCAACATCTGTGTCTGTCCCTCAATCGCTATGAAAATTTGAACTATCCTCTATACTGGAGGCGATCACAACACTCCCTGGAAACTGCTTTTTGGTAGGTGACTTTAACTCGGATATGTTACTACCAGACAAGCCGCCAAGGGATGGTTGTGTCATGGCAAACCTACTAGATACTTACGACTTGAAGAATTTAATACATGAAGCCACCGGTATCACTAGAACATCAGAAACCCTACTGGACCTTTTTCTCACTGACAACGTGAAGAAAATACAGTCATCGGGCGTAGTCCATGTTAACATAAGTGATCACTCTCTTGTGTCTGCCATTCTCAGAGCATCGGAACCGAGAATACGATCTCGGGAAATACGATTTCGAAGCCTTAGAAATTTTGATAAACAGCATTTTCTACATGATTTGCATGATTTGATTTGTTCCTTTCCAAGTAGGTGAAATATTTGACGACGTTGATGATAGCCTCGACGTGTTTGATTGTTTATATGAAGACATTCTTTGTAAGCACGCACCTTTGAAACAGGTCCGCATAAAGGGAAATCAAGTTCCCTTTATGAATGAACAATGGCGCAGAGCTATTCGTCAGAAGAACCGTTTGTGGAAGTGTTTCATTCGTGAAAGAACTGATACTAATTATGAATTGTACAAGAGACAAAGGAACATTTGCACTTCTCTAAGACGTAAAGCTATCAAAACTTTCTTTGACAAGAAATGTGAGTCGGAAAACCCAAGGGAGTTTTGGGACACATACCGCCCATTTTTGCATTCAAGGAAAAGTACGCAAGCTAATGACATAATACTAAAAGAACACGATGTCGTAATATCAGACAAAAACCAAATAGCGGAGCTTTTTAATAGTTATTTTGTGAACATCGCGGACGGCGTGCCAGAGATTACAGAACAGATTTATGGAAAAAGGTTTGATGCACATCCTAGCATTCAGGCGATTTTTAATAACAATGAGCAGATCGCTACGAGAAACAATTTTGCTTTTCAATATACTAATAAAACCCAAGTGGAAGCTTTATTACTCAAAATCAACTCCCGTAAATCCTGTGGTTGTGACGGAATACCACCGCGACTGGTAAAAGAGTCTGCCAACGCGATTGCTGGTCCTATAGCTGCAATAATGAATCACTCGATTAGGACAGGACAGTATCCGTCGCGCTTGAAATTAAGTCAAGTTACTCCTTCATTTAAAAAGGACGATGAACTAAACAAAAGCGATTATCGACCAGTGACCGTATTACCTGCGCTTAATAACGTTTTTGAGAGGCTACTTTCAGCTCAAACGGGCGACTTTTACCAGAACATATTGTCTGAATACATATCTGCCTACAGGAGGCACCATGGCTGTGAGACATCCTTACTTAGGCTGACTGAGGACTGGAGGCGCAGTCTAGACAATAAAGAGATCGTGGCGGTTATATCAATGGATTTGTCAAAGGCATTCGACACCATACCTCATGCTTTGCTATTAGCGAAACTGAAAGCGTATGGCTTGCACGAATCCAGCTGGGCCCTTATCGCTGACTACTTGACGGATAGAATGCAGCGAATGAAAATTGGTGATACTTATTCGGATTGGATGAGTGTGAAGCGGGGCGTGCCTCAAGGCAGCGTCCTGGGGCCCATGTTTTTCCACATGTTCCTCAACGACCTCATCTTTCACATTAAGTCTGTAAAATTAAACACTTATGCCGATGACTGCCAACTGCACTCATCTGATGTAGACTCAGTAGCCTTGGAACGGCGGATCAATCATGATGTACAAATAGCAAATAAATGGTTCGAGGACAATGGGATGAAAGCCAACCCTGCTAAACATCAAGGGATGGTTCTTAGCAAAACCGACTACCCTTTCTCCTTTTTAACCACAAGATGCCTGGATCTTTTTGGAATAACTCAAGGATCACATATCCTCTGTATGAAAAAAAAAATCAGTTCAGTGTCTTCAAAAGATTTGGCAAACTTATTTCATCTGAAATTATGCTTCGCCTTTATAAAGCGTTTATCTTACCCCATTTTCACTACTGTTCAATGATATGGCACTTTTGTAATTCAGAAGATTCTGTCAAACTGGACACCTTAAATAGACGTATTTTAAGATTTGGGACTCGAACTATGATGCTCTTCTAGACAAGGCTGGTGTGTGTGTGGATTAGCCAACAGGAGGATACAAAATATGATGATTTGTATATTCAAATGTCTCCATTTTGATAAATATCCGTGCTATTTAAAACAACTGATCAAGTTAAGATCTACTGCTTACTCCCTACGGGGTACTAATATTTTATCACTTCCTAACCCGTCTACAACCATGTATGTATGTATGTATGTATGTATGTACCTTATGAAGCCTTTCCCAGCTAAAAGTCTAGATGATGCCTCAAGAGTGTTCAACTATGGACTCTCACGAGCTCGCAGAGTCAGTGAAAATGCTTTTGGAATTCTCGTCCACAGATTTCAAATATTTCAGTCTACCATTCCACTTGAGTCAAAAAAAGCCGAGTTAATTGTGCTTGCCCGCATTGCACTGCACAATTATCTTCGCACAAAGAGTGTTGAGTATAGCGAAGCTGTGGCAGATTCAGAGACTGCAGCACATGAACTGCTGCCTGGAGAATGGAGGCATAACCAAAATGCCCAGTTACCCACTGTCTGTCTGCAAGGGTCTAACAGGAACTCAATACAGGCCAGGGAAATCAGAGAGGAATTCCTTGACTATTTTATAACTAATGGTCAAGTTGACTGGCAATGGGATATGATTTAAACCATCACTACTGGTGTTCAACAAAAACCATGTGCCATAATAATTAATAATAATTTAGAACTTATATAGCGCATTTTCCATGTGTATATGTTCAAATGCGCTTTACAAGCAGATGGAATTGGAATTTGGAAATGTTGGTTTTTGTGGAGAGGGGAAAACCGGAGTACCCGGAGAAAAACCTCTCGGAGCAGAGAAGAGAACCAACAACAAACTCAACCCACATATGACGTCGAGTCCGGGAATCGAACCCGGGCCACATTGGTGGAAGGCGAGTGCTCTCACCACTGCGCCATCCCTGCTCCCCAAATGACTGCCATGACTGTAAAGCATTTGAACTACATTTTGCATGTACATTTGGTTCTCTTAAATTGCTGAGTTTTGAAGCTCTATCATGAGCAAGCATAGAACCTTGTCATCTTGTACACCAGCATAATTTATTACTGTAAGGTGCATAATATGCTTACCATGTTTGACAAAGTTCTACGGGGAAGAGCTTGGTGTTTGAGAAATCAAGAGCATCATAGTAAATCCACTTAGAGATGTACAGCTCCCCAGTACCTGCCCCACTATTTTTTGACGATTGTACTTTCTTGAGTTTTCTTATTATAATACGTCCTCAGACTGTTAAATTTCCTTTTAACTTCTTCGGCTGTGGAGAACAAAATGTCAAGCAAGCAAATACATTAATAAAAACTGTGAAAGTTTAAAGCTGTTTTTTTGATTGGCTAGAGTGATGCAGCTGTACTTTGTTGACATTTCAACATTGCTGTGAAGCGCTTTTGGACCACTGGGAAAGACGCTATATAAATGTATTATTATTATTATTATTATTATTATTATTATTATTATTATTATTATTATTATTATTATTAACAAATTATTCCCCGCAGTGGAGGTGGATATTTACCAAGCCATAAAGCAGCGAGGTAAGGATGTGATCCACCACTAGCCACTGATACTGAGAGGAATAATTATTTTAGTATATACCAAACCAGAAGGATAAAAGATGTGCAAAAATCAACTCAGAAGACTGCAAAGTCTTTTGTTTCGTAGGTTCGCTCACAATATGTGACCTTCGCCACGCCACCTTAAAATAGCAAACACTATTTGGAGCTATCCACTGGTTTGGTATATACTAATTAATTTTATGATAAAATAATAATTGATTTGTCAGAAAAAAATGTTAATTACGCATGAACACAGTATTGTACAACAATTACTGTTATTGTGTTTCTTAAAATGAACTTGTTAATGTTTGTACAAAATCCCTGTTTTTAGCCTTAGCTTAGGCTAGTGCAACTCGGTAAAAGGGTTTCCGTGGGCTTATTCATCTGTACATGTAGCTTGATGAAGGGATTTTAAATTGAAATTCAAAACATTGCTTTGGCTTTACTTTATTATGTTCTATTTACAAACTCACTTGAGACTTGGTACTTCCTACTAGTTCTCCTGTTTAGATTATAATAGTATAAATGCACTGTAAATTCACTATAAATTCACATCAAAATCTAATTCAAATGCCTCAGCAAAAATGTATGTAGTCGTGAATACGGGACTTTGAGGTGAAATTCAAAAGAGTAATTTTTGAAGAACGACTATAATCAATAACAGAACTTCATCGCCCTAGAAACTAAACTTTACTTACCACCATTTAACCCCAGTTTCTCCGCTAGTTCTTCCATTTTCTTCTGCTTGTTTTGTGTGTCTTTATATACTGCAGACGAAACGTCCCACACATCTGGACAATTGTGAACTTCTTCGATGGCTTGAAAAGTTTTACGTTTGTCTTCACGTCCGTCCGCCATTTTGTGAAGTGTCACGTGAATAGAGCGCTTGCTTTGATTGGTTGAAAGTCACCAACTCACGTTTGCCAACCGTTCACACGTCAAATACGAGTTTACCAACACGAAAAAGTTGGTGATAAAGTTGGCGAGAATAGAGACAATTTCTATTTGTCGCCAACAGTTTGCCAACATGTTTGCCGACTATTTTTGAGCCGTTCACACACACCAACTTAAGAATGACAACTCGAGTTTGCAAACTTTAGTTTGCCGTGTGAAGGCCGCTTAATGTCAAAAAATTATCATGAAAACGTCGCTGGAAGATAGGTATTTACATGTTGCTTTAAAAGCCCGAAGTTTCCTAAGTACAATTTCAAGGAGATTTGGAGACTGGCGAAACCTACTGGGAATGTCCTACCACATGGAACTCCTGCAGCGGGTGTGTTTGCTGGGAACAGGGAAAATCATGAGAAAAGTGCTGGACACTTAAAGACAGGCTTGACGGTCATGGTATGATCAGACGGTACAGGGTATCCTAGGCTACAGGCAGTGGCCCGATGTTCTGTATTATTTCCTGCATGATTTACAGCGATTACAGTGATTTAATAACAACAACAACAATAATAATAATAATAATAATAATAATAATAATAATAATAATAATAATAATTTAGAGCTTATATAGCGCATTTTCCATGTGTATATGATCAAATGCGCTTTACAAGCAGATGAAATTGGAATTTGGAAATGTTGGTTTTTGTAGAGAGGGGCAAACCGGAGAACCCGGAGAAAAACCTCTCGGAACAGAGAAGAGAACCAACAACAACTCAACTCACATATGACGTCGAGTCCGGGAATCAAACCCGGGCCACATTGGTGGAAGGTGAGTGCTCTCTCTCTGCGCCGACCCTGCTCCCCTAAACTTAATCTTAAACAGTTTGGTTAAAAAATGTGAAAACATTGCAGGCAAAAATTATGCCCTGCCACATCGAAATTTACGCCAAGAATTATACTAGAGGAAATATTTGTTCCTGCACTGTAGCATTTATTTTTTAAAGATAACTTCGGCAATTTAAAATGCCACGCTTTCAATTCATCCAAAATTGCGATTAGTCACGCGGCGGCATGTTTGCATGTTTCAACGAAGTTATCGTTTATATTTTAGTTTTGCAGAGGGATGCCAAAACGACTTTTCGATTACAATATGAAAATATGATATTCGTAGTCCTGGTTTTAAAGTAAGGAAAAAAGTAAGCAAAGAATACCAATCAAAATAGTGGTACATTCTGCTGAAAAGGAAATGGCGGGGGATGATGTTTTCTGGGATAGCAGTGCCACGGACTTGCGCAGGTCCTGTTTTGGCTTGAGCTGTTGACTTTTACAGGTTCCAAAGAAAGGAGGACAAACAAAATGCCGAGCTCTCCTGATTTTATCCTTTTTTAGCGTGTTTAAAAAATTCTTGAGATTGCCTTGTAGGTGGTGTATTTGTTTTGCTCCAGCCTTATCAATTTGGCCTCGTTGGCAACCCTAGTCTCTAATGATATACCGCCTGGGCCGGGTACCTCTCTCCTGGTATACCAGGCAACAGGGTTTGAGAGGTGTCACCTATGGATCATTATTGCTCTGGGCGCTTTTAAATCGCATTCTATCAGAAGTCAAGGAATGGCAACGATCGAGTCGTTTTATATCATTCATTGCCTTCATATGAAGATGACGCGGCAATTCATTTTTTTTTTATTTCGGTAGTAAGATAATCTTTAAAGCACAACAGTTTATAGCGTATCTTAAGTTCCACTTATTGGTTCTATTTTCCTCTGTTACTGCCTTATTTATGCCTGCCCTTTTACAATGTGACTTTGTAGCATTTGTAATTGTAGCGAAACCCGGAGTCGTCATCGGGTCCCGCCCTCACCAGATGGAAGCGAGCCAAGGTGTAGGGTTGTGAACAGGTTAACTCTTGCCTGTCCAAGGACATGATTGGTTTGTCGGATGCCTCGTTAAAAGCAGTGTTTTTTTTTCTTGACACTCTTTTTCTTTTTTTCTTACTGAAATCATTTTTTTTAATTAGATAAATAACATTTATTTACATCGAAGTACAGAACATCACATTACTAACAGACTACTACAGAACTACTAAACATACATGTATTCAGATAGCTATGAACATAATACAGTCAATTATTACAAGTTCTCAGCTAAATGATTAATTTATGCTGTGCATGCATGGCTTCCTTTAAGACCTTAGTAAACTCTTTTTAGTGTTATTTTTATTTTTTTTCCCTTTTTTGTAGGGGAGGGGGGAGGGGGGGGGGGGTTTAAGATTCAAAAGGTATTAAAGATGACAGACTAGGAAATATTTCAATTTTTGGGAGTACTTCCTTTGTTTTGCAAGACCCTATATAATATCTGGCAACAAGGAAGTAAAAGTATTGCTTTGTGTTGGATTTGATGTCCGACCTCAGGCCAATTATTACGTCGGGAGTGAAGATGTTGGATTTTAGTTTTATTTGGTTTTCGGCCAACCATTTCATAAAGCCCTGCCAAAAAACAAGACGTCTCGCTACACGACCAAAATAAATGAAAAAGGGACTCTTTCTCTGTTCTACAAAAGGTACACATATCATTTTCTCGAATGCCTATTTTATTTAGAAAATCATTTGTCGCTAAACGCCTGTGAAGTAGTTTAAACTGGAAAATAATTAATTTGGTAGCTTTAGTGCTGCAGAAAGGGAGTTCATAAGCCATATCCCAATCAATTGTTTTGGAGCACTGAATGTTGCAGTGACACACCATTTCTCTTGGCTTTTCTTAGGGCTGTTCTGTTTAGCGCTGACTAGCTTTTTGTATGCCAATCTATTCGATTTAGGAGCTTTTATGAAGTTTTCTACAAAAGTGCGGAAATTTCTGCTTTTTTTCATTTTGGTTTTCTATGGCATTCCTTAACACTTTTATGCACGATACCACACAGTTTCTTGACACTCTACGTTTATGTTATTCATCCTAGTTTCCAGGGCCTATATTGGGCATTGGGAGAAAATATATAAAGATAAACATCAGATTTTCTTGTTTGGACTTGCTAGGGAAGAAACTGTACAAGACACAATTAGTAGGGACTCTCTCCACTTGTCAAAACTGGATTAAAAGGAATGTTTAACTTTGATTGGCGTGTTTTATCTATTCTTCTTACGCTTCTTACGCTTCTTACACTTAAGCCCAAAATATTCTTTTTCGGTAAAATAATTATTTGCACTTGTTCGAGACTCAATTCGCCTTTTTAAATCGTAGCTTTTTATAGGCTGTAAAAGTTACGAAATTCAGCCATCATCTGTCACACGGCCCAGCTGGTAAGGGGCATGGGTCTTTTCCTGATTTGACGTCACAAACTAATTTACATCGCGGTAAGTCTCTGTAAACATGCTTGCAAAGCTGTTTGTCACGTCAAATCAGGAGTAGACCCACGCCCCTTCTGACTCGGTCTATCCTAAACTATACTCAGTTTTCAAGCCCATAATAAGTCAAAAACTGGAAATAAAGGATACACTGGATGGCTTAGCAGAATCACAAATTCTGTTAATGTAATCACTTGTGGGACCAATTTGTTTCAGATAAAATTGTTGACATTTGTACAAAGGCAGCATTATGTTAACTATTTTCCAAGGGGACCACGATTGTTGATTGTATATTATTGTGCGATTAGGCCACGGTCATAGATTCATTACGTACTGGAAATGGAAAGAAGAAAAATAAGAAAAAGAAGAAGAAGAAGAAGAAGAAGAAGAAGAAGAAGAAGAAGAAGAACAACAACAACAACAACAACAATATCTGGAGGTGAGAGGAGGCTTAATTTGAAGGCCAAATAATGTATGGTTTTTTTAAAATTTTCTCTCACCTCAACTTTAATGGCAACGTCTTCCAGATTCTAAGACGGAAACAAATGAAATCCAAACTGTAGTCAGTGAGTCTCAAGCCAAAAAACAGTGCTTTTTGCCGCCGTTTCTCCTTTTTAGAGCTGTTTTTCAGCTTCTCTGCTGTTTTGCGGTCACGAAAGAAAACCTGCTCAAAACGCCAGCAGAGTCGCTCGCAGCTCTTCAGACTTTGCGCCATTCAAAGGCCGCGTTTGATTGGCTCAATTTCAGTTCTTTTCTTTATTAACCAATCAGAATCGTCTGTTGTTTACCTCTTTTTTTGCACTGAATACCTTTTTTTCTGCATCGTGTTTCCTAAAAACTGTATTTCTCTTAGGCAATCAGAATCAAGAAAATTTTCATGTATATTATTAGAAGATATAAAGCATTCCAGGGAAAAATATTGTCTTACATATCGTGTTACCCGAAAAAACTTGATTAGTTACGAATTATTCTTAATGCTTAACTGCGAGTGAAAAACCGATTTTCGTAATTGTTTTGCCTTGGGGGACCAGACTTAGGACACGCACAATAGGATCAGAGAATGAAAAACGAAAACCGATTTTAAAATACTCCGTGAAATTTGAAATTGGTAGAAACATCAATAGCTGAGGTTTGTATACTTGTTACTGCTCCTTCACAGGTATATTATTTACCCACGGAATTTACATCAGTAAAAGAAAAACTACTGCTTTACAGAAAAGCCGTGTGAAAGGTAATACAAGTTATTCACTGGTTAAAATACACTATACACTGATATACTACATATATACAGAACTTAAATGACAGCGAGGCTATTTATTTGTTTTTTAAAAGCAGAGAGAGTGGGAGCAGTTCTGATATGATATGGGATGCTGTTCCATATCTTTGCCCCAATAAAAGAAAAACTACTGCTTTTAGCAAATTCAGTGTTATATTTGGGGAGGATAAGTCTACTTTCACTCTCACGCAGCGCATAACCACTGTTGCTTTTTTCAAAAAGATTGATGAGATAACCTGGAACTTTGTTGTTTACAACTTTGTACATAACAATTGGTAGATGTTTTTTCCTGATAGTTTCCAGGTCGTCCCATCTTAATTCCTTTCTGATATCAGCAGACCTTACATCGTAACCCTCTCGGGTTATAATTCTGGCCGCTCGATTTTGCAGTTTTTGGAGTCTCGCCGTTAGAGGTTTGTTCAAATTACCCCATAATACGTCACAGTGATCAAAGAGGGGTGTAATAATCGCCTTGTATATCGTTAGAAGTGTGTCTTGGGGAACATACTGACAGGCCTGTTTTAACGCAGCTAGTCCTGAAGAGACACGTTTTCAAAGGCTGTCAACATGCTTCTCCCATACTAGACGTTGATCAAATACAACCCCAAGGGACTTAGTGGACTGAACCCTGGTTAAAGGTGGCTCACCAATTTTCAAGGGATCTATCGAGAAGATTCCAAGATTCGATAGGTTATATTCAGAGGCAAAATACATGTACTCCGTTTTAAGAACATTTAAGCTAAGCTGATTAGCTAATAGCCAATTTTGTAAATTATTCAAATCATGATTAACTTCCCGGTGAAGGCGCGCCGTAGATTTTTGAGAATTTGTGATGCTAGTGTCGTCTGCAAACATACGAGCTGTCGTATATTTTAAACACGCAGGAAGATCATTGATGTAAATATGGAGAGAGAGAGAGAGAGAAGGAGAGAGAGAGAGAGAGAGAGAGAGAGAGAGAGAGAGAGAGAGAGAGAGAGAGAGAGAGAGAGAGAGAGAGAGAACAATGGGTAAAACCTTCTGATCGTTTCCCAAATGTCCCCGTTCCTTTTGCTATATTGCGTTAAATCTATTTAAGTCTTAGATATTATATCGCGCCATTGTTGATTCAGCACGTAAAAAGATTTAGAAGTTGAACTGCAATTTTCCAATCAATATAAAATGGAAAAAAAGACGTCAACGTTGTTGGATTTTGAAACAAAGTTGAAAAATTAAAGGTAAACAGTCCAAACTGTTCTCTCAGAAGCAGGCACTTGACTGAGATATACAAGGAAATGACTAAGTTAAATCTATCAATGTTTCAAAATCCGTGAAATCCGTCTTTTCCGCCGTGTTTAGTAAAAAGGTTAACTTAACTGCTCATCAACACTGGAAGTTTCCACGGAATGTTTTTTCCTAATAATGGCGGAAAGGACGGATTTCGCGGATTTTGCGGATTTTTAAGTTTGATTTAAAACCTCTCTTTAAAACTGTAAGTATATTATAAATAATGTTTTATAATATATTAATAATAATATTTTACTTACAGTTTTAAAGAGAAGAATTAAATAAAACAAATTAAACACAAATCCGCGAAATCCGTCCTTTCCGCCATTATTAGGAAAAAACATTCCGTGGAAGCTTCCAGTGCTGATGAGCAGTTAACCTTTTTACTAAACACGGCGGAAAAGACGGATTTCACGGATTTTGTGAACACGTTCAGATTAATTTTGATATCTCTCTGTAAAACTTAACCATAACATTTTGCGCTTTCATCGATTGGCTTTGAAATACAAGATTTTACTTATCTCTGGTTTTTATATTCTGTTTGAACTGTTTTTATTGAATCACATCCTACATTTGCGGTGACATAGACGACGTTACATCTTTCTTCAAAACTCAGTGACACTTTCACGTCACTTTTCTACCTTCCGCAATATCAAGATGAGACTTGTCTCAGTTCATTTATTCTTGTTCGTTTTTTTTTTTTTAACATGAGTCGTGATAATTGTGTAATACACGATGAAAACACGCCGCTGTATATGATATTTTCTCAACTCCTTTCGCTTGCCCCATTAGTTCTGGTTGATGTTGTTGTTAGCCCCTACTGGGACCATGTGTAGACAGTATTTCCTAAATTCCTCTCAAGCGAATTTACCGTCATTGTGGCTTGTTAATCGAGTTTATTATTTGGTGTAAAATAGCTGTTGATTGCTGACCAGCTCAAATATTAATAGCAAAAATTAAATTCGGGAAAGTAACAGATGAGAAAATTCGTCTACAAAAGTAGCTGTAAATAGTCTGAGAACTGATTGCGTGTCACAATTGGCTGATTAAAAATTTCACTGTTGCTTCGTTACCTACTTTATTGTTCGCTGTTAAAGAGCTGTTCATAGCTGAGCAGTGCGACGAAAAATGGCATTGACATGAAATTACGTAGCAAGAAAAGTCGTCTAGAAATTTCACTGGAGAGCACCTGCGAACTGATAGCGTGTCACAATTGGCCATTTAAAACAAACAACTACGTCTGCTGTTGATTGCATTTTGTGTGGTATAATTATTCCTGGGAACTTCACAAGTCTTCTCTCTATAAAAGAAAAACACGTTTCAGGGCTTACATTGTCGTTCAAGATGCAGAGGGCTCGTTAATCCATTCTGTCAACTAAACAGTAGGACGATAAGAAGCGCTGCGTTGTGCTGCTTGAGCCCGGTAGTTTTGGGAAAATGCAGTATTATCAGTGCAAAGTGTGCTTGCAAGGTTCAGGAAGAAGGTTTTGAAAATGCGTGGAATGGCGTGTGTCGAACTAGAGATGCCTGTGATAAAGCTCTGCGCTTCGACGACTCCGCAGTTTCTGCTGCACTACTTCGAGCTAGCACTACCAACAAGAAGAAGCGAAAGAGGCAATCCAGCAGTCAACGAGCAGTCAAAAAATCCCAGAACGTTCTAACTCGATACTTTACTAGTGAAAAGTAAAAGCAGTTTTTTTCTTGTAAGACAGGCCGTAATGTAGAGTGGTCGTTTCCAGTAGTTAGCTACTTTCCCACATTAAGTAAATAGAATTAGGCAATCAGAACGCTACATGTACCTATGAGAACTAGTTACAAGAATGGGCTTTTGCGTCCAAGAAATTAGAGTTTGTTACAGTTTGATCATTTATAAAACGCATTCCGTAGATCAGTGTGTTAACAAGCTAGCTGTTAGTCAAATTTTCATAATTAAATGGTCCAGTTTCCACTGCATTTTAGTTGGTGTGCATTTGTTGATTCTTTCTAGTTGAATTGCTAATCGAGCGGCATTTTCATTCCAGCCCTTTTCTTTAGAGAGTCTGCCGTTCCGCCGTCTTGAAACGTGTACTCGGGATCTCTCAAAATAGCGGTCCATTGTCCAAATCCGTGCTTAGCAATCCCTTCCTTGAGAAACTCGTCCTCGTATGCTGTAAATTTCAACGCCCGGCGCTGACTTCTTTGGATTCGCAATGGGTTTGTCGGTGGGGCATTCCTCTCAGGGCGCACTACGCTTTTCGATTCTGCGCTTTCAGCCAGTGCAGCAGAACAGTGCCGTTGAATCGCGAAATCTCGTATTCACCTCCTTATCCAGTTCGGAGCCTTTGGCACATTGTAACTTTTGCAGACACTCGTGAGCCTTCGCAGCAACTTCGCGCGACCTCTACTTTTGATAGTGAACTTTGGCGACGACTGAGCTGTGTTTCTGATCTTCCGACAAAATCCTTTGCTCTTTGCCAGTGAGCTGATTGAGGCTTTGCGTTTCGACGATTTGGCGATAGCGCGTCGGGTGAATGTACTTTCCGATTGCGTCAAAGACTAGTTTGCTCATGACATCGCCCAATTTGCTGTGTTGGCCCCCATTTCTCGTCACCAGAACGAACTCGCACAGGGTTTTCAGCAATGGTCTTATGAAATCGATGTAGCCATCGAGCACCTGCATGCTTGCGTCGGTCAGAATCAACGAGTCAAATCCGTGCTTGCCAGCAATCTTGAACTTTTTCTGGTCGATAAATCCCCCGTTCTCCTTGGCTGTCTTAACCATGTCGACTGTCAAGTACTGATAAGTCATAGGGCGAGACCCCTTCACCTTGATGAACAAATACACCGCTACAAATTTCGTGGCAAATGTTAAGTCCGACGGGTTGACTTGACCCGGACTTGTCTTGCATGTCTTCACGGTGTTTTCGTAACGAGGCAAATGAAACGTCACCACTTCTAACAGTTCTTCCAGGGTTTCCCAGTGCCCACCTATTATCCAGAGTTTCAATGTCTAGATCTTGTGTCCAGTGCAATCTCATCATCTTTGCCACCGACTTGCGAGCTCTTTTGACGCACAATTCTGTCGATGGAAAGTTTCGGAGAACTGCGTCAGAGGCGCCATTTATTTTTCTGAAGTCGATCATTTCAGAGATGGCATCAATGTAGTCCAATCGTTCACCGTGTCCTAGCTTGCATTCGTCCTGCAAGTGATCAATAAACATGAATAACAGACTGTGAGAACACAGGCTGAAGTCCAGCACTTCAAAACTCAATTCCTCCTCGTCTTCGCAGCAAAATGTGAGAAATTGGAAACACCTCTTGACAATCTGCTGAGCTGCGCGACCTTTCTTGTAACCACCGCCACTTCCAGTCAACCATTTCGATTCGCCAATTTGGCTGCAAACCGAAAATGATGGCAATACTCTGGCTGGTGGTTTTGCGGTTTCGCTCGCTTTATCGTCATCGGCAAGTTCTTTGGTACTTGCAACGGGCTTTTCGTCAAAGAAAAAGAACCAACTGTGCTTGGTGTTCACGTGTTTCCTGCAACCGCGTTGACTTTTAAATCCAGCGTGATCACACACTTGTATTGGACAGTGATACAAGCTATCTGTTTCGTCCTTTTCCAAGTGAAGCTGTCTCGGTTTCGGTGATGAGCCATCGATTTTCGACCTGTCAACCTTGCCTTTCTTGTTCATCTCTGACATCTGTGTGATTCACACAGTTTGTTCCACTTGCATAAATTGTGAACAAACTACAAAGGCGACGGGAAAAAAAATGGCTGCATTGTGCAACTTGCCCCAACTTGCCCCCGCTTGCTCAGGCGTGGCAGTGTGTGCTATTCGTAATTAAACTTGCAAATCTAAGGTGACATATGACGTTGGTGCGATTATGTTCAATCTTGTCCGGACAAGTCAATAGGCGCCTCGAAATGTTTTTTTAAAATATGTTATGGACTGTGTTTCGAGTTTTTTCCAGCTTAAAACTATACACCAAACGTTTTACCATTTTAAAAGAAATAAACTGACATAGATGGCAAGAAGAGAAGAATGTTTCTGTTGAACAACATGCACAAAGGAACTGCCGTTTTCTAAATAGGAACCATTGTACACAAATAGGAACTGGTGTTTAGGAACAAACTGTTCCACGTGCCCATAAAAAGGAACATTTCATTCAAAACGGAACCATTAATGGGAACAACTGTTCCTCAAATGAACGAAAAGGAACCAATTTTCAAAGCAGGAACGACGAAAGAAAGGAACAAACGTTCCTTTACAAGAAAAAGGAACGTAAGCATTTGGGAACGAAAGTTCCTCACGCCAGCATAAAGGAACAGCTACTCCAAAAGGGAACGAATTCATTGGAACAATTGTTCCTCAACTACATAAAAGGACCAAAATGATTAAAAGAGGAACAATACCATAGGGAACACTTGTTCCTAAGTCACTTATTTGAGGAACAAAACGTTCCTTTCAATGTTAAAAATGCAGAACAAAAGGTTATTTTTAGCTCCAAATGAACACTTTGTTCCTATTTTCCACAGCAGTTTGTTCCTTTTGATGCTTAAAGGACCACTTCAAATAGGAACAATCGTCCCATGATGGGAACGTTCCCAAAGCAAAAACGGGAACAGTGCTCAAAAATAAAATGTAATAAAAACGCCACTTAAGGGATGACAAAAACATACTAAAGCGTTTTAAGAATCTCCATGCTGAAAACATACAACAGCCAACATTTCATCGACCAAATCATGCTAGAACATGTTCAAATCCGGCTGTAAAAATTTTGGGAAACGTAGAAGATCATTAGGCCGTTATTATGTCTACTACAGGCGATACAGTTTTTTTCTGTGCGTATGTTTTAGAATGGTACCACTGTGGGT
>JAEMWC010000462.1:375000-497500 GCA_016490735.1 Pachyseris speciosa
ATTACCATTTCGAAAGAATTGAGTAATGAGAAATCCAATCAGAAATAAAGGACATGTTTAAATCTTAATTTCAGTCACTCCGTGCTATATGCGACAGTTGTAAGCACCCATAAACTCTCGTCCTCAGTGACACCTCAAACCCTGGTAAGTTGAGAGATAACGATTGAAGTTCGAATTTATTTTAAGCGCCTATGGTTGTCACATTTACCCACATAATGTACGTGGGCAATAGTAAATGTGCGTTTTCACGTTCTGGCATCAGAAGGGTTTGCATTTTCGAGTGCTCATGACGCTTCCCTCTGAGCTATTTCAGTCGATAGTACATTCCTCAGTGGATACAGAATCTAGTTAATCTGTAGTAGAGCTAATATGATTGGGATGCACTGTATGGGAAACTTTCTATATTTTTCTTTATTTCAGTAACGGTTTCATACCGAGCGGTCCAAGCAAAAATGTTTCGCCTGTTTTTCCTGTTGGTTTTTGGTGTTTTCCTGTTGACCACCTCCAGTTATGCTCAGGTAACACGCAGAGTTCTTGATTTCCATTATTTCTAACTTACTTTCATCTCCGTCTCTAGTATAAATTAGGCCACTGTATTGAACATTATTGTTATCACAAGTTACATCACTGCACCTAATTTGTTATTTACTAGAATGGAATAGAAGAGCTCGCTCAAAGAGTCATCGCCCTGGAACAGAAAATGCAAGTGAGGAAAACTTGTAATTTCTTACTGGCTGTCCTTTTAGCTAGAAATATTACTAACGAATGCAGGAAATTCTCATTAAAGACGAAAGTGATGCTTACTTTGAGAACGGAACAAGCCTTCTCTATAATTTATAAGCAAAAGAGAGAGAAAAGCCTCTGGTCTTTTTGCCAAAATGTTCGACCAAACCTTACAAAAGTCTTTTTTTTAATATTTTGATTCCATTTTCCAGACTGGTAGGCTAATATCGACTTTTCCAAACCGGTCTCACATTTTTGTGAAGTGAACAAATTTATTACAATAATTTCAGAACCAGTGCATTTTGTGAAGCCATCTGCCTATATTTAGAGATATTTTCTCGCAAAAAATGCTTTGTGACTGGAAATCTAGCAGATAATAGCTGAGATTTCATGCTATAATACCAAGTTATTTTAATTTCATATATTTTGCACTTTTTTCCTTGGTAGAACCTGGAAAAGAAGACGGAGGTGAGCACGGAATAAAATGTAGTTTTTTTTGTTGGAGGCACGGCATGAATAACAAAATTTATTGTTTGGACTGTTCTGACTCGGTAGCTCCTCGAAGGCAAAACTACAACGGAACAAGTTAACTTCCTTATAACGAAGCAAGTGTTTCTGCGTAGTGTTTCATAGGAAAACTACATGAAAGTGGCCTTTAGGGCATTTTTTTGGCATGTTGCTAGAATTAAATCTATAACATGTTTATTGACATTTCTGTATGGACGTTATTATGTAATACTCAATCCTGTTAGGCTCTGGTAAAAACGGTTTCCTTGATGAGCGAGAGACTGCGAAAAATACGTTCCAAATCTCTCCCACATCATAGGTTAGTTGGAAAACGACTTCGACACACCACAGGGAGTAGTCCCTGTGGATACACCAGTGCGGAGCAAATCTAATTCCCTTGAGAAAAAGATGGGTTAAGGTCACCACTGAATTTAACGGCGACGGGAAGAGATGAGGTTTTGGCATAAATAACGCGAGAATATAATTAAAGTGCCCCTAACCCCAAAATATTTTTTCGCTTAAATAAACCTTTCAACCTGTTCAAAACGCATTGCGTCTTTTTTGAACCAAATCTTGACCTTTTACAGGCTGTAAGAGCTACGAAATCTGGTCATCATCTGTCCCACGACCGAGCTAGTAAGGGACATGGGTCTAGTCCTGGTTTTACGTCACAAACTGCTTTGCATGCATGTTTACAAAGACTTAATGCAATGTAAATCAGTTTGTGACGTAAAACCAGGACTATACCCATGCCCCTTACAAGCTCGGTCGTGGGGCATATGATGGCTAGATTTCGTAACTTTTACAGCCAATAAAAAGTCAAGATTTGGTTAAAAAAGGCGCAATGCATTTTGAACAGGTGCAAAGGTTTACTTAAGCGAAAAAAATATTTTGGGGTTATGGGCACTTTAACTACTTTCTTTCATTTTTATACACTTCTTATGGAATGCACTCCGTTTTCTTACCTTTCCTTGACAGTGTGTGACGTGCCCGTCGAACCTCCTGTTAAAAGTTGGCGCCGGAGACGACGTAACGTGAAAGCAGGCTACTGAAAACCCGTTAGCGGTCCCTGTAGTTGATGTAAAACTATAGGAAGTCAAAAAGCTTTGCAATTTATTAATTTAGCGATCATAAACGACTTTTTTGGTATTTAGAAATGTTGGGAAGAGTTAAAGGGAATTTAAATGAAAATGATTGGCGAATTGTCTCAGACGCTTACAGTAAAATGTTTTAAAAATAGTTTCGTGGTTAACTGTAAAGGTGTACTGGTATCATAACAAATTAAACGCACTTTCAAATGCAAGATCTTTTTTGTTCTTTGTTGCTCACGAGCTGGGGTAAATGAACCCTGAGAGGGGCAGGAAGGGCTGGGAGACACTCCCAGTACCAAGATTCACTACCGGGGCTGGCAGCTGCTCAAAACTTTCTAGGTTGAAGCTTTTTCTTCTTCTCCGCCATGTTTCACGCCTGAACACACACACAAATGACGTCACAGATACCTTTCGGCCGCGCGCAAAATGTCTAAAACGTCAGTTCGCGGCGGGAATTTTTCTACCCACTACAAATAGCGATTCCTCTTCACGAAATAAGGGAAAACGACTGAAACTGAAATATGGTGATATAAGCTATATAAAAACTTATAAAAGTCTTAGTTTATTTCGATTCATGTGCACTTTAACTTTTTTCCTGCAAAACACTGCGTCGTAGTTCCCGGCTTGGCCTCTCACACCACTGAACACCAGTAACAATATAACCGGGACAAGAGTGCCAATCGCGGTCAAATTTAGTGAAAGTTGTTCCTGGTTGTCATATAACCTGCATAATGTCACTTTTTTTACTAGGAAAAAATATCCAATTTCAATCAAACGTTAGATTTAGCCACGTGATTTGCACTTCCCTCAGAAAATAGAGTTTCAGTCCAAGTAATTAACTCTTAGGGTTGGCTTTTATCGTTTTGGCGCCAAATTATACGACGTGGATGGTCTGGGGACTATTTAGCCCCCTCTGTATAAATACGGCGTAACTTGTTAAAGCGTTCGCCTTTCAAACAGTGAGACGGACATAAATCGTCGTGCGGAGCGTTTCGCTGTGCGGAAAACCCCACAGAATTGTAAATGTGTTCTTCGGCAGGTCATTTAAAACCCGTTTATAAATTAGGATTTCATTATTTCCTTGTATTTTCTTGCAGTTTTACTGTGCTTTTTACAGCTCAGTACCTTTCAATTTCTTTCTACGAAGGAGCTGAAATATAACATTAAACAATGACTCAAGAACTGAATGACTGAATTGATGAAAAGAAAAAATGGGAATGGGATCCCAAACATAACTGGCACACCTATATCATTGCTATTAGAGAAAGGATAGTTTGAAACACAATGCCCGGCATTTTATGTATTTTATGGCTTTATGGCTCAAATTGTAACGTTAATTTACAATAAAGAGGGACAGCATCATCATCATCATCACATATCATCATAATCATCATCATCGTCATCGTCATCGTCATCGTTGTCGTATTTCCTTCAGCAACAAGCGGCACACAGGGCCTCCTAAATATTTGTTCCTGCACGGTAGCATTCTTTTAAAGATAACTTCGGCAATTTAATTAAAAAGCCACGCTTTCAATTCATCAAAAATTGCGGTTGGTCACGCGGCGGCATGTTTGCATGTTTCAACGAAGTTATTGTTTATATTTTAGTTTTGCAGAGGGATGCCAAAACACTTGTTCGATTACAATATGAAAATATGATTTTCATAGTCCAGCTTTTAAATTAAGGAAAAAAGTAAGGAATGAATGCCAATAAAAATAATGATACATTCTGCTGAAAAAAGAAATGGCGGGGGACGATGTTCTCTGGGATAGCTGTGACACGGACTTGCGGAGGTCCTGTTTAGGCTTGAACTGTTGACTTTTACAAGTTGCAAAGACAGGAGGACAAACAAACTGCTGAGCTCTCCTGATTTTATCCGTTTTTTAGTGTCCTTGTCTCTAATGATATACCACCTAGGCCGGGTACCTCTATTCCGGTATACCAGGCAGCAGGGTTTCAGAGGTGTCACCTATGAATCATTATTGCTCTGGGCGCTTTTAAATCGCATTCTATCAGAAGTCAAGGAATGGCAACGATCGAATCGTTTTATGTCATTTATTGCCTTTGTATAAAGATGACGCGGCCGTACAATTTTTTTATTTCGATAGTAAGATAATCTTTAAAGCACAACAGTTATCTTTTTAACCATTTATAGCGTATCTTAAGTTCCACTTGTTAGTTTTATTTTCCTCTGGTACTGCCTTATTTATGCCTGCCCTATTACAATATGACTTTGCAGCATTTGTAATTATAGCAAACTCCGGAGTCGTCATGGGGGCCCTCCCTCACCAGTCGGAAGCAAGCCAAGGTGTAAAAACAGTTTCGTGGTTAATTGTACAGGTGTACTGGTATCATAACAATTAACCGCATTCTCAAATGCAAGATCTTTTTTGCTCTGAACACACACACGAATGACGCCACAGATACCTTTCGGCCGCGCGCAAAATGTCTAAAACGTCAGGTCACGGCATGAATTTTAGCACCCCCTACAAATAAGGAATCCTCTTCACGAAATGAGGGAAAACGACTGAAACTGAAATATGGGGAATATAAGCTGTATAAAAACGCAAAAAAAAAAATTTAGTTAATTTTCGATTCATGTGCACTTTAACTTTTCTTTTCCGCAAAACACTGCGTCGTAGTTTCCGGCTTGGCCTCTCACACCACTCAGTACCAGTAACAATGTAACCGGGGGAAAAGTGCTGAATGATTGAATGACTGACTTAACTAAAAGAAAACAGTAAATGGGATCTGAAACATATCTGGCACACCTATAACCTGGCTAACGGCTTAACTGCCCAATGATGCGATCATCTGAACTGAAGCAGATCTTGAGCACACAGCCAGCATGATCTCACCAATTATTTTAAGACCCTGGTTTTTGGTCCAGGCTGGTGTTTGAACCCGCGACCTACTTTCAGCAGTTCGGTGCTCTACCAACTGAGTGAACCGGGCGGTGGTTAGGAAATAGTATAGTTGGTAATAAATACCTTGAGGGTCTATTCTAGACTGGTTTTAGTGATTTCACCGCTAAAACTAGTTATTGTAGAAAATATGAAATAACAAAAATAAATGGATATAAGAAAACGACTGATTTTCTAAGAAATCCAGCAATATTGAAAAGTTCCCTAGGGGCAGATTTAACTAAATGGTTTGCCAAAAAAAATTACTCCATGGAGGACGCTTTAATTTAAAGGCTCTGAGAACTTTTTCCAAAACACACTTTATAAAGATAATAAAAGATCTTTTATTTCTCTTTGCATGCGCAGCCTTTGCTTTATGAAATAAATTGTTGTGGGGTCCATGAGCTTGTTTATTGACCTTAGCGATGATCACACGTAAGAACACTGAAAATATCCAATCATAATGTATCGCGCCATCTTGAGAATTATAAACGTGTGTTGGTCGTGCTCGCTGCATTTTATTATCACGTGAAAGGCAGCGATAAGCAATGTCTTTCTGTCTTTCCCCTCCCAACAGCTCATCCCCGTTATCTTCATATAACAGCAAACTATAGTAATAACTTACCAGCGTAACGCCAACCGGTTAGCTCAGTTGGTAGAGCACCGGACTACCGTGCGGAACCTTGGCTGTGACAATCCCTGGTTTCCAACCTAATATGGAGGTCGATCGTTGTGAAGGACTTCGTGTCCTCTTGTTGGGCTCCTTGGATGTATCTCCTCAATCATTCAATCAATCAATGCTTTAACGATTAGTTCTTCAGTTATTAAGTTTTCTCATTTTGATTACAGCCTTTCGCTTGGCGTACTAATGAACTTAGGTTCTGGCATCTGGGAACTTTGAGTGTCGTTGTTTGAACGACCATTAGAAACGATGAAACTCTAAAGCCTTGGCCAAACGGACTCGAAAGTAGTCGCAAGTAGCCGCAAGTTCAACTTGCGTACAGACTTGCGTTGGGTGGGCAAACGGACTCACAATTTTCCACGCAAATACACACAAGTCGCAAAAAAAAAACATTAAGAATGCATAGGTTGTATTTCATTGGGTAATAGGTTGCTATAACAACGAATGGCAGGGTGGCCAAACAGTGAAAAACTTGCGTCGACTTGCGTGCAAATTTCATCTCGACCAAATTGAACGCAAGTTATCGCACGTTATCGCAAGTGCACGCAAGTCCTGGCCAAACTTGTGTCTACTTGCGAGTCTGTTTGGCCAGGGCTTTATGTCTAGAACTTGATGACCAAGTAGTTCCATTAAGACTAAGTATGCTTAGCTTTACCCTACGTAAACATATTTGTAAAGACGAAGCTAGGGATGATGTACTCCTTTCTTCACGCTTTCCTTCCATAGACACGATTTTTCGGACGTTCCACTGCCTCCAATATGCACCCTTACAACGTAGTTTATGGGAGGCCCTTTCTCTCCAACCAGAGAGAAGGCCAAAGCCCCCCTACTCCCCCATTCTTGCCTTGTGTGCACGTCCCCGGTCTGTAGGTACATGGCCCAGGGTACATAAGGCTGAATTTTTTACTGGAGCACTTTCCGAGCCACTTCCGCATTTTCAGCCATTAATTTTTCGTTCTTTGTATTACTTTATAATTAAAAAAAAAAAAGAAAAAGAAATTTGATCAACCTCCTGACAGTATCCCTCAAACCCAGAAAAAGCAAGCAAACCTTCGATAAAAAAGGTCGGTGTACCTGAACCTGTACTCGAGTATGGTTCGCTTACGCTAAGGCGGCTGTCATCCTTATGCCCAAGGTACAGTGGGTCCATGCATCACAGAGAAAGGCGCTAATTGCACTTGTTTTCTTTATGTGTGTGTGTGTGTGTGTACGTGTGTGTGTGTGTGTGTGTGTGTGTGTGTGTGTGTGTTTGGGAATAATTCGTTTAAGATTATGTTATAAGCACTTCCGGAGGATTAGGACTATTTAATTGCTGTTACGGTCCGGTTTTTTCAACCTTATATCACGAACATTTTTTTTGGAAATTAACAATAACAACAACAACAGCAATAATAATAATAATAATAATAATAATAATAATAATAATAATATGAAATGAATATGATCCTCGCAGTTGTGAACTCAACTTATGCAAATGCGTAAAGAAGCCTGAAAATTTTTCTGGACTACAACAGGACTTAAACCCGTGACCTTGCGATACTGGTGCGATGCTCTGCCAACTGAGCTATGAAGCCACTGGCGTTGGGAGCAGGTCAATTATGGGTTCATATGTTCCCTTGAAAGAAATGAGTTTGAGTGATATATGAAATAAATCATGTATGAACTGCGGAAATGAAATAAGATTAAGAAATGATCCTCGCAGATGTGAACGCAATTTATGCAATTGCGTAAAGAACCCTGAATATTCTTTTGAGGTTTCCGAATAAACTCTTCGGTGTCTTAGTTCCATGATTTGGACCCGGTGCTTCAGAGGCTAAATATCTTTATAAATCAAATACAAGAATTAGAACATCATATTTATATTTTCACCGATTATTATTTATAACGCTACTATCTTTGATTTGGCAGCAAAGGCAATCAAGGAGTAACCTTAAAATTTAGCAAAGTATGGATACTGAACCCTTACGATTTCACGGGCTGTCCAACAGACTTTTCTAATAGCAACAATTTCCAAAGAAAAAAAAATACTAATAAAAAAATCGGAACTACGTTTAGAGGTCGTCAGTTTTAGGGTACAAATTTATCCCAAATTGTCACCTAAAATACTCTTTTGATGGCATAGTTATTAACTCAATATCGAATACCTTGTGCTTAGTAAACCCAGCTGAGCAATCAAATAATATCCGATAATGAACTTTTCTAATATAACGCGACTGAATTAGTTCATATAATTATTTTTTCGTCAATTGGTTTCAACTTCTTCATAATTCAGCTTGAAAAGATTCAGTAAGTTCTCCAAAAGAGACCGACAGAGATTCCAATGAAAGCATAATCATGCTCTCAATTGAGCCAATCGGTTTCTTGACAGAGTACGTGACGTGCGCATTTTTAGTAAAAAAATTAAATACATTATTTAGCAAAGCTTTCTCAGCTGCTTAGGGCTGTTATCATTTCACGTGAAATGAGAACGAGAAATCTAATGAAAAGATACGTATATCGTTATCTCAGTTACTCCGTACAATAAGCAACATCCTTAAGCACTTGCAAGACGGGGATATACCTCACAAATTAATGTGATTTGGTGAGCTGAAGCCACTCTAAAGGCACTAAGGCCACATGGTAGCGGGCATTACCCCTTAAATCTACCAAAGCTGTCCATGACTGCTAATGCTTGGGCTCAATCTTTGCTTTGGTAGATTTAAGGGGTAATGCCCGCTACCATGTGGCCTTAGTGCCTTTAGAGTGGCTTCAGCTTACCAAATCACATTAATTTGTGAGGTATATCCTTGTCACTCCAGCCACATCCCACAAGCTTTACGTTTTCACTGCTTGTTTTATGGATATGTGGATACTTGAGCCTGAGCATTAGCTATGCCATGCTGATGAGGCCTAACAAGGCCGAAACAGCTGTCCATGGCTGCTAATGCCCGCTACCTTCTGTAACACCTCAAACCCTGGTAAGTTGAGAGATTACCGGAAGTCCGAATTTATTTTGTACTTGAAATTAGCCCCAGTTTATGTAAGTGAAACAGTATGCTTAGGATGCGCTATATGGCGAACTTTCCCGTAATTTTCTGCTTTATTTGAGTAGCGTTTACATTCTGAAGAATACAAGCAAATATGTATCGCGTGCTGTTCGTGTTGGCTTTTGGTGTCTTCCTGTTGACCACTTCCAGTTACGCCCAGGTAACATGCCAAGATCAGGTTGTCGAGACAACTATTAAGGGTGGCTTTGGAAAAAAAATGAAAGGCCATGCCTTTGTTTTGAACCACGGAAAGTTTTTGAGGCAATCTAGGTACCGACCGTTTCCCGTGCGCGTCAAAGACAACTGAAGCGGGAAATAAATGAGCGCGAACACTGAGAATATAAAGGGAATCTATCTCAGCATAGACGGTACATTTTTATTTTTTCCTTTACTCTCCTGCATGGAACGTTTAAATTCTCCGACCCCAATCCAAAACAGTAATTGACGGGCCAAGCGTTCTAATTAAGCCCCTCTATCTAAGATATACAGCCCATGCCAGGGTCCTTGAAGGCCATTATCACTGTTGATCCAACGCGGTCGTTTGTCTTCTGTCTGTTTGTTTGTTTGTTTTCTTTTTTTGAAATCGCGCCATTGTTAAATGATGCCTCTGAATGGTCAATTATTCTTATTGCGCTTTTGATCTGGTTCATCACGCCGAGTTGTCGCTTGTCCTCGGTTATGGCTACAAATTCAGCTTGCATATTTCTTCATATTTCTTCTTTGAAACCGTGAACAATCATTTCAAAGGTTTTAAATCAAAACAGCAAACTTATTGGACGATCCGTTATTGATAAAACTCGCTGATTATGTGCCGAGAATAGTGACAAAATATCCACAAGGAAATATTTATTGTCGGGTAATGGTTTCAAATTTGCAATACGTTCTAATTCAATTATCCTGTCCTTTCGCTACATATTGTGTTCAAAATACAGTCTACCATGCGGTTAGACAAAAGGAGGAAAAGGTTGAACTCCGCATTAAAACACGGGAGGAAACAAAATCGGTGTAGTCCTCATCGATCAGGGAGATCTCGGCGTGAAAGAGAAATTAATTATCACGCAGTTTAGGTAAGCTGCGAACTGGACTATAAAGCTAGAATGGAAGATGGGAACGATATAAAAATAGCAGTCGATAAAGAGACTTAGCGACAAGTCGGATTAAGAACAATGAAGAGTTGACCAAACCCGCAAAAGCCATCACACGAAGTGGAATTGAGATACATGAAAAACATCAAACATGCGGATTAACAGTTATCCAGAAACGTATAATTTTTAATCAAATCACTTTCCAAATCGCAGTAAGTCGTCTCTAGCAAGCTCAGAAAATTCTTGAAAGCTCCGTGGTGAAAAGCACCAAACTTGAACAACGAGTCTCTGTAAATCATCCGCCTTGAACGTCACTTTGCCGATAAAACAACGCTCCAAAGTTACCGCTACCGACTATAGCCGCACTGACTCCTTTAACTTTAAACGGGCCAAAATTTGCATAAAATTTACAGGAAAATGAAGAACAATAAACAGAGAATATATTTACGGCCATAAGTTTGGAGATTTAATCACGATGCGATAAAACAAGAGCGCTAAAACAAGGGCTTCGAAGTCTGTGTAATTTCATGTTACACGAAATTTCACAATTAACAGCCGCGGCAAGCGATGCATCACGGGTAATAATGAGCCTTTCAGCCATAAGAGAACATTTCTTATTATTCCGAAACTAAACTATCCGGTAATTGCAAATTATTTGGATCAGTGTTCCGAAACAGAAGTTGCTGTATATCGTTCTACTGACCTTATTTTTTCCAAGAGTTATATAAACGCCAATGATTTTGTCATTTATTAGCAAGGAAATCTCACTACAAACATCAACGCTTTGGAAAGCATAGTGGAGATGAGAAAAGTTTGGAATTAAAAGTAAGCGTATTACTCGAACCGCCCAACCTTTTGGCTCGACGAAAAGCGACGCATGTTTTGAGAACAGCTCCTCTCTCTAATTCATAAGACAAAGAGAAGCTTTTCTTATTCTTTACCAAACTTTTTGGATTACGTTGCTTTCCAAAAGTCAGAAATTATAAACGATCTTGTAACCCTTGTCCGATTCTTGGACTAGCAGGCTAATATCGATGTTCGCAAACTAACCTCATACTTTTGAGATCTGAACAACTTTCTTACAAATAATTTCAAAACCATTCTTGATTTTGAATCCACTTATTTTACTCAGAGATATTAGAAAGTGTTGTAAAACAAGTAAAAATAGGGATTGTTTTGTGACTTACAATCTCCAAGATAATGGCTTCGTTCTATATTATAACATTAAGTGGTTTCGATGTTATATGATTTATGTTTTTGTCTTTCTTAGAACTTGCAAGTGAACATGATGGTGAGTACAGACTAAAATGTAATATCATGAAGAATAGCGTTAAAAACAGAATTTATAAATTCGCCTGTTTTGACTCAGTAACTCCGAAAGCACAATTAAAGAAGAACAAGTAAACTTGCTTATAACAAAGCAAGTATTGTAATTGCTTAGTTTTCTAAAAATGGTTTTCAGAGCATTTTTTTTTTCATAAAATTGAAAAATATTGTCGACATATTGCAAAAATCATATATCCCGAATCTGAAATCAGCGGTTATGAAAAATAATTTCAGACAGTGTACCGAGAGAGACGACTTTGCTGTATATTATTGTATTGAATTTTATTTTTATCACAACTTACATCACCGCCGATCATTTGTCATTTGTTAGAGTACAGTACAAGAAATGGCTACAAAATTCAACGCCCTTGATCAGAGAGTGCAGGTGAGGAACACTTACAATAAAGCGACATTACTCTGACTACCCGTCTTATTGGCTCGACGCATTCCTAATGATAGCAGGAAACTTTCATTAAACACAGTAAACGCTGTATGATTTGAGAGTAAAGCAACTCTTACTTTACTTTACTCAAATTTAATTTTACAGATCTTAACATACAACACAAACCAAAGATAAATTAACAGTTAAAATAACAATAAAAATACAAGATCTGAATAATTAGGTCAGTTTATACAGAACACGAATATTCCACGAATATTCCTAAACTGCCTCAATGTAGCTCAAACAGTATACAAAAAAGCAGACAATATATCATTAATTAATTAATTAGTTCATTAATTACAAAAATCTGTCCTTATTTACATTAAATTTATTAAGATAAAAATTAATAACGCTATTCTTAAATGATGAAAAATGTTCAGTTATTCTGATGTCTAGTGGTAGGCAATTCCACAAGTCTACAATACGATTAAAAAAAGAAAACTTAAAAACATTGGTTTTAAAAAGGCCCTTCACCAGCGTAGCTTCACTATTTCTGATGTTATATTTGGGTGTTTTAAAATTGACATATGACAAAACATTAAAATCTATATAACCTTTAAGGCATTTGAAGAAAAAACAACGATCCAAAATCTCTCTTCTATATTCTAAAGGTAAAAGTTTTAGTTTAACAAGTCTCTCAGGATAACATAAGTCAGTTTTCAGGATAAGTTTAGTTGCACGTCTTTGTACACGCTCAAGCGCAGTAATCTTTTCTTTGGTGTAAGGTGACCAGACCTGTGAAGCATACTCCAACTGTGGTCGAACAAGTGATTTGTATAAAGTTATTAATGTTTTCTGATCACATTCGTTGGTACAAGTTCTATTGATCATGCCCAACATTTTGTTGGCTTTACTAATGATGATGTCAATGTGATTATTCCAAGATAACTTGGTAGAAACATGTACACCAAGGTCATTCTCAGTTGTGACAGACATAATCTGTGAGCCATTAAGTGTATAGACTGAATCCACAACATTCTTTTTCCTTGAAATTGCAAGATATTTGCATTTCTTTGAATTAAACTGCATGAAATGATCAACTGACCAATCGCTTAGATTTGACAGATCACTTTGAAGTTGTTGAACATCATTGTTGTTATCTATGATTCTGACGCATTTGATATCATCAGCGTACAGTTGTACAGTGGTCCTGAATGTATAGCTTTAGGGGCCGTATTTACATAGATTATAAACAATAATGGTCCCAAAATGGACCCCTGAGGCACTCCTGATGATATTGGTAACAGGGGCGATTCACAACCGTGAATGACTGTTCTGTGGTGTCTATCTGTTAAATATCATCTAAACCAAGAAAGCACTTTACCTCTTACACCCCCCATCGAACAACCCTTTTTAGTAAACAATTGAATGAGACCGAGTCAAGGCCTTACTATAATCATTTATGAACAAAAAAGCGCCAAAGCTCTTTTGACTATTCGCCAAAATGTTCCACCATTTCCTTTCAGAAGTCAGAACTTTTATAAATGGCTTTTGTCCGTCTTCGGGTTTCAGACTGGCAGACTAACGTCGATCTTTGCAAACCAGTCTCACACTTTTATGATCTGAACATTTTTCGTAGAATAAAAAATATGCGAAGCATTACTTATGGAACTCCACTTTAGTATCATACGCGCGATTTTCCTTTTTTTCCTTTGTTAGAACTTGCAAGGGAACATAATGTTGAGTACAGAATAAAATGAAATATAAGGAAACACTGCATATCTATGACTATAGTTATTTTCTTATATAGTTATGTTTTCTTGCAAATGAAAATACTCTTAGAGGGAGTTGCAATAAATGACTTCAGTATTTATGTATATGTATATACTCATTCCAAAGAGTTGTACAGCCGCCTTGCAATAAAAATTACTCTGTGGGTATGGATCCTCAAGTTATTTTGATTTGATGTCATATGATTTTGAATTTTTTTCTTTGTTAGAACGTTGAAGGCAACTTGGAGGTGAGGCAGACTTAAACTGACATTAGATAGCCTGTAAAGCAAGATTTATAAACTGATTTTTTTTAAAACACCGAAAGCATCATTATAACAGAACAAGTAACTTCCTCATAGCAAAAACAAACTATGTTTTTGTAGCTCCCTTGAGAAGAAGGGGTTAAGGTAACTGTTGAATCACGGTGAAGGGAAAAGGGACGTTATGGCATAAAAAAAAACATTTTCTTTACTTTTCATAATCATTTATTTGACCTTAATATCGATTGTTTTTACTTTCATGGTATTAATATAAGTTTCAAGCGATCATATGTTCTTCATCAGAAAATTAAAGGAGTTTAACAACACTATATACGAGAAACACGGAGAAGCTTATTTGCTGTTGTCAAATTCGAAAACAAATACCATACCCCCTTTACTTTACTTTCCTTGACATTAAGTACCCTCATAATACATAAGCGCTGCCTGTAGTCATAATTAAATTAAAATTATTATTTATTCGTGATTTAGGGTTGGGGTTTAGTTTTTTAGTAAAGATATTTCTAAAAATTCTTAAAATTGCCTGAGGTATGTTTTCAAAGATTTTTTTTTAAGTTGATGGAACATTACTTCTGTTTTAGTTGTTATTTTATTGATTTTGTATCGTTGTTAGGCCATTACTCGACAGCTTGCCATTCTGGGAATTGGGGAGCAGGTAAGGAAGCATCAACAAAGTTTGTATTTATAACATAATAATAACAATAATAATATAATAATAATAATAATAAGAAGAAAAGAAGAAGAAGAAGAAGAAGAAGAAAAATAACAAGGTGGACACGAAAAAGGAAATTTTCTGTAGCCAAATGATTCGATGTTTCCTATTTCATTTAACGGAAACAACGGATGTCACGTGACCAAGTGTTTGAAACCTTCAGAGAACAGAAATAGTAACCCTTGACTGAAATATATGGTTAAGTTGTGGTTGCATGTATAACGTCAGTTGCTCTGCCCTCTGGTCAGTTCCTTGGCTTAGGGTTAGGTAGGGTTAGGTTTGGGTTAGGGATGATTTTTGGGCCTCCACAAGTCATGTGACATATCTCACAACACTGTAACACCTCGGGCAACTAGCCACAGGGAGTTGTCCTTGTTGAAGCTAAAATATTTTATACTAACATATTAATTCAAAACTTATCACCCCCTTACTTTCATGTTGCACGTTTGAAACTACGTTAAGCTTGCCAAGGCCTTTACCAACCACCCCCTCTCTAAATCCTTATTCTTTACTTAGTTTTGCACAAAACGTTCTGTTGTTACCACTAGCACGGATTTTTACTAGTTTAGATATTTTGCAACATCCAAATGCCAACATAATGGCAAACGGTAATCTCGATTAAGGGAATCAACGGACTTCACGTGACACCTTCAGGAAACAGAAATGGTAACCCTTGACTGAAATATATGGTTGGGTAGGGGCTACATATATAACGTCAGTTGCTTTGCCCTCTAGGTCAGTTCCTTGGCTTAGGGTTAAGTTGCGGTTAGGGATGATTTTTGGGGCGCCACAAGTCACGTGACATACATTCTCACCACACTGCAATACCCTCGGGCAACTGGCCACAAGGTGTTGTCCTTGTTACCCGGGCTGCGCGCGTCTCGCGCGGCGCCCGGGTCTAAGATTACCGACGGTTCTTCTTTTTCGTCGAGTATCATCCACAAAGTGCACTTCCGGCGTTTCTGCGCAAGCGCTAACTATTTTTAACAACAGTGATGCGTGTTGTCACGTATGGGAAAATGTCGATTCATCTTGTGTCTTTTGAAGTCTGAAGAAACAATATGTTAAGAGAAGTGTCTATGCGAATGTTTGGAAGTTCAACGGCGAGAAGAAAGTTTTTAACATGAGTAAACTTAACGGCAGATGGACTGCCCTGTTTCCTCGTGTCTGCTTCAGTAGACTGCGAGTAGTCTCTAATTTTGGCGATGGATTGTGGAGCGGGCGAAAGACACGTGCGCGCGCGAAGTTGCGACGAGACGCGACGCGAGGGGAGCGCCAAAAATCAGCGACTACAGACAAAGGGAGTTTGACCTTTCACGGCCGAATGATTCGAGTGTAAATCTCATATCAACAGCAGAATGATGCCTGTTGTCACGTATCGGAAAACGTCAATTCACCTTGTGTCTTTGAAGTCTGAACAACTAATATGTTAAGACAAGTGTCTATACGAATGTTTGCAAGCTCAACAGCGAGAAGAAATTTAACTCCAGATGGACTGCCGTGTTCCCATATCCGCTCCATTGAGATGTACATTTTGTTGAATAACTCAAGTACGGGATATCACACACCCCTGAGACTTTGACAGGTAGTTTATTTACTATTTTGCCACAATATCTCAATTTCTGGACTTTAATTTTTGAATGATAAGCGATTATATCTTACAAATGTACTAGCGTCCCTTGAAACAGGAGTACCCAACGAACCGCTCTTCAAAAATAACCGCTCTTCACCCTTTTTAACACTGGCTGGCATTCCCTCAGAACAATCCTTTTGCTAGCTGGTTTAGCGTAATATTTGTTTATTTGCTGGCTGCCTGATTTCCAATTCCAGTCCTTGCTGGGAAAATTGTTATATTTCTCATCCTGGCAAAACAATTCACAACAAAATTTCCGGTTAATTGTTGACAGGAAAATAGGAGTGGTCTTTTTATTTTAAGAGTTCTGTGCACGTCCTTTGTGGTCTTGTGAAAACTTAATGACTTAACAAGTAATTATGGATTACATTACAGTTCGCTTGTGTTACCGGTTTGTTCATCTGTCATTAAGAGCGGTAACAGACCGTTGACATTTTTCGTGGATTCTACCCGCCGAAGAACCATTCCGTTGAAAGTTGATGTGTTCATTTTACTGTGCTGAGTTTGTTTTCGGGATTTTCTGAAACTTTGGATAACAAGCTTGTTCACTTTCATTGGCCTTTTGGTAAGTATCATTGGCGCAATTTACCGTCTACTTTCTTGAGGCGTTTGGGAAGAAATTACAAATCGATTTCTTTTCTTATTTTTTGTGTTGCAGAGCCATTTTAACCTGAAGTGTTAAGGGGTCGTGAGGGTCTTTCTCCCGCCGCGGCTCGATAGTTCCAGCTGAACTAGAAATTGTAGGTGAGGACGACTGTTTTCTAAGTTTTTATTATTATTCGTGCAACATCGACTGACATCGAGAGAATCTGCTCGGCCAGCGGAATTTGAAACAGTCATCTAAGCCCAAGCAACGGTGATGAAAAATGCTATTAAAGTAACAACTTGAGAAAGGCGGTCGTTTGATACATTAGATGATACCCTGGGTACCAGAGAGTTTTTTTTTTAACTAAAGTAATATTCTGAGTAATTGTGCTTTAAAATTTATGTAGTCAGTGGTGCCAAAACGCTGAAACGTAATGGCACTGACAGCGACGGAAAAACTCTGGGTCTGATCTGTTACCGTATTTGAATTCCGTTCATGAATTGCTAAACATGAATTTCGATCCCGAAACAAACATTCACGGTGCGTTTGCCCATGAATACTTGACGGCTTTTTAATGAATTCCCTATCATTGGCTCATTGATTTTTATGTGAAAATTTTCGTCGCTTTGCGCTGATTAGACTGATCTTTTTATCCGCTGCACGTGATGGACTTTCAATAGAGGCGTGCTCGACTGCGCCCTAAGGGAGTACAGTAAGTGATATTTTCCGCTATTTGTCTATTGACTGCAATATCCTTCATTTCCAATATACATTGCGTTACGACACACATAACTTCATTTCAAGATCGCAATAAGCGTAGCATACACATTTGACCTGGCTAGTGATCTCTATTACGTTCAGGCAATATAGTCAATGGTTCTTTTCACCTTTTCTGGAATTTCCGGTGAATAAATCCTTGATTTTCTGCGTGAATAAATTAAGTCCCGAATAGCGTCGGAGTTTCGTTGATTATAAATGCAATTTTTTCAAACCTCGAAATATCGCTCATTACTAATTGGGGAACATTTTTTTTTGCCCAACTGTTAAAAAATCCACATATGTTTTGTGTGTTGTGGTACTTGCGCGAAATCTGTTTTCCTTTTGAAAGACATTGCAAACGACGTCATGGGGAGAATTGTCGAAAAAAAATTAACCCTAAAAGTAGGATATTCTTCGATTAACTTATAGCTGAGTTTTTAATTTCCACGTTTCTCTCCTTCTTGTTTTATATTTTTGTTGTCAGAGGTTTCAGCTACTCTGACATTTGAAGCGGATGATGGACCGGTACGTCACCGTGAGTCAAAATCGAGTTTGCCCATTTCCTGTAGCCATTTTCAAAGGTGCAAATCTAGAACCACCCGAAATACTTGGAAAAAAGTTAATTTTGACATAAAAATATCGTTCTTTGGTATTGGCCCTCGCTGCCACGGGCTTATTCTCAGAATGGACAGGCCCTGGGTTGTTAGCGCTGGCACTGTTGGTCGGCAAAACCATTTCCAACAATTTTTTGAACAATTTTTTTACTCTGCCAAGTGTTAAGGTTGCACAGGAAACGTTATAAGCATGTTTTGCTGCATAACAATTAGTATAATGAATGCGGCGATAGAGTATCGACATATCGAGGATAGGTGATTTCTTTCCATGCCCAAGCTCGCATCAATGGTTAGCCGCGAAGCCACATTCCTTTCTCTAATTGCTTGACAATTCTAAACGAAAATGCAGTACTTTCAGGCGGTTGAAATCAGGTTTTTCGTAGAAACTCTATAGAAATTGCTGACTGCCGGGCATTTAGCCTAGAATGAGATCCTTCCCGGCTGCCGCGCAAAAAAGCACGCAGCTTAGAACTTTATCTCAAGTGTGTGGCAGAAACCGACAGCAGTGCAGTAATAAAACAATTCATGTTATTTTTTTCTTTAGTGTTTTCTGTTGCAATCTTTGATAGCAAAACATCTTGTATAGAACACTTAACCACCGAAAAATGAATTGTACGTACGTTCCTTGACTGATTTTAAGTGACTCAAGTACACAGTGACTGTACAGTCAGCCAGTTAGGCCGCTCGGGACTTGATGTTCCCATAGGTCGTTTGAGTAATAAATTATATGAAATTAGTCTTGAACAACACAGTCGACGAAGGGATCAAGAAAACGTATACATCTGGAAGGTTTCATATGGAGTTGTCAAAGGCCCTTCTGCAGAATGATGTCAACAGTCTCCCGCCGCGTGTGTAGAGGGGAATTTGTATGGTAATAACTGGAGGTGAAGTGTTTTGCATATAAATATAAATTAAGGCAGCTGGAGATCCTATAATAATTTTTGTACAGTGTTTGTACTACCTGCTAGATACACCAGAAATCGTTAAAAGCATTCTCAGTGGTTAGGTCTAACTTTGAAAGGGTGCGAACTTTGTGTTTCTTGCACACTTTGCTGTGGGCTTTTCAACTAAACTACTTCTTCGTAGAAATACCGGGGTGTTTGCGAGCTTTAGCAGTGACGTGATTTGTTGCAAGCGCCAAAACATTATTCGAAAAGGACGCCAACTTTGTCTTTCTTGTACACTTTGCAGTGAGGTCTTTTCGAACTACTTGGTAGAAATTACCGGTGTGTTTTGCAAGCTTTTGCAGTGATTTGTTGCAAGTGCCAAAAATTATTCGAAAAGGACGCCAACTTTGTCTTTCTTGCACACTTTCGAACTACTCGGTAGAAACGCCAGAAATATGTTCAAATTAGAAAAAAACCCAGCAGGTGTGCTTGCTAGCTTTCGCAGTGATATGTTGCAAGCGCTAAACTATTCACGGAATGGATGCGGCACGAAAAGGATGCGAACTTTGTGTTTGCACACTTTGCAGTGAGGTTTTTCGAACTAATTGTTAGCAATACCGGGTGTGTCTGCGGCCTTTCGCAGTGATCTGTTACAAGCTCCAAAGTTATTTGAAAGGGGTGGAATTTTTTCAGTTTTGCAGAGCGATGGTTTCTGATTGCTTGTATGATTCGTTATTATGATTGGCTATTATGCTTGTCTTAGGTAGTTATTTCATCGTTTTTGCAGCTCTTCCTATTGATCTTTCAAGTGATTTGGCGGGGTGAAGGGATGTCGCATTTCTCCAGGCACATGTAAGGAACAGGAGGATCGAGTGAAATCAACCTAACACCTAAAAATCGGAAATGGCATAGTATTTTCCGAAAATAACAAGGTGCAAGTAGTGTAAAATTTTAATTGTTATATGGATTGTGATATGGATTCGTTTCCATTTTCTACCTAACAGCAAATGTGGTTTTGGTTATCCAAATTTCGTCATTGGCTAAAAACTTTCTCGCGAAAGTTAAACGCGGAATTACAACAGCACGAAATCGTTCTTGAAAATAGTTTTTCATTGGCTTTGATTACAAAGGAAGTATGAACATTAAAAGCTGGAAAAAATGAGCTGTGACCGCTTATGGTCATAGGTGAACTTAATCCAGCGACATCTTTCAGGACAATAACGGTTGCCCGAAGATGCAAGCCAAAAATATTTAAAGCATAAGGCTCTATCTTCCCCCTGTGATCAGGCTCTTCCATCTCGAGGTGAGTAAAAGTATGGTACTTTGTCTATAATGGTAATGACAACTAAATTCGGTTTCTCTAAACCAAGATGTCTATATTATTGTGCTTTTGCTGGCAAAAAATGAGAAAAACAAAGAAAACTAAAAACGACAACAAAATCCCCTTGCTGGCAAAAAGATTCGTCTCCTCAACATGCTGGGAAAATAAACTTAAAAAATACTCCCTGGCTGGGAAAAAGAAACTGGTAAGACGGGTCCTGGCTGGCAGCTACAAATGTTAGTTTTATTGCTAGCTGGCTCTGAAGAGCGGATAAGTTTTTCTCACGGAAGTTAACAATTAACCAGAAATCTGTTTTCAGACGCTCACAAATCATTTTAGCCAAAAACGGTTCAGTTCTAAAAAATTGTCGTTGGGTACTCCTGTTGAAACTGTCCAGAAAGGTTCCTTTCTTGTGTTTCAAATGACCCTGGATTGACGTATTTGTAAACAGTTTCACTCTGCTAATTAATTTTCTACTCACATTTCACTGAGACTCCATTCACATTTATGCGAAAAAATCCAACATCGTTCGATAAGCGTTTCCTTTCTCAAACAATTATCCATCGAAGCGAAAACAAGTGTGCTTAGTTTTTTTTTTTTGGAATCAATACACTATTTTATACACTAGTTTATCTTGCATAACGATAAACCTCTGTGGCCTAAAGGTCATTGTTCCTGCCTGTGACGCAGCTAACCCGGGTTCGATGTCTTTTAGTGGTATATATCACGGGCTTTATTTTTTTCTGTTTCCCTTTTTCTTGTTCTTTTAGAAATAATTTTTACAAGTGTTATAATTATTGTGCTCAATGGTTGAGCTGTATTTTAGAGCAATATATGTTGATAGGGGTCTAAAGAAATAGACTCCAACACAAGCTAAACACAATGCGTCCGATGTAAGAAAGACAGACTTCCCTGTATTCTTTTGTTTAGCACTAAGTTAAGGATACAATACTGTTTTTTGCAAGCCCGGGTTTAGGCTAATTGTAGCCTCTTGTTGAACCCAAAATATTTTGCACTGACATATTGATTTCAAAAACCTACAACCCCCTCACTTTCATTTTGCACGTTTGAAACGACATTAAGCACAACAATTTGGTTTTTCAAGATGACAACTTTCTACAGATTCATGGTATGGCCATGGAACTAAGAACGCATGCAGTTATGCCGATCTAGCCATGGAAATTAGTGATAAAAGAGCCTGTAACTGCATTGCGTGACATTCCCGAACATAATTTGATAATGGAACTTTGTTTCCTGTAATCAGTTAATGGCGTTTTGTTTTCTTAAGCACGTAATCTATTATAGCAACGCCTTTATCGCAAGTTTAGTTAGTAGGCTCAAGTTGTCGGAGAGTTTAGATCACCTTGTTCGTCTTAGTAGTTGTTGCACGAACATCGAGGTTCTTGGACAAGCTACGGCATAGCAGGACTGTTATGTAAGTTTTTTAACTTCTTTTCTTCTGCCAGAAAGCCAGTTTGATGTTTCATGAAATTCATCGATTTATAGGAAGTTTCTACAAAGTATTTTTTTAGTGCCTCATGGTAGAGATCATGTTGGCTAATTTAAGGCAATGATTCTTGCACGTTGATCGCTCTGTATTCGCTATTACTTTAGCTTGATTTGTTACAAGACATCCTTCGCCTAGTTATACATTGAATTTTGTAGTTATTTTGATCATATATACAACTGAGAACACACGATTTTGTGAAAGAATGATCGGAATGTCACGTTTCTTAGATGTTGAGTTTTAGCTTTTTCTTTGTATTATTAATTTCAGTTTACGATATGATCTTCGAATAAACCTCAAGTGATTGTCCGTAAAATATATCTTGCTTGTTGGTGCGTCGATACTAGACAAGTTCGTTGTATGTTTGGTTCTGGTGTTTCGACCGCCGCTACAGTAAAATAACACCAGTCGCCTAGCTTGAACAAAGGCCTAATGTCTGACCCTGGAGAGGAAGATCCGATCACGAAATCTTCGTTTGTTGAAGAACAAGATAAACTTAGCGAACATTTCAATGACGACCATTTTCCTGACTACTGGGAAATAAAAATCGCAGATGTTTCCGAAAAAGAAAGGGAAGTCGAAAACCAAGAATTGCCGTCTTATGAATGCGTGCCGCAGTCACGTTAAAGGAAATTGACCGAAAAGGGGAAGGCTTATCAGCTCGAGACGCTGGACCGCAAACGTCAAAGTGCATACAAAGATTTATTGAAACAGATGAATAAGATACGCTAATCGTTGGAAACAATCGTTGATTTAGAAACTCTCGAAGCTGACAGAAGTGAATTAGATAAGCAGAAAGAAGCTTTCAACGACGCTCATAAAGCCTTTGACGATGAATTAGAAACGGAAACTGATAAACAAATTTCGTATCATTGGTTTGACGTTCGTGACAGAGAATACACGGAGTGTAGGATAAAGATCACCGAGAGAATTTATGCCCTAGAAAATAGGTCTTACAGAAAGGTCAGAAAGGTCCGGTTATTCAGATAGGTCGAGGCGTAGTGCACTCACGTAGGGATCAAGGCCCAGGTCAGTTCGTTCTATGAGACTGGAAGCCACCGCCAAAAGCGCAAGATTGAAAGCGGAGATTGAATTTTTAGAGAGTGATAATGAATTAAGACGCCTACAATTAAAGAAGGAAATTGCGATCGCTGACGCTGAAGAAACTGCCATGAAAAACATTCTTGATGAAGAGCAAGGAGAGTCCAAAATAGAAAAGGAAACCAAATTTAAAATGGATCCACGTCCCCCACAGTTTATTCCCAAATCTCAACCCGCTCAAACACCGGAAGTTAGCCTTTCAGATCAGAGCCGAAGCTACACTTTGAAAGAATTAGTCACTCTCCAAGCAAAACAAGCCGAATTAAGCACGCTATTAATTCAACAACAGAGGACAAGTCAACTTCCTGCAAAAGAACCACCGGTTTTTACTGGCGACGCCTTCGATTACCCGGCATTTATTTCAGCGTTCGATCCCATAATCTCCAAGAATGCCCCGTCCAACAAAGATCGTCTGTACTTTTTGAAAAAATACACGAGAGGCAAAGCAAACGAAGTTGTTAAGGGCTTTTTAGCTGTCAGTTCCGAAAATGCATACAATGAGGCTCGCAAGATCTTGAATCAAAGATTTGGAAATCCTGTGTCCGTAGCTGAAGCTTACAAATCGCGCATTCGTAAGTGGCCCCAAATCCACGACGGGGACAGCGCAGGATTGCAAGATTTCTCGGATTTTCTTGTTCGCTGCCAAGAGGCCGTAAAAATCGTAGGATCACTAGCAGAATTGGGTTCTACTCAAACCCTAAGAGAACTAAGTGCAAAACTGCCATCTTATTCTGGCGTTAAATGGTGTAGACACGCCCACGAAGTTCAATTGAGGTCCAGCCTAAGAGTGTCCTTCAGTGAGTTTGTCAAGTTTGGAAAGGCCGAATCTGACTGGCAAACGATCCGATCTTCTCGCCAGATGCTTTAAAGAGAGAAAAACGAAAACAGCTTGAGAGATCCAATAACCAGGTTTCGGAGAGGTACAACTCCCACAGCCCACATTTTTGCGATTAACACCAAACAAGGCCCAGTCCCTACGTTTTCTCGTCGTCCAACAGTCCAATGTGTCCTCTGTGAGAAAGGCCACAGCCTCGAGAGGTGCCCAATCTTTAAAGGCAAGAGTCTAGATGAGAGAAGAGTTTTTATCATCTCCAAAGGTCTTTGCTTTGGGTGCTTGAAGAGCGGTCACCTGTCTGTTAGTTGTCAGTCAAGACTTACTTGCGAAGAGTGTGGCAAGTTGCACCCAACCCCCATGCACGTGGACAAACCGAAGCGTAATCAAGTTGAGAGTTCGCAGCGTGGATCAGACTCAAGTAGAACACGCGTGGCTGGAAGAAACTCAGGAAACCCTGCCACTAGCTCTCAGCCAAGACCAATACGACGGAATCGGCAGACGATAACGCAAGTGTCTGTGGTTCGGCGGTTCGATCTGATGGGGTAACGACATCGATGATAGTTCCAGTGATCTTGCATTATAAGGACAATTCAGAAGTAAAGGTCAAGACCTATGCCCTGCTAGATGACGGAAGTGAATCCACATTTGTTAAGAATTCCTCTGGGCGTGGATGGTCCTGAGATATCCCTCAGTCTCAACACCATGCATGCAAGAACTGAAATCCCAGCAAAGAGAATCGAAGGCTTAGTGGTTCAAAGATTTGACGGGGGTACGACTGTTGTCCTTCCTAGAGCGCATTCACGAGACTCAATACCTTCGAGGAGAGATCAGATTCCCACATCTGAAACGGCTAACAAATGGCCCCACTTGAAGAGCATCAAAGACAAGATACCTCCCTTGCAGAATAATGTCGACGTAGGAATTCTGATTGGATGTAACTGTCCTAGAGCCCTTAAACCGCAAGAAGTTATACTGGGAGAAGACGACGACCCCTATGCGGTAAAAACGATTCTTGGCTGGGGAATCATTGGTCCGTCAAGTCCACAGAAAGACACCTCAGACGTAGATGGGGAAGTTGCTAGTTGCCACAGACTTGTCACTAGTGAAGTTGGAAGCACAAGCCTAAAGCAGAAATTCGTCGTAGACGCGCAAAGAAAGGAGGTCATCAATCCAGTCGAAGTGCGAAAGATGTCTGAAGTAGATTTCTCCGAGAAAGACGTAGAAGACCGCGCCCTTTCCCAGGAGGACCGAAAGTTCCTGGAAATTGTCCAACAAGGTATTCGCCAAGGGGAGGATGGTCATTATGAAATGCCCTTGCCGATCAGAGACAAGAACTTGGCTTTACCAAACAATCGTACACTGGCCAAGAATCGCCTAAAGCCTTTGAGAAGACGATTTCAAAGTGAAGAAAGTTATCGTCGACACTACGTAGAGTTCATGAACAAGATCATACACAACGGTTACGCAGAAAGAGTGCCAGAGGATAAAGTGTCCAATCAGAGCAGCAACTCGGTCTGGTACATACCACATCATGGGGTATATCACCCGAAGAAACCCAACAAAATCAGGGTAGTGTTTGATTGTTCCGCACAATTCGAGGGGGAGTCACTAAATAAACACCTTCTGCAAGGACCAGATCTCACGAACAACCTTACTGGCGTCCTACGTCGTTTTCGTCGTGAGCCAGTCGCCTTCATGTGTGACATAGAGTCAATGTTTTTCCAAGTAAGAGTGCCGGAGGAGTATCGAGATTTACTTCGATTTCTGTGGTGGGATGACGGCGATATATCTAAAAAACCACAGGAATATCGCATGACTGTGCACTTGTTTGGAGCTGCATCATCCCCTGCCTGCTCCAATTTCGCTCTGAAGGCTGCTGCCGGTGACAATGAAGAAAGTTTGGGCTTTGCACCTGCTGAATTTCTACGCCGTGATTTCTATGTTGAGGACGGTTTAAAGTCAGTATCGTCAGTAGAGGAAGCGGTAGATCTTGTGAAGAACATTAAAGAAATGTGCAAGCGTGGTGGTTTTAACCTGCACAAATTCACGTCGAACAGTAAGGAAGTAATTCAGCAAATTCCAGTACAAGACATAGCTGAAGAGATTAAGAGCATAGATTTTGAACGCGACACCCTGCCAACGGAGCGCGCCCTTGGTGTTGAGTGGTGCATCGAGTCAGATAGCTTCAAATTCACTATATCCTTGAAAGACCGCCCATGCACAAGGCGCGGAATCCTCTCCACAGTAAGCTCGATTTTTGATCCTCTCGGTTTTGTGGCGCCCGTCCTATTAGAAGGCAAGTCAATCTTGCAAGAACCCTGTCGTTGTAATGTGGGCAGGGACGATCAAGTGCCAGAAGAAATTCAAGCAAGATGGCAAAAATGGAAATCAGAACTGCATGAACTGCAAAACCTTTCCATTCCTCGTTGCTACAAGCCAACAGACTTCGGACCAGTTGCCAAGGCGGAGCTTCACCACTTCTCCGATGCAAGCTTCAAAGGCTACAGCCAGTGCAGTTACCTCAGGATGGCAGATGGCGCCGGGAAGATCCATTGCTCCTTCGTAGCTGGGAAACCAAGAGTGACGCCGTTGAAGAAGATAACAGTGCCTAGACTGGAGCTTACAGCAGCCGTTGTTTCTGTAAGAGTAAGCCAGCAGCTAAGAAGAGAATTAGAAGAAGAGGTCGTAAAGGAAGTTTTCTGGACCGATAGCAAGGTCGTTCTTGGATATATTGCAAACGAAGACAGACGCTTCCACGTATTTGTAGCCAACCGCGTTCAAGAGATCCAGGAAAGGTCGTCTGTAGAGCAATGGAGGTATGTCGACACTAAGAGCAACCCTGCAGACGATGGCTCTAGAGGGCTACACGCAAGTCAAATCAGTGCGTCCAAGTGGATTACCGGACCAGACTTCCTTTGGAAGAACGAAGACGAATGGGAGGTGTCCTCGAAGGATATCCGAGATCTCGCAAGTGACGACCCGGAGGTCAAGAAGATTGCATGTATGGCCAACGAAGTATCCCCGGTAGGGCCAACTTTAGTGGAACGACTCACATATTTCTCTGACTGGCTACACGCAAAGAAAGCTGTTGCCCTCTGTCGAAGATATGTCAGAATGCTACGCTCAAAGATTAGTAGGAAATCCAAACTCAGACTCCGCAATGTTAAAGGTGGGCAAGCCCAAGTGACATCCATCAGAGTTCAGGAGCTGAAAGATGCAGAGATTGTCATTCTCACGGCGGTACAGAAAGAAACGTCATTTGATTTATCTTACTCTGGACCCCTACGCAAGCTCAACCCAATTGTAGACTCGGATGGCGTTATCAGAGTAGGAGGTCGGCTCAATCTTTCAACCCTACCCGACAGCTCCAGACATCCGGCTATCTTGCTGAGACATGGCCATATCACCGATTTGGTTATTTATTACTACCATAACAAGATGCAGCACCAAGGCCGTGGAATCACCACGAATGAATTGCGAGCACGCGGATATTGGATCATCGGAGCCTCCGCTGCTGTTTCACGTGCGATCTCCAAGTGTGTGACGTGTCGGAAGTTCCGAGGCGCTGTTCAAGAGCAACGTATGGCGGAATTACAAGAAGACCGTGTTGATCCTGCGCCGCCCTTCACCAACTGTGCTGTCGATTTCTTCGGCCCGTTCCTAATCAAACAAGGTCGTAAGGAGCTTAAGCGCTATGGAGCACTTTTGACGTGTATGGCGTCGCGTGCAGTTCATATTGAAGTAGCCCAAACATTGGAAACAGACTCCTTTATAAGCGCACTTCGCAGATTCATTTGTAGAAGAGGTCCGATACGTCAGCTGCGAAGTGACCAAGGCACGAACTTCATAGGAGCACAAAGAGAATTAAAGGCTGCATTAGAAGAAATGGACAATGAAAGAATCGGACGGGAGCTGCAGCGACATGATTGTGACTGGTTTCACTTCAAAATGAACGTACCCTCATCCAGTCACATGGGAGGAGTATGGGAGCGACAAATTCTCACCGTGCGCAACGTGCTGGCCACATTTCTCCACAAAAAAATGGATTGCAGCTGGATGACGAATCTCTGCAGACTCTGTTGTGTGAAGCAGAGGCGATTGTGAACAGCCGCCCCTTGACGATCGACTCGCTGAGAGACCCGCAGTCACTAACTTCCTTAACACCCAACCATCTTCTTACGATGAAAACGAAAGTTGTCTTACCACCTCCTGGTGCTTTTCAGTCTGCGGACAAGTACTGTAGAAAGAGTTGGAGGCGTGTGCAGCACCTACCTAACCATTTCTGGATTCGTTGGAAGAAGGAGTAACTTTTGAGTCTTCAGCAGCGCCAGAAATGGCAGTTAGCACGCGTGGTCGAAGCGTACAAAGGTCCTGATGGTTATGTGCGCACAACTAAAGTCGCAGTTGCAGATAGCAGCCTAGACAACAAAAGCTTGAGGACCAAGCCCGCAAGGTTCTTGAAGCGTCCTGTACAGAAGCTGGTACTATTGCAGGAGTCAGAGACCTGAGGTTCATCCCCGTCGAGGAAGCAGTACCACAAGCAGCATTTAGTCGTAATTCGTAATTTGCATGAACACTTTAATTTAGCATTAGTGGAGTTTGATTGAACATTGATTAGTGTGAAATGTGATCATTTCAGGGGAGCCATGTAACTGCATTGCATGACATTCCCGAACATAATTTAATAATGGAACTTTGTTTCCTGTAATCAGTTAATGACGTTTTGTTTTCCTAAGCACGCAATCTATTATAGCAACGCCTTTATCGCAAGTTTAGTTAGTAGGCTCAAGTTGTCGGAGAGTTCAGATCACCTTGTTCGCATTAGTATTTGTTGCACGAACATCGAGGTTCTTGGACAAGCTACGGCATAGCAGGACTGGTATGTAAGTTTTTTAACTTCTTTTCTTCTGCCAGAAAGCCAGTTTGCTGTTTCATGAAATTCATCGATTTATAGGAAGTTTCTACAAAGTATTTTCTTAGTGCCTCATGGTAGAGATCATGTTGGTTAATTTAAGGCAGTGATTCTTGCACGTTGATCTCTCTGTATTCGCTATTATTTTAGTTTGATTTGTTACAAGACATCCTTCGCCTAGTTATACATTGAATTTTGTAGTTATTTTGATCATATATACTGCTGAGAACACACGATTTTGTGAAAGAATGATCGGAATGTCACGTTTCTTAGATGTTGAGTTTTAGCTTTTTCTTTGTATTATTAATTTCAGTTTACGATATGATCTTGGAATAAACCTCAAGTGATTGTCCGTAAAATATATCTTGCTTGTTGGTGCGTCGATACTAGACAAGTTCGTTGTATGTTTGGTTCTGGTGTTTCGACCGCCGCTACAGAGCCAAACCAGGCGAAATTAAACCCAACTTGTGGATGTATAGAGATGACATCTTCGACCTATGGATCCAGGGACCTGTCAAACGCGATGAGTTTACGCACTTTATTAATTCTCTGTATCCCACCATTAAATTTACTTTAGTTTCATCTCCCAATTCACTTAATGTGTTAGATCGTACTCTCAATCTAGTGGAGGGTTTCATCCAGACTGATATCTACTCCAAACCCTCGGATAACCATATTTATTTGCTACGGAATAGCGCACATCCTGCCCATGTTACCAGAGCCATTTCCTATGGAGTAGCTACCAGGATTTGAAGGAATTGTTCCACTGATGAGGCGTTTAGGAAACGCTCTTCCGAGTATCAGGGCTACTTATATAACCGAGGCTATAGATCGTTTTCACTGTCACGCAGTAAAAAAATTAATCGAAAACCATCCATTGGAAAAAGCTAAGAAATTATGATGTTATAGCAGATAAATAAATAAGACACTTCTCTAAGTTTTAAGCCTGTGCGTTTCCTCAAACTTCAGATATTCGTTGAAATGTGTTGCAGAAATTTACAGAGTGCAGTATGAAAACGCCATGTTTGTGTACCTCCGTGGTACACAAATATGGAGGCCCGAAAATAGTGTAAACATCTGAAACTTACTTTAGCTATCAAGGCGACTGATTATCAGTACTACAAAAAACAAGCATTTACATAAGCACTCTTCCGAATGCTTTAACTTCTAAAAGGGCTCAAAATCATGAGATAAGTCCATGTGTCTTAAGAGGCTCTTTGTGTCTCTTTGTGTCTGATGAGTCTTTGTGTAGTCTCCGCCACAAAGTTTCAACACAACTTCTACTAAAAGGCTAAAATGAATTGCTACATCAGCAAACCGATCAGGGAAATACCCCGTGTTAATATCTCCTCTATTCCTGATTATTTCATCAAGTGGGGCGCGACCCATTTGGGCAAAAATTTCGGTTTGAATTTCCGAAATACTCAGGTGTCAAATGGAACGGTTTTTTCCACTTCAGTAAGCCGGTCTCGTCCCATTGGCAAACGCAGATTCCGCCATCTTGCCTTCGACATCTGACAGCAAAGGAAACTGGGGGAGCCGAGCGTCTCACCGAAATGAAATGCCAAATGGATCAGAAAATTTCCGGTTATCTCAATATTTCGGGAAAATGGCCGGACAACCTCGAGAGGTTGACCAAAATTTTCGAGATGAACTTTCCGGAAATTACCGTTCCATTTACCTCTGAAACGAAAATTCCGGAATTTTTGACCAAATGGATCGCGCCCTTGATGTTCGAAGATCGTAAAAAAGTGTCCGATATTTCACGTAAGTTCTGCCTTTGCCATTTTTACGAACTGCTTGGCGCGCTTTTCTGTATGACGTGACTTGATCAATTCATGCAGTATCTCGTTGAAACGAAGCAAGTTGCCCTTGACAACATGCTAACTTAAACGTCCAAACTTCCCTCGTGCCTTACTCACCTGAAAATCGTAGTATTATCGAAAAAGTAGTGTATAGTCCGGATACATGTAACTGAGGTCTGGATAATTGAAAATATTGAATATTAACGAGACTAAACAATTACAACAGTAAATAGGAAATCGAAATTTCAACCAGCAACAAAGCAAGTCTCAGGCATTCAGAACTCAGTTGAACGCACTTTGTTATTTACATGCACCAACGCTTAGCAGGTTTTATATAACTATGTTAATCGAGCCGTCCATTTAATCAAGGTTTGACTGTACCAAACATTTTTCAAAGTAATATTAACCAAAATATACCAATACAGTTTGCATCACCACTTATTTATTTCTGGCCACTTTTAATGTCAGACGTTTTGATATATTCCAGACCAATAAATAAATACATTAACAAATTTCCTCTTTTATTGTCAACTTTTATAGTTTTGATAGCTGGGACAGTTAAAGAAGATTTGACACCAAATGGCTTAAGTGGTGGGTCTATGTACTGCACAAGTAACAACATATAATTAACATTGCTCAGTTTCTTTATGTGAGGTTAATCAACATATACCATGAGTGTGTGTTGGATATTTTGATTGCCTGTATTTTCCATGCCATGGTGTTATACCTACATAATTATGTATAACTTATGTTCTTTGCCTCGTAGGGACTTTTAGCTTTGAGTCAAGAACACATGAGGTGTCGAGATGTGAAAGTCTTTTTCGGACTTCTTGCACAGATGGTAACTGGTTCCTGCCATTTGTGAACCACTCATCTGAAGAGGGGCGTCAGGACAATCCCATTTTTTTTAACTCTATCATTTTAAATTCTTTTTAAGATGATTCTCAGTAGTGTGACAATGCATGCCATTAAGACAGGTTGATGACACCTTATCTTTTGATATCTGAAATTTATTCCCCTCTGCATGGTCCTTATAACCCCCGCACTCCCAAGAGGTTTTATGTAAATTTTAACGAGGGGAGGGGAGATGCTGAAAGAGCGTAAGACTTAAACTTATCTCCCTTTTAAGCCTTTTTTTTTTTTTTACAAAAGTGACTTTATATACACGTATTTCATTCTGGCTAACTCCTTAAACAGTAAATATTGAATGAAACTAAACAGACTGGCAAAAAAACAGTTGCGTATTACCACTTTTCATAATGGCAACTTCAATTCTTTGTGATCAAAAAAATTTTGATCGACACCACAGCTAACAAAGAGAATAATTGAAGGGATGCTTGAAATAAGGTCCTAAGTGTCTGAATGATGTAATGTAAAATTCTCCTTGTATTTCACAAGCAAATACAAGTTCATTTGGAAGAATTTAGCAATGTATCAGAAGCCACTTGAGGCTTTTTTCCAAAAAAAGTTGGATTTACCCCACTTATAATGATGATGATGACAATAGCACTTGATTGTCTTGAATTGAACTTGATTGACTTGAATGGTAAAATAACTTGCATGGAATTTTTGCGCACTCAATAGCACAATGATAGTCAAAAATCATCACAGTCATCATAATGATTGGTTGAATTTGCTCTTTTCTTTTTTGTTTTGCTTAGATATGCTGGCAGGCATGTGAAAGTAAGAGGGCAATTATTGTTGTCCTCCTCAATCTAAGCCACCAGGGCCATTTTAGAGAAGACATGTTGAGGTTGTGTCTCATATCTCATTTGCTTAAGTTTTGTAATTAAACAGCCAATACACCCATTTGCACAGATACGCAAAGTGATAACACTCATGGCAGTTTAAGGTAATTCCCCTGAAAAGGATGTACTAGTAAGATTTTTTTCAGACTTGGCACAATTGATAGTCATGCATAGGACATTGAAAAAAAAAAAGATGGGGTCACCGTGTTTGTTTTAGCCTTGCATACTCGTTGTTCTAAGTGTTTTTACGGAGTTGTGCGAGAAATGTTCGAAGCATCAACAACTGAAAAAAGCTGCTATTATGTAGCAAAAACTATGAATAGTAGTGAAAACTAGAGCCTAATTGTTTTTTCTGGGCGATATTCTTTTACTATTGTGATTTCAAATTGCCCGATCTTGCAAATAATGAGAGGAAATTGGACCACTTCGTCATCATCTCAAAGTCCTTCCTAGCTCCAAACGCAGAGTTTCAACCCATTTATACATAAATAATCCAACTTCTACTATTAAACTTTTTTTCTCCTCAAAATATGTTTTTCGTGTGCCTATTACAAGTACATTACACCAATAAAAAAAAGGGGGGGTCACCGTGCTCGTTTCTTTACAACACGACGACAAAGGGAACTTTTCACCTGAAAAAGCTCGATGTCAAGGCAAATTCGCAATGTATCTAGTGTACGCACGCACGAGCGCGCGCTAAATGACGACATAAATTATGCGCAGTAAGGATGCGCCATGCAATTTAGAGGAATCACCTTAAGTGACTGTTTTAAGTCAGGCGGTGTTTGTACTACGATCGCATAGCATCTTAGTAGACAATGCCGATTCGGTTCATTCTGTTCGAACCTTGAGAGTCAACATCTCTAGTGGTTGTAAATCTTCCGTGAAAGTATTCATAGCGGGCGAAGCGCAAGAGTCCACAATGTAGAATGTAGTACTCATTACAATTATGAATCTTAAGACAAGATCTTTGTAGTCTACGAAGTATTGATTGTCGAGGTCGAAGTCTGGAAAACGACTCACTGATGGCGCACAAAGGTTTGTAAAATGAACGATCTACTCCTGATTCCTATCGTTGTTCTTTGATCTGCTGAATCCATTTAGCGTACTTCTTCATTCCAAAACAGGCCATATACAAAAAGAGAAACTACAGTAATATTTTTAAGTTGAAGATTTTCAGACGAACTGTATTGATTTGCACTTTTCTACAGTCCGAGTCAAAACAATCTCTCAGTTTTCCTTTCTATTCCAAATTCATAACCCACCTCAACAGAACGCTTTATATGAGGAGTTAACCTCCACACTCGCATATTTCTATCGACTTAATTTGGAACTGACATACTTTTTTTAATGTAGTTCTCAGGTACTCCACTATGAAGTGTGTTTCTCTCAAAGTGTGATAATTATATTTGCTTGTAAAGTTTGCATGTGGCAAAGCAAAATTGAAAGATGAAGTAACTGAACTGATACCATACATCTCTGAATATTATCTTGAAAGCTTGTATTTTACCAGATTTTAGTAAACACTGGAATTTAAAATTCAACCACTTTAACTTACGTTTCGACTGCAGCTTTCGACTCAGCATTTCAAACATTTTCTTTAAAGTAAACTACGCTTAATTTGGAAACAAGGTTGTTTTTCTTTCAGTTGCTTCATTTTCAGGAGCTTCTACACAAGACACGAGTTCAGCATATGATAATTCTAGCTCTTTTCCCAGGCAGGGCGGGTGTCATCAACAAGTAACTTAAGTTAAAAACAATAGTTAAGTCCTGTATGTCGCCCTGTACTCCATCTTGCTACAGGTTTTTGCATAATTAAAATTTCATCTGTCTGTACTCTTATTGACAATAAAAATTAGCCAATCAGCGGACGAGAATCTTGACAGTTATTGTAAAAAAATTTTTTGTCAAGGTTTCTTCACCAAATGAAGACAGAAAGTAGCAGTCAAGACTGGTTTTTTTGGATTGCTGAGACTTGTTCAACACAAGGGCAGAAAGGTTAATACATGTATACACTGTAATGTAACAGTTATTTTTGTTACACCATATAAATCCTTGAGCAAAACATGAACAAATTCAATCAACCAAGTACTGTGTTAGCCTGTCTACTTAATTTATAGTCATTAAGGTGGCTATTAACCTTTGAGGCTAGGGTTAGGGTTAATGACACATTAACAGAAGTAGGTTATGCTTTTCCAAAAATACCAATAATACAGTGTACTTGATACAATGTAAGCTGTTTAATGTTTGCTTTATTTTCTTAATTTAGTGCTCAAATTGTATGGGAATGGTCAAGAAGACCAGATAATTTTCTTGGCCCCAGCAACACAGATGAAGCCAGTCTTTTTTGAGCGGATAGAAGGTGAGAGTCTGCTGTAACAAATTTTCAATTTAATGAATCCAGTGCCTAACATATATAAATGTTTATCCATGAGAGAAATTGTACACATAACTCAAGCAGCTTGTTCCACACAACACAAAAATGGTAGCAGTTCTAGATGATCATCACACTTAACAATTCTGTATAGACATATTTAATAGCTGGGTCATTTGACACAAATTGACTGTGGATATTAATTAGGTTGACTTGAAGAAAGTACCAGTTACCAGTAATTTCCTTGGTTACATATTTGTGGGCTTTCTTGTGCAATGGTTTTTTCTTGGATGGTGAGTGAAAATGGGTTTGTGGTCAGCAAAAAATCACGGAAATAACAGGGAATTTTTTTCTATGACATCAATTATAAGTGGCAACCCTGTTTATTCTGACTTTGGCTTGCTGCAACATTTCCTCAGAGCTAATGACTTAAAAGAGAATTCTTGCTGACAATGTCAAAGTCTACCAAAAGAAACCATTTTCATTCTTTGTTCAATGTTACATGTAGATACAGGATTGCAAGACTTTGACACCATTAGACTGTATGAGAGGGTAAGAATCATGATTGAGGGCCTGACTTTGGAAAGGTGAGTGGTCCCTCACACATAACAATCTAATCTTATAAAGTTTGAGCTGTTTCGTCCTTGTTAGGCCTCATCAACAAGGCATACCTTAGATACCAGCTGAGTCCCACGTGGATATAAAACGTCCTTATTGAAGAATTGTAAAGCGCCATAGGGCAGTTAGTGTATATCGTGCTACATAAATGTGTTGTTGTTATTATTATTATTATTATTATTATTATTATTATTATTATTATTATTAAAACAAGCTTACCTTACCACATTATATTAATTTGTAAGGTATTCCTATTGTAAGTATGGCCCAGCTGTTCTATACATTGCAGTTGAATTTAATAACAGTTATTAACGTCAACTTGCCATTGTAGAATAACTGAGGAATACATTTTACCACATACACCAAAGTACAAATGAAAGTGATTTGCACAGAACTTTACTTTCACAGGGATCAATTAGCTCGTACAAGGCAGTTGAGGAATATTCAAGAAAAAGGCCTTCATGAGGCCATAGCAAAGGATACCTCTATTCAAGTAAGTTATGGTGCCAAATGCTGTAAACTGAAACATGATTTCAAACGGCTTTCAATTATGATCTTTTCTGTCATTTAAGAGCTATGATATGATATGCACTTGAAAGTCTATGAATGTAAGAAGTGCATTCAACAAAATTACCCTATAACTACCTTGTGTTTACTTAAAATTTTCACCCTCTTGTTTTACAGGATAAAACTGTTTCAAATTTTCTATGCATCATATCTTATTTGTAGTTTTAACTTTTATCAATTGTAATATTACCGTTCAGCAATGCTTATTGCCAAAGGTAATAAATAAAGTTCTTATTATTTGCCAGCAACAACAGTACCAGCTGATGCAGGACAACAACGTCAATGAAAGTACATGTATATGCCTGACCAGACAAAACATTGCTATCAAATTTAAAAGGTTTTCAATTAATATTGGTTTTGATAAATATTCTCGGCAACTACATTGCACTAATCAACTGACATTTACTCGGATGTGAATGAATTTATTACTGCAACAGAGATCCATATTCACAGTCATCTGGCTGTCTGAGACGAATAAAAAACTTGTCCTTTGGATGAGTAGAGTTTTACTCTACCAGATCATGTTTTCTCTTAGCTTTCATATCATGTACAATGTACGTCTGTTCTGATCACTTCTCATTCACTCATCAACTGATTTGTACTTTGGAGGTCTATGAATTCAAGAAGAGCAGTTCATCAACATTTATTTGAACCCTTCCTATGCTACAGAATCAAATTGATGTCCAGCAAGAGTCAATACAGGACAGCAACGTAAGTTTGCCCACCCCCAGTTCAACAGATAACCTTTGGGAAATTAGTCCGTTAAAAAGGCATTTACATGTAAAATGTAAAAGTAAAACTTGTATATGCATTAAGAAGAAATAATGAGGTTGTTTCTTTAAGGATGTTCACACGAAATTCTTCTAACCCACAGATTTCGTTTTAAACCTTAGCTATGGTCAGATAATAAATTAATAAGTTAATGTTAGATTGCAAAAAATAAAAATTGCGGGTCACCGATTTCGTTTCAGGGATATAGTGCAGGAAGAATACCCTGATTTTGATAAGTTGGGCCTTCGTAACTCAACGGGGTCTCCATGGTTTTAAGTTTAAAATGTTAAAGATGAATTACTGGAGACAAAGTATTATTATCAAATTTTATCTAACGGGCTATTTTCCATAAATTCCAACTGTTGTCATCCTTTTAACGAAACGTAGCTCTTACAAAAGGAGACATTTGCGATTGTCATACAGCCAAAATAAGAGTGTAATTTGATGGCATATAGACAGAAAAATACAAAAAAATCAAACTTCTGCCCCATAGATTTTTTCATTTTTTTGCGTAAAATAAAGGTAATTGATAGAGAAAGTGATCCATTTGAAAACAATAGGGGGTTGCCAATCATTTAAGAGAGTAAACTGAAGGCAAAGGAACGCAAAAGCTACCATCCTTTTACTTGCTTAACCTTCTTTCTCAGTGAACGCGCTCAATGGCTGACATGGCATGACCTTGCAACATGAATTTTGTGTGCAGTAGGGATGCGCATGAACAATTAGTGCGACTGTCCTGAACCACAAATCTGTGAAGAAAGGTAGATCTCATGCCTTGCACACAACGTATTCATCAACAGGAACTATTACATGTACAAGAGGATGAAAGTGAGGAGGTAAGATCACATTCATGTGCGTACATTGGGTCTGAAAGACCCCTGACTTGGAGATAATAATAATAACAATAATATATCACATTTATATTGCGCATTTTCTATGCAATATTCAAATGCGCATTACAACACTGGCCGGGGGACTTTGCCAGACTGCTTATAACGCAGTTATGAAGGTGAATGAAGTTGAGTTATAAGTGCCCCTGTAATGTCAATATCAAATTTAGACAGACACTAGGGGTGGTCACTGCCAGAGTTTTGTTACGCCCTTAGTCGTTCTTTTACGTCCCACAGAATCAGAGAATTGTGAAGAGTTGTGAGACGGGGCCTACGGTTTATTGTCCTTATCCGAGAAGACTAGGAAGTCTAACCATTTTTAGATGTCATTACAAAGGCAGCACTTTCTCCGCAATTATTTAAAGACCATGAGTGATGGTCCGGCCGGGTTTTGAACCCGCGACCTCCCGCACGGTAGTCCGGTGCTCTGCCACTGAGCTAACCGGTTGGAGATTCAATAATAAAAGTATTATTATATTATTTAATTGGTCAAGAGAGCAGAAATGAACCATAAATTTTACAAAGATGACGACATTTTTCAATTTATAAGACATGTGTCAATGTTATTATGCATTCACTTCCCATATTTCAGTTTATATCTATTTATTTGTAAAGTATGTTACATTAATAATTAACTGCATATTCCTTTTTCCTGCCATTTTGCCTAGTTAAAAAGACTGCCTTATTTTGGGATTTTCCTGTAAAGACCTCTCTCGGTTAATAGTTATGTAGTCACTGTTTCCATGATATCGTGCAAAACAACTTATTTTTACTAAATACCATTTCAAATGAAAACGTGATAACATAACCTTTATAGGAAAATGTAAGAGAGCAGAGGAAGCAAAGAGTAGCAAATGAACGAGCAAACGGTGTTACGGTGGTCTTCTGTGAAAGCAATGGAAATGGATTGAGAAGACGTTTTGATAGAGGTGCTCTGTTCCAGGAATGAATGAACGCCTCTGTCGCAAATGGAGGTTGGGTGCCCAGGGTCGAGCCAGGGGCTGGTACCGCCAACCCAAACCCAGGTAGGTAGAACACCCTATAAGCCTGCCCTACCCACAACCCAGCCACGAGCCCCGCCCGCAACCCAGCCCCAACCCTAGCACTGAGACTAGAAGCTCAGTTGAAATATAATAAGTAAATAAAACAAAGAACTAACCCAAACCCTAACCAACCCCTAAACAATAACAAACTAACACTACCGGGAGGGAAGGTAGGGAAAGAAAAGCCCAACAAAATGCGATAAACCAACTACGCCACGAAAAACGCTGAGTAAAGTGAAATTCTGAGCACGTGCAAAGGAGCACAGCTAACCTGCAATAGGATACCGCTGGTCGCGCAACTGCCCGCAGACCTGAGCCAGGCCCAAACAGTAATGTAACAACAAACGCTCAAATGCTAATATGCCACCCGTGCTCGAACTATACGCCAATAAACGCTAACGCCACGCTATGCCACGCCACCAAGGAGCAAACTTGCTCCAAGTCGTTAACTAAGTTAAATTACATTTAACCCTATTAAATTAGAAGTCTTCAGTTTTTCAACATGAACTCCATATTGATCAAGTTTTGAATATGTGCCTAAAGAAAGACAAGACCAGTAATCATTCATTTTGCTCTAAACTGTAGGAGGTTTATGACTGGCCAGGAACACTGCGAGATGTACCCCTTTATTTCACCCTGCATAGAGAGGGAAAGTTGATCCTTCATGGGGACAAAGTAGAAGGAAACTGTGTCCTTCACATGACAGAAAGAGTAGGTGAATATTAATTCTTTAGATAAAGCAAAACTATTCCAGGTGTCATTTACATTGTATAGCCACTCCAAGGTTGTTTACATGCAGCCATGAGAGCCATAATCTCTAAAGGCCCGGCCAAATGGATTCAACATGTTGATGCAACGATGTTAACCATTGTTGAATCCAACAGGTTCCACTCGTTTGACCACCTTGTTGCACGATGTTGCATGATGTTGGATGATGTTGAACGAAGTTTGTTGTCGATCAAACATCATCTTCAACATCGTCCAACCTTTCTTTTGTTCTCAGGTGTGAACATCAATGTTGCATTTGTTTGGCCACTGTATTCAACAATGTTGAACGTACGCATGCCCACTAAGCTGACTTTGCAGTATCTGTGTTTATTGTTTTTACTTCGCGCGTTGCCGTGTAGATGTTCAAGTTACATTATCGATCTCATTTACATTGTATAGCCACTCCAAGGTTGTTTACATGCAGCCGTGAGAGCCATAATCTCTAAAGGCCCGGCCAAATGGATTCAACATGTTGATGCAACGATGTTAACCATTGTTGAATCCAACAGGTTCCACTCGTTTGACCACCTTGTTGCACGATGTTGCATGATGTTGGATGATGTTGAACGAAGTTTGTTGTCGATCAAACATCATCTTCAACATCGTCCAACCTTTCTTTTGTTCTCAGGTGTGAACATCAATGTTGCATTTGTTTGGCCACTGTATTCAACAATGTTGAACGTACGCATGCCCACTAAGCTGACTTTGCAGTATCTGTGTTTATTGTTTTTACTTCGCGCGTTGCCGTGTAGATGTTCAAGTTACATTATCGATCTCTCGATGAAGAGAACTTTAACACAAACTATCTCTCTTCAAAAAGAAAGAGAAAGAGCAAAGGGGTAACTGAAACTGTAAGACCAGCGAAAGCGAGAAAAATTACTTGCACAGAGGTTGAAAGACTGATCGGTCTCGCACCACTTTCTGGGCGAACAAAGAAAATATGGCACGGGCTTGTTTTCTAAGGAGTCTTGGTAAATTTTGGTCCCAAACCCTTGAGATCAAGTGTTTATCCAACATGCATCGTTTGGCCACTCCGTTCAATGCTGTGCAACATCGTCCAACAATGTTGGATTCAACAATGTTGAATGATGTTGCACTCAACTGATCGGGCCTTAATCCTTTTGATGTAGCAGCTGCCACAAGATCACCTGGAATAAGACTCATTATTTGGAAAACAATGGTTGATCTAATCAACCACTCCTCAAAACACAATGTTGACTCATTTAGTTTTCCACAGCATTTCACAGGGAAAGGAAGAAGCTGCCTTATTGCTTGCGTCAAAGGTAAGGGAAGTATGCTACTAAAAAGTGATAATAAATATTAGTATATACCACACAAGTGAATAGTGCTCTTTTTGCACTCAGATTGGTTAACTCATAGGTGATTAGCAAAGTAGTATTTACCTCTGTGCAGCCGGTGCACAAGATTTTGCAAGACTATTTGCCTATGTATTGTCACCCAAAAAGTTATATTTGGTCCGTTAGTTATTTAGGTTTTGTGGTATATACTAAAACAATAATATTATTTACCTCAGTATTGGTGAAAGTGGTGGATATTTGCCACTATTCACCTCCACTTCAGCTGTGTGCTGCTGTGATTGGCTAACCGTGAGGTCAAGAAGGCTTGCGATAACCTGTTCATCCAGCGTTTTACTGTCTTTTAATATCGTCCTTTGAGTCATATAATAAATCTTTTATTGACCAAGCTTGTTCGGTCAAAATGGCGGGATATTGGCCAAGTTCTTTTTTTGCATGTTTATGGACCTTGTCTTCGTCTTGGTCCGTACATGCGCAAAAAAAGAACTTGGCCAATATCCCGCCACCTTGACCTCATGCTTGGCCAGTAGCCCACATAAAAAACTATTTAGTTGTAATCTTAAAAGATATCAATCTTAGTAACAAACTTATATCAATAAGTTTTATTTGGAAAACCATTTTAAAAATTAATAAAAATAATAATATGATCTAAAAAGATGTTCGAACTCTATAAAAGCTAAATAAAGTTGTAAATTATTTACATAAAAGTGTATGAAAACTTACTAAGATTAGTAGAATGGAAAAAGTAATAAAATTGTTTAAATCAAGATAAAAATGTAAATACAAATGACCAGGTTCTATATCAGCCGCCACACTTAAGAAAGGCTGACTCGACTGTTTCCCTTGATGACAAAGTTCTTCATGAGTCCCAACACTTAAGAAAAAAGACTGACTTCCCCGTTTCCCTTGGCGATGAGGTTCTTCATGAGCCGTGACACTCGGGAAAGACTGACGCAACTGTTTCCCATGGCGACGAGGTTCTTCATGAGCCGTGACACTCGGGAAAGACTGACTCCACTGATTCCCTTGGCGACGAAGTTCTTTATGAGCCGCGACACTCGGGAAAGACTGACTCCCCTGTTTCCCTTGGTGACAAGGTTCTTTGTGAGCCGTGACACTTGGGAAACACTGACTGGACTTTTCCCTTGGCGACGAGGTTCTTCATGAGCCGCGACACTCGGGAAAGATTAACTCCATTGTTTTCCTTGGCGACGAGGTTCTTCGTGGGCCGCGACACTTGGGAAATTTCCCTTGGCAATGAGGTTCGTCATGAGCCGCGACACACGGGAAAGACTGACTCCACTGATTCCCTTGGCGACGAGGTTCTTCATGAGCCGCGACACTCGGGAAAGACTGACTCCCCTGTTTCCCTTGGCGACGAGGTTGTTTGTGAGCCGCAACACTTGGGAAACACTGACTGGACTTTCCGTTGGCGACGAGGTTCTTCATGAGCCAGGACACTCTGGAAAGACCGACTCCACTGTTTCCCTTGGCGACGAGGTTCTTCATGAGCCACGACACTCGGGAAAGACTGACTCCCCTGTTTCCCTTGGCGACGAGGTTCTTCATGAGCCGCGACACTTGGGAAAGACTGACTCCACTTTTTCCATTGGTGACAAGGTTATTTGGAAACCATGGCAAAAAATATTACTAGCACTGACAACTGGAATAATACCCGTCGGTTTTAGCTCCTAATAACTTAACTTGAATGGATCAGTTTGGAACATTTAGTATGTTCACTATCAACCTCAACCTGATCCCTTAAATCAAACTGTCATGTTGAATGGCTACCAATGCGATGTCACTAACACAAACAGTAATACTAACCCCAACCCTAACCCTAACTAGCAGGGCTAGTCAATTTAGCAAATGACGATGTTTGGGTTTTGGCATCAAGCTGAGTTGATAGTGGATTGCTTGAACGACTATTGACTGTTTTTCATTTGGTCTTTGATTCATCTCCTGCCAAGCTCAAATTAATGAAGTAAGCCAAAGTAAAAGTAGAAAACAAATGCAACTGGGAAATAGTTTAATTAATGCATAAATCTAATTCAAGGATATAGTTTGGTTTCCAGTCAACTGAGTATGAATCTGTTTGCCTCATTTAGAGCCACTCTCTCTTAATAACTGCTATTTAGTGATTGTCCAAGCATGACTGCAGATAAATAAATAAATAAACAAACAAACAAATAAATACGTACATAAATAGGAATTTGTAGTGGATATCAACAGAGTTAAATCATCAAAGTGAAAGTTAAAAAGTGTTGTTTTTTGAGGTGGGGAATACCAGAACAACCGAGAAAAACTTTTCAAGGCAGAGCGTATACAGTGTAACCAACACAGAGACTGGGTATCAAACCTGAGTGCTAAACAATAGCACTGCACCACCCCTGCTACCCACAGATATTGTTCTTTCAATAATGGATAACAGAAAATGTTTCCGTTACTGAAAGGAGTTAACCATAACTCATCTCTGTAGCATACTTCCCTTCTGCATGTTTTTTTTTTTTGCAGGTTTCCTTCAGAGAGAATTTCCCCCAAAAGAGGATCTCTCCGCCACAGTAAATGGTAAGTTCTTATATAAAGAATATTATACTTCTACAGTCAACTAAATGAAAAAAAAAAACACATTCCCTCCTAATAAGACAGTTTGAATACTCAAAATATAAAAAGGTTAAATACCACACACCCTCAGCAATGAACATCACATTCCCCTCCCACTCCCTGTATAGTCAAATCAAACCAATGATTTGTTCAAAGATGTCCTTCAAAGGAAACAATAGAAAAAAAAACCTGACGAAACCTGCTACATATACTTATAGGAACAAAAATACGAACAAATCTTTACTGCCACTGCGTCAAAAACAATGTATTTCAGGCAAAATCACAGCAACAACCAAACTAACAAAACTGAAATGATAAATCATAAAACTAGCCCACTCAAAAAGGTTCTAGATGTTGGTAAAACGGTAGATGTTGTAGGTGAAAATGATAATTTCCTTTGGCTCCCAGTACTTAATTATTTATAATCTCTAGCCTGACAGATTAAAAGTAGCCCACTCAAAAAGGTGCTGCAACTGTATTTCTACAGATGCCCCACAGCAAGATGAAGAAGTAGGTGTTTCCCAACAACAAGTGCAGCAACGAGTGCAACAGCAAGACCAAGAACAAGTGCAACATGTGCAGCAACAACACCAGGGACAAGTGCAACAACAAATGCGGCAACAAGACCAGCAACAAGTGCAACAGCAAATGCAGCAACAAGACCAGCAGCAAGTGCAACAACAAATACAGCAACAAGACCAGCAACAAGTGCAACAACGATTGCAGCACCAAGTCCAGCAACAAGTGCAACAACAAATGCAGCAACAAGACCAGCAACAAGTGCAACAACGATTGCAGCACCAAGTCCAGCAACAAGTGCAACAACAAATGCAGCAACAAGACCAGCAACAAGTGCAACAACGATTGCAGCACCAAGTCCAGCAACAAGTGCAACAACAAATGCAGCAACAAGACCGGCAACAAGTGCAACAACAAATGCAGCACCAAGTCCAGCAACAAGTGCAACAACAGGTGCAACAACAAGACCAAGTGAAACAAGAGCAACAACAGGACCAACAGCAAGTGCAAGGTAAGACATCGCCCGAGTAAAGATGTGTTTTATGTAAAGACATCGCCTACATGCAGAGTGTTACCTTTTTCCTTTGAGGCATTTTTGGTTGGCTTTGCTATTTTGTCAAGAACAATATATTCCAGAGAACAGAAAAAATCAAAACCAAGCTAAACAATCAGCACAGTAACTAAAGAATTAATATGGAGAATGAAAAAACAAAGAAGAAGATGAAGTAACTTAAATGAACTTTTTTTAACAAAGTAGTAAGTAATCTGCCCTAGGTCCACTCTTATGGAATATCTGTCTTCGTTTTACAGTGTCATTTCAATATAGTTTTTAGGTTACTGAATTTATGTATCTAATGCAATATCTGTCATTGCTTTAATTTCAATATAGTTTTTAGGTTTCTGAATTTATGTATAGATCTAATGGCTTAAGATATGTAGTTTAGTGTTTCAGTTAATTTGTTATCTAGCAGGTGTTCCCCTTAGCTAAATATTGCTGATACGTTATCAAACATTTATCAACATTGAATTTCTAAAAACTTCTCTTTAAACAGAAGAAACTCATCATGAAGGAGAGCAAAAGACAGTATTTTGCTTCAACAGGTGATCATGGTTACAAATCTTTTAATTACAGCTCTGTCTTTCACATTAAACCAATTAGGACAAAATGCTTAAGCAAAGCATTTGCCCGGAGGTCTTTGCCATGGGGAAGGGGGGAGGGGGGGGTGAAAGGGGGGGGGGTATATTTTGAATTTGTAAATAAAAATAATGAAGTCTATTTTTTTTCTGATCCAAAAAATAAAGAGTAATGCACTAGCAAACAATAGGTAAACCAGTGGAAACACCCTTGCAGTTTTTTTCTCTTGCTTCATAATTGTAAATTAGCCTTTAGACTGCAAATGAATTCAGCAAGGAACATCAAAACATTATGAAGCAGGTTACATATGTATGACAACGCAGTTTTCAGTGCATAAAATAATATGTGTTCTAGTAAGGTTTGTTTCCACTGCAAAGTTACTTGATGTTTGGTTCTTTTAAGGTCAAAAACTGTCATTTACATATTGATTACACATTGATCACAACCAGCCATGATTGGGTTGATGTTATCGAGACATGGGTTGAAAAGTTGTCCCATAACATTATATTTCGAATTGAGTAAGCACAAGCAATAAACTCAATACCCATAAAGTCAGTGCTTAAGTCCAATATTAATTGTCTTGTGAAACATTTGTTATTGGTGCACAAAATGACACTGAATACTGATAATGATGGAAACTGCTTTACACAATAAGGAGAGAGTTATTTATAAGTACTACTTTTTCAAACATTTGTATTGCAATTAAGCTTACTGGAATCGGGAAATTAAAGACGAATATTGGGATAGGGAGAACAAAAATTTTGTACTCATAGTGGAATAATTGACTTAGTTTTTTGGGGGAATAATGGAATAAAATGTTCTTTGGAATATAGTTACTTCTTGACTGGAATAGAACAAAACTAAAAAAATTTAAGAAGGAATAATGAAAACTCCATTAGTCCTCTTCATCCCTCGATTGTGGATAATTTATAATCCTGCCATGTTTTCTTATTTAAGCCTGGTTTACACGTATGAGGCAAGCATAAGCACAAGCAACATACACAGACACACTGACTTGTTGTTAATTAATTAGGGGCTTTTGTCCTAACTATAGGTACTAATGACCAACACTCTACTGCGTTGGCATATGCTGCTTGTGCTTATGCTTTAAGGACCAGTGCAAACGTCAAACTTCACATGTGCCAAATCTAATGCAAATGAGAAAAATATATGACTCGCTTCTTTGCATTAGATCGTTCGCCAACGGTTTGAACCGGGCCTAAGAACTCTTTAATGTTCTGCTTCAGAGTTAGTGTTGTCACTGGACTGTATACGCAAATAATGTCCCTGTGTATGTGTTAACAGAATAAATGTACAATTTGAAACACATAATAATTGATTTGAGTTCTTTGTTTTAAGTTTGATAACGGCGGATCTAATGCACATGTCATTGGCTTCCCCGTGGGGTGACCCCTGGGCCAACCAAGGAGATATGTGGGGAAGTAGAAGGAGTTGGATGGGATTCTTTGCCTGAGGGTAGGGGAAATTTCGACATTGTTTTACAATCAAAGATTAGGGGGGTGGAGGAATTCACACGTTTGTAAAGGATGTCAGGGGGATTTTTGGCTGCGAGCCATCTCAAGGAGACTTTGTCTTAAAAGATTCCACTGAAACCCCTGGGAAAATTCACCAAGTTTTCTTGACTGCTTTTACAATCCCCCTGGTTAGCCCAGGGGTGGACCCCACGGGAAAGCCGATGAAATGTGCATAAACTACGGTGGAACCCTGTTAAAACAAGCATCACCGGGATATGAAACTTTGGTCCTATTAACGGGGTGGTCAGATTAACAACTAATGAGTGGGATTTTGCAGTTCGGGCCAAAAAAAAGTGATCGTATTACTGGAATGGTTGTATGGTGGGGTTTCAATGTACAGAACCCATTCCACGGGTCAGAGTACAAGAACAATTGAAGGGCTGGGGGCATAAACTGCCTATGTGGAATTTTCGGCCGGTTTTTTTTTATTTCGCTTGGATTTGTCCAAATTTTTGCACGTGAACTGCATTTTGAGTCAAAACCATTGTCCCGTATTGTTGTTTTTTTTTTGAACGATTTCTTTTTCGTTTTCGAGAAATAACCTATGCAAAAAAAAAAAAAAAAAAAACACCTAAAACTCTACATAGGCAGTTTATACCCTCAGCCCTTCATATGGTGGAGTGTGCTAATTAACATTCCTGAAAACAATGCCAAGGGTATTCTTTGAGTGAAAAACTAAGCGCCAAATGCTCGTAACCGATTTAAGAGAACGCAGAACGTTTCTGTTCAGTTAGACGTAATGCGCAATGTGTCGTTTTTGCTTAATCATAACACTCGACAAGCTCGCTTGACACGAAAACAGTGCACAATATTCGTGGTTGACTTTAAAAAAAAAAAAAAAAAAACAGCACACAGTAGCCTTGGTTAACCTCAAGTCAGCGCGCAAAGATTTTGTCCGACCTGGAAACAGCACTCACTACGAAGAGATTCAAGGTTATTGTTGGGTTTAGGTTGGACTTAACATTAGGGTTAGAGCTTCGGCTAGGGCTAGGGCTAGGGATAGGGTTAGGAACATGGTTAGGGTTAGTGTTAATGTTAACGTTAACGCTAGCTGCTCCAAGCGCGAACAACTCCAAGCTTTTGAGACGAGAGTTGTTTTCAGACTTTTTCCACTTGGCTTCTACTCTGTACTCCAAAACCCGACAGTCAACTTAAGCTTATATCTCATCGTGATTTGGTAAGCACAGAGAAAACGCTAACTGAATTCTTTCAGAAGCGTTAAAAACTTGCTGATCTCCAGACTTTTACTGATGTCTTTCGATCACCAGGCAGGAAGGCAAACCGATAATGCAGTTAATAAGTAGTGATCCACAGCTCCAGCACTCACGTAAGTTTCGTATCCGATGAGCTTAATCGATGTTTTAACCGCTAAGTTTAAATAATGCAATCATTTGTTAAATATTTGAATCAAACTTCGATTGCTGTTTGGACTATGCGAACAAAAGATGCTCCTTATATGGGAAATCCAAGCACGAGAGCTATGTCAACATGGCGTCCAACGGTGAGGGCAAGTGATAGGTGAAAAACTGATTGTAAATGTTATTATCGAGAACGTTTTTTGCTTTCTACATCCCATCGAGCTTATAGAAGACCTATTCGTGATAAAAGGATTTCAGACGTTTTAGCAAGAATTCTCTTCAATATTTTTGGTTGTTTATAACGCTGTACGCGATCAGCTGTGTTTATGAAATATTAGCTTCGGCAGATACAAATTTATTATTTCAGGATACCTCGGAAAGAACTGAATGTTCTTGGATTTTAGGTCTCGTTAGCCGAACGCATTTTTCAAACACATCTACGGACATAGCCCAATCAGCAACTGAACTTCGATTCGGATATTTAAAAAATGATTGCATTATTCGAAACGACTAACGGGATCGATGTTCAAATAGTCAAGTCATTAATGTAATCTGGGGGGGGGAGGGGGGGGGAGGTACCCTTGACCTGACTCGACTGTAATATTAGCTTTCCAATATCGGGCATAAACAGAAAGCAAAATTTCATTCCCCTATTTTTATGCTACATGTGAAAGTTGTCGATGGGCATTAAAAATGATGACGCCACAAGTGGTGCAAGGGATATGGTTCTGGGCGGCCGGTTTTAGCGGGCATTGGTGACAATGGGTTAAGAAACCAGAAAAGAGGCCTTGCCGGGGGGAGGTTCCCGTGTCACTTGTCTGAATTTTAAAATCTCCCGTGTCGGTGTTGAAATCGCTGATTCTCCGCCTTGATGTAACTGTCGAAATTTTGCCGGGAATGATGTCTCTCGTCAGGATTTCATTTTATGTGCTGTCGTTTCTTTTTGGACCATGTCGCTTGTCGAAATTTACCCTTGCAGGGCATCAGAAACTGTAGAGAGTGCCTCGCATCCGGTGGGCTTAAAATCGGGGGAAGATTTTATAACAGAATTTGGCGTGTTCTAGATTTATTGTGTCGATTTACTTCGTTGTTCATATTTATCCATATCCATAGACAAGAACAAAAGAAAATAAAAATTGAACCAAGGATAAATTGAAATACATCTCTATCATGTATGAAATTTTCAAATAAACAATATTTTAATAGTAGCACAAACAGGCATTTTCTTTTTTCATACATCATCTTTATTGAAACTTAACCCAGCCAAAGCATTGAAATGTTGTTCAAGTTTTTTTTTTTTTAAGTAAAACATATTTCGAGATTGGAATAGTAGATCACAAATTAATGTCTCTAGGTAAGCTGAAAACCATTCGGTGGCTTACCTAGACACATCAATTTCTGAGGTAATGTTCTCTGTTACTCCAAAACACACCCCACAAGCTTCACATATTTCGAAATTGGTTTCTTTCACGTTTACAATCAAATAATGGGACACTGGTCAAGTGTACCACCATAGATTATATTAATGCTTTCAATATTTAAACAATTATCAATAACAATCAATAACAATCGAAAATAGAAAAGAATTAAGAATAAAATAGAGTTCGATTGACAACGACTGAAAGTTTTTCAAGTTGTCGTTGAAACTAAAACATATAGCAAGATTGGTCTCTCAAACCTTTAATCGATATTAATGAATAACAATCGCAGACTGATATCAATTTCCTATTCCAAACTAGTACAAATTGATTACAGAAAAAGTTTACTTTGATTGTTAACTAGTGTTAAAACAGGGGGGTTAGATAGGCCTGCGCGACTCTCATTCGCCCTGCGCGTGTTTTTAGCCTTGAAGCTTATTTTTGCTCTAACGAGTATGTCTTTCTGGGAACGCCCTCTCTTGTAGGATACAAGTGGCGGTTCATTAAATATTTCTCTGTGCGTCGGTTGTTTCTCAATAAAATTACATTTTCTCATGAGGATTTCTTTTAAGTTTGGCACTGATGGGTGATATTGCATTACAAACCGCAAGATTCGTTTGTTTTCTTTCTCTTTTTGTCGGAGGGCTTGTTTCCTGTTTTGAAATTTTACCTCTAAGAGGTTTTCTTGGGATAAAGGCTCTAGGGTAACCTCTATCAACAAGGTGTGTTTTGAAATTGTCTACTTTCTCTTCAAATATTGTTTTAGAAGAGTTTGTCCTCAGAAGTCTTAAAGCCTCTCCTTTCACAAATCCCCTCCTAGCACCGGGTGGGTGACAGGATGAGTAATGTGTATATTGAAATGTGTCAGTAGGCTTGAAATGGGTTCGCACATCAAGAACTGATGTTGTTTCGAATCTTGCGCCTTTGTATATGATGGTGTCCAAGAGAGTTATTTCAGTTTCTGAAACTTCTGAATCAGCCGTGAATTTAATTGTAGGTTGATGTTTGTTTGCTGTCTCAATGAGCTGTGTTATATCTCCTCTGTTTGTGTTCCAGAGGGAGAAAATGTCGTCTATGTAGCGTTTCCAAACAAGCGGTTTAATCACGCTTTGGCTTATAATTTCTGTTTCGACTTTTGCCATGAAGATATTGGCGAAGGCAACAGCCATTTTCGTCCCCAAAGCAGTTCCATGTGTTTGGAGATAATCTCGTCCATTAAATTGGAACAAATTTTCTTGTAAAATAAGCCTTAGCGCTTCTCAGTTGAAGCTGTTGAGTAGGAATAGGAGGTTTGTTTATGTGGAATGCATCATATGCTGTGCATATTGTTCGGATTCCTTCCTCCTGTGGTATATTTGTATATAAGCTCGTTACGTCCATTGAAACAAGGATAGTCCCCTTTGGGACTTTCATTCTCTTTATGAAGTTGATAAAATCAGTGGTGTCTTTCAGATATGACTTCTGCTGTTTTGCTATCGGCTCAAGAAGTCTGTCAACAAATGTTGATAGTTTCTCTGTAGGGTCATGCACCCTACCGACTGGTATCGGTTTGTGAATTTTTGGCAGGGTGTAGAAAAGCGAATTCGAGGCGGGTTTGGTGCTTCACAAAACCATTTTTTAGTTGTTTCGTCTATGTGGTTTTTGTGGTAGAGTTCATTAACTAGTTGTCGGACTTTGCGGTTTGTCTTATCTACCATTGGTTTTTCAAGTGACCTGTAGTGTTCAGTGTTATCTAGTTGAATTTGACCCTCTTTGATTTTGCCTTGTGTGCTGAACACCACAGTGGTAGTCCCTTTATCTGCCTTTTTAAGGTTGATTTCGTTGTCTTGCTTTAATGCCTTAAGTGCCCTTTGTTTGGCCGGTGGCAGATTTCTTTTTGGTTTTGTGAGCCTCACAACTAGTTTAACCACTAGTTTAACCTTAACCTCTTCTAGGTAGCTCTCTAGGGCGATTGATGGTTGTATTGGTGGTTTCCATGTGGATTTAACGTGGAATGGATGTGGTTCTTTTCCTGCCCGTGAAAAATGTATCGTAGTCTCATTCTTCTTGCGAAGCTATCAAAGTCACGCAAGAGTTGCCGTTGTATTTGCTCCTCGTTAGTCACGGGTGTGGGAATAAATTTCAGCATTTTTGCCAGAAGGTTATTCTGGTCATTGGTCACATCTTTATTACAGAGGTTTTTTATGTGGTTTTTGTTTTTATCAAGCCTCGCGTTTATATTTCTTTTGTTTTTGATTTGTTTGTGGTCTTTCCGCTTTCTGTTCGACAGTTGTTTGGTTAAAGGTTTCCGTTTGGCTCTGTCATTATCTAATGACTCAGTGAACAGACATTTGTACTGTTTAAATTGTTTATTATCCTTGCCTTTTACAGTTGACATTAAATAGCTGAACTCGGCTATTTTGTTTTCTAGGTTTTCTGCTATCTTGTATATATTGTTGAGCGATAGAGTGTTTTCTCTAGGCGTTTTCTCTATGTGAGGGTACCTTATTTTCCGGGGGAAGAGGGGATACCTGTATTCGAGCTCGATTAAGACAAATCGAGCTCGAATTGGATGGCTTAAGGGAAATTGAAAGAATTCAACGATGGAGTTCACTATTTAAGCGGGCCTGGCCAGGCGATATTTGCCCCTCGGAAATTAATTTTCTTTAAATCGGATGTTAACTTGAGAAGCGAAAGTTAAGCCTCGGCTGAACGATGCAAACATTTTCATCCAACATTTCGCGTACCGAACAAATGCTAGCCTCCTTCGCAGACGTCTTTGGGCTCGTCACGCGTTCCTTGCCCACGAACGTCTGCTGAACTGAACTGCCACTTCCGTTCGCGGCGGTTAGCCAATAGAGAGATTAAGTTCGAGGTTTTTCGGCTTTTCCCGCGAACCGCGAACGTCAAGAAGTCTCGTGACCAGTGCCTTGCCGTCAGGTTTGCGGTTTGAGGTTCACGTTTGTACGGCTAGACCACACTCTAGAGGTAAGTGATTTACCGCAAGGTTTTTTGCACCCTAAAACATCACAATCCCACGTTTGAGAGGAAATGCTACCTTTTAGAACTCTTTCGCTTATTGATTATCGAATTCTTTTTCATAGAAACGTAATTTTGAAGACGATTTCTCAGCTCAGATAGAAGTGAACGAATGAATGAAAACAAACATGGCGGCCGGCTAGAACCAACCACGAATCTTAAGCCCCGAATATGGGCAGACGGTTAACGTAAAACCGCTAACCGCAAACCGCGGTTTGCCGTTTGCGGTAAGATGACCAAACCTGTATCTTAATCTCTCTAATCAGAGTTCGTTTTCCAATTTATGGAAAGTAGGACTTCGACCCCTGGATTGTTTTCACAGACGATGCACGTGAATCGGGTGTCGATTTCCATTCTTACGCAGCTCGTTATTGGTTTCTTCAAAACAAAGGTTAACCGCCGACGAACGGAAGTGGCAGTTCAATTCAGCAGACGTTCGTGGGCAAGGAACGCGTGACGAGCCCAAAGACGTCTGCGAAGGAGGTTAAACAAATGCCTGCATCGTTTAGCCACCAAAGCCAACAAAGCATACACTACCGCTAAAAAGAAACTAATGAAAGCCTAGTCAAGTAATACTTGTAATTTCAACAGAAATAGGTAAAAACAATTGTTGGTTCACTATGTCCTTTGTTTGGTCAAACACTGCTTGCCCATTTAGCCACTGAACGCTGTGTGTACCAAACAGAATGTTGGACGAAAATGTTTGATCGTTTAGTCTGGGCTTTTTCAAATCTCCTAGGTCACCAAGGGGCAGGTATCGGAACATGATAGAACGAGATTCAACAACTACATTGAAAGCTCTATGAAGCCCTCTCTCTATTAACCCCCCCCCCTCCAATAAGCCCCCCGTTTAGAAGTGGGTTTTTCTAATAACCCCCCCCCCCTTAGAAATAAGCCCCCCTCCCCTCTTTGGGATATGAGATTTTGTAATTATTCCCTCCTATTCCCTCTCACGAATCCACTTCAAGCCGCCCAGTTGGTTGGTTTTTAAACAGATATACAATTCAACACATAATACTGTTTGCTGCTCTTTATTAGATAATAAGGTTTTACTGCAGTTTTTTGAGTTTTGTACAAAACCTTTTTTAAGACGAAAACGGCAAGTTTAAGCCCCCCTTTCTAACGCGTGACAAGCCCAAAGACGTCTGCGAAGGAGGCTACCCTCTCTGATAAGCCCCCCTCCCCGCCTTAATGAGGTCTGAAATTAAATACCCTTGTCAGTTAACACCACTGTTGCACTGTTGGACCTTGCTTTTTCGTGAATTGAAACCATTCAATCTGTCGTTTCGTTCTGTTCATTTTTTACTTGTATTTACTTTGGCTACCTCTACACTACACCGGATAGCTGTTGTGCCGGCACGAAAAACATATCGGATGGGCTTTTGTTCACATTCAAAACGATGAGTTCGGCACGGTTTTTGCGTCGGAGCGATGCTGGGCCGCTGCGGTCTTGAAAGTGAATCGTCACATATCGGATAGGTTTTCGTGACACTTTCTGGAGTAGTGTGAACAAAGAATCGAACCGAAACGGAAATCAACCACGAGGAGCAAGGATTGGATTCTAGTGGAAAGATGGCAGCGGTTTTGGGCCATTCACACCAGGCCGGAGTATTTTTCACAACGGCATAAAATGCTATCCGGCATAGTGTAGACATAGACCTGTGTTTACTGGTTTTTGCCCCTATGACCGGATCATGACAACTAAACGGCGGAAAAGTGTCTGAGCCTAAGCAAATTAGACGCCAGTTGGGAAAAACCTAGTCTGAAACTTATTACTGGATTGTATTAATTTTCATAAACAGAACTCCATGAAATCGCTTCAAATCGACCCAGAAATCACACAGGAAACAAAAGGAACTTCACAGGAGTTCAATAAATGTGTATTGCGAAATCATTCCTAATATATAAAGGGGATCAGTTTCTAAAGAAACTGTGGTGCTGCGTCGGTGGGGGAGTGAAACACAAAAATTTGGTTCAGGATATCTCTAACATACCTTAATTTATATACATGTAATTTTCTCCTGTGCATTAGTCCTAGTCTCTACAAACATTTCCTACATTTCCTACTATATCGCAATAAAGCTCAGTGTCATTTCTTCGCTTACTTAAAAGTAGGTGGTGGTCAACTAGAAAGCCTTCGCTACTTTGACCACCACACACATGTTATAACCGTACTGTAATTATTTTATCTTGTAATCATCTGTTGTAACTATACTTTTCTTTCTATATTAATTTTATGTAAATAGTGTGAAATAAATAAACCTGAACCTGAATTTGTTGTTGTTGTCGGGTGTGCGTGTGTGTGGGCTGGGAATAAGAAACAAGGGAGAAGATAGAGTAGCTCAATGGGCATCTCTAAAACATACCCTCTCGTGTCAATAGCCTGCACGGAAGGTACAAGAGGGGCGAGGGAAATAAATTGGCGCATGCGAAGCGATTGGGGAATTCCCCATCCTGTCTTCCTCCTTTGTGACATCTGTCACACAACAGTCATGACATTACATCTTGCAGTCACACGTCTTCTTCACGCGTCCTGTTTGTTCATTGTAACTACACTGAGCGTTTCCTGGTTTTCACGCAACAAGATTTCATAGAACAGGTTGACAAAGAAGCCTGAAATGACCTGAAAGTTGATCATTCGTGTGCGTCTTACGTTAAAATCTTAGCGGGACGACCCGAAAACGGTTCTTCGCTACAGGGTGTATACGCGATGACCCAATTTCGAGTTTTCTGTGTATCTAGGAAGGTACTTAGAATAAGCAAAATAAACATAATTTTGAGTATTCTTTCCCTATTCTTTCGTGAGCATGACGATCCTTTTCCAAGGGGGCAGTAAATGATAAGTTTTAAAAGAATTTCTTGAATGTTACTCACTTGGTCTTATTTCAGTTCTTTAAAGATGAACTGAAAAAAAAAATACTCATATAAGAAATGATGTTAGGCCAGCTCTAGACAAATGTTTCATCTTTATTTTAACTATTTAATAGTTTATAACTAAGCGATAATTAATAACTGCGACTGCGAGGATCATTCTTCATTTGAATTTAACGACACATATTTCGGGCTATATTTATTCCAATCAATGTTACTATAGCAGTTTCATTGAGCCAGTGATCCACTTTCAGTGTTTGCTAGTTTGTTATTGCGTTTAGAAGGATAAATTAAACGTTGCTATAATCGTTGCAGAAAATTACATTTTACGAAGCAATTCTAAAAGCTATCTTTACCCAGTTGAGCAAACAGGAGAAATCAATTTGAATAAAGAAATTAACCCAGCTTTAGGTCATCGACTGCAACCTACGTCTCCGAATATAGTTTTTTTGTAACTTTTTCACACAGAGGTCCCATGATTTATGAGTCGCATGAGTCTATGAGTCATGAGTTATGAATCAATGAGTCAATGATCGGGTCAGCAGTTTTTCACATAAATCCTTCTAAATCGCGGACATTTTTCCGTCACGTCCTTGTGCTTGGAGAAAAGCATAGCGGACAATAAGTGAAATAATTTGCAATGATTTGGTCATCTAGAAACTGAAGTAGGAGTGCTGTTGATTCTGTTATCATTCAAGTGCGTTCTTCAGTGTTTTAGCGTATTACATTGGACGTAAGGCTGGTTTACACAGTGAGGTAAGCATATTAAAGCATAAAGAAAAGTATCAGCATAACGATATTTACACTTGTTACATAAGCATAAGAAAAATGACATACGCAAGCGCAATGAGCTCCAGAACGTTTCCAAAATGGCGGATGAAGAGGAACTTCTACTCATGTTGCTGCTCCGAAGAAGAAGAAATTTTCCAGAGTTTATAATAATATTCACAGAAAAATAATGTCCCCTTACCACTACTAACACCAGCCGCTTCTGCAACATAATTCCAGCATAGCCTTTACTTGTTTGCATCCTTTAAATTATCTGAGGATTATTCGTAGAATATTTGCGAATTTCTCGTGTAGTGTAAAAGAGCAGTTTCAGCCGCCATGATAGTTGACAGAAATTGAATTTCGCCTGGCACCAAAAACGACTGTTTCATTGTGCTTGGGCTTATGCGTTTACACAGAAAGTCTCGTTAATAATGTTAACGCGCGCAAGCATAAACATATTGAAGCATAAGCCGGAAAATGGAAAAGATTGCATATCCTTATGGTTATGCTCATGTTTATGCTTATGCTTATGTCATTCCCGGTTTACACTGTTTATGCTTATGCTTATGTCACTGTGTAAACCAGCCTAAACACACTTCTTGAAACATAAGGTTAAACATGTTAAGTATTTTGAATATTTGCATGTCTGTGACACTGGAAACGCTTAGCATGTTGTGAGATACCACCTAGCCTGTATAGCAAGCATTTTTATAGGGTTTTCTGCAGGGATGAGTTGTCCGCTTTTTGGCTGCACAAAGCTGGGGCAAGCTCAAAACAGAGGCGAAGGGAGACAAATGATGTTTTCTTCCTCTCCCTTTTGCAACCCCCGTTTCTGCTGAGAAGATAGACCAACAATAATATTGAAAGAGGTTGGATGACACTAGAAGAAGGAGAGTATGTAACTTAACTGGTTTTCTGTTGTAGTAATTGCACATTTAAAAAAAAAAATGAAAATTCTAAATTTGACTCATTGACTCATTGACTCATTGACTCATTGACTCATTGACTCATGACTCATGACTCATTGACTCATGCGACTCATTGATACCTTACTCTGTTTCAGACATCAGCAAAAAAAAAACATCAGGCTTACAACAGCATTTTAAAGCAGCGTTTCTCTGGTTGAGTTTTTACCGGTCAGTTGACAGAAAATGAGCCTTCCCCTTCTTTACAATGTTATTATATTGCGACATTCCGAAAATTTCATGTTTCCGCCTGAAAAAAAAAGTCTTATTTATGACGTCCAAAACATCCCTATAATAAGTAAAAATCGTTAATTTGAAAACCAGGAAAGCTGTGGCGAAAAGCTGCCTCGTCATTGTGATAATCAAACATAAATATTAAACCAAGAGGCAGTGATGTTTGTTCATGTTATTTTTGAACCACAAAATGGTTCAGTTCATTAGACCACGAGCTTTTGGTTGTCAGATGCGTGCAAAACTTGTGTGGTGCGCATTTTGTTCTATCAAAGCAGATCGCTGTCAGCAGTGATTACAAACACGAGGAATGCTAGAGCGGTTGTAAAATTTTTTGCAATTCTTGTAGTTTTCTCAGCTGCTCCTAGTTGCCACTCATCTATAATTGAATACGGAGCGAAGATGAGAAATAGAATGAAAGGTTGAGGAATGTTTTGATGAGTCTGTTATTCAGTCCTTTGAAAGGTAACCATACATCCGGCTCATTTGTATCAATTTCTGGTAAGCCCAAGAGACTCGTTGTATGTCATTACACGATGTGTAGCATTAGGACTAAATTTAACACAATGGCACAAGGCCCCTGACTTGCTTTTGATTTGCCGGAAAAGGAGGTTACGGATTGGATAAGCCTTGACTTCTGTGCTTAATCTTTGAATTGGCAAATCACTCCTTTAACACTAAACCGTGGCTTCGTTGCAAGGACGCAAAATCGAAGCAACGTTTTTATACTAATTCTACTTACAATAGCAACTTAACATACTAACGCAATTTACAAAACTAAGATTACTTACAATTTACAGTTGTACTTAATAGCTACAATGTTGAAATTAAATACTAGCACTAACTACTAATGTAAAAAAAAAAAAAAGAAAAACAATCTTACAGTGGGTTAAAATTGCACTTACAACGATTTTAATCTCCTCTTCTTGAGCTTAGGTAGTTTCAAACACAATTTAAAGTCGTTTAAAAGCTATTTATCTGTTCGCATTGTTCCCATGGGTAACTATTGTTTTCCCCAGTGTACCTGTGAGGAGCCATGAGGACGAAAATGTTTGGTTTGTTTATCGTGCTTGTTCACTTCGGCTGCATTCTGTATGCCAGTGCGGGTTGTACTGACGAGGTAACGTGATTTCACTAATAAGGCAGTTTAATTTTTAAGATAACCTGATTTTGATGAATAGTTTGTACCCAAGAGTCATAATCATTTCCTACTAGCAGAGGCCTCTTTTCCTTGTATTCCGCGTGCAGCAGAAAAGAGACCTCTACCATGGGTCCAAATGGTCTTTGATTAAGCCGCCGTCTGCGGTCGTGGACGGAGGTTTTAACACGCACGGTCCTCATCCACCCTTAACTAGGAGAGGCTATCAATTAGACGAGAGAAACAGAATGCCTTAACTCTTTTCCAACAGGTTTACCAAATATGGTGCATTTTTGCACCCTGCGATGCCTTGAAAACCCACAACTTCCTCAAATCCCGGACTATGTTTGAAATGAACCATTATTATTGCCAAATAATCAGTTGTTTAGACTCAGTCACCCTCTAAACTGGCCAAATCTCCTAATTTCCAATGAATATGACCTTTTATTCTGTTGCAAAACCGAAGATGCCCCCGGACAACACCGTAAAATACGTAACATTATCTTGAAATTTTAGTTCAAAAATTTCTCTGAAAGGTAAAAGTCTACATTGCCAGCAAACCTCGACTCCAGGTCGTACCATCTGTTCCACAATTTCCTGCCCACTTCTTTAGTACGGCGTGGATAAGGCGTTTGATTTCGGTTGCTCCCACAGGTCTGTCATTTTCGCGTTTGTGACCCAAAGGAATTATGGGAAACTCTTGTATACCGGGCGAGTGAAAGTCCGCCAATTTCCATTTCACTTATAAATCAAATAAGCAACGAATTGTAGCTGCAGTGTTTGTTTAGAAATAAACGACAGCTAGCGTGACAAGCGTGACAACAAAGATAGAGCCTTTGGTGTTGTGGACCAGCGACATCGCCGTGGTAACCCCTTATATGGAGTAGCCAGGTCGATTTGACCTCCTACCCTCCGAAAAATTGCATAAAAGGCGACCAAATCGACCGGTAGGGAAAGAGTTGATGATGTATCAAACAATGAATGGTCTTACCCCGGAATATCTCTAACGTCTTTTCGCTTAGAGCTACTCTAATTACAACCTGAGAAGCTCTGAGGGAAAACTGGCATTGCCGAAACCGAGAACCTTATTCAAAACGTAGCTTAATTCTCCTATAGTGGGGCCAAGTTATGAAATAACTGTAGTGGTTACAGACCTGTCAATCATTTACGTAAATGACCCACGCGATCTAGAGAGACAGCACTCTTTTTGTATCTCGCCATCATGCCCGTTCAGTAAATACAGTTGCGTTGAAACAAGTACTTTTCGAGTGTTTATTGAAACGTAAACACCACATCTTGGCGACGAGAATCAAGCATAGAACCCACAAAGCTAGTTCTACAAGGATCTGGTAGGATTTCCGAAGAGAATTCCGAAGCGATTTCCCGCGAAATCAAAACCATAGCGATTTCCCTACCAAACTTCCCACCGTTTGACGCTCACCTCGATGGAAATGCTGGCCCCATATGGAAGAAATGGCTAGGACGATTCGAGAGATTAATCACTGCTATGGGAATTATCGAAGACAACCAGGAAAGAGCCCTCCTGTTGCATTACGGCGGCCCAAAGATCGACGAGATCTTCGACACACTTCAAGATATCGGTGAGGACAAAGATTACAAGAAGGCAGTCGAAAAACTAACCGCTCACTTCGCTCCGCAAGTCAACATAACATACGAAGTATACAACTTCCGGCAGGCGAGGCAAAAGGATGGCGAAACTCTGGACAGTTTCCACACACGTTTGAGAAGCCTGGCAAAGACCTGTGATTTCGCAAATCCAGAGAAGGAAATCAAAGAACAAATCATCTTCAACTGCCAGTCAAACTCCCTTCGGCGTAAAGCTCTGGGAGAGGACCTTGACTTAGCCGGTCTCATCAAAGCTGGTAGAGTCCTGGAATTGGCGAAATACAAGCGAAGGAGTTTGAAAATCAGGATAAAACTGTGAATGCGGTAAAACCACACAAAAAGGGAACACCAACACGACACAAGGGCAAACAGCGCCGCCAGCAAAATCGCCAAGAGTCACGCAGCCGCGACCAGCCCCGAAAACAAGACGGAAAATGTAGGAACTGTGGTGGAACATACCCTCACAAAGACTCCTGCCCCGCGAACAACAGAAAATACAGCACATGTGGCAAACTAAACCATTTTGTCAGCGTTTGCAGAACAAACCTACCCGAGTATGTGCAAAGTCACGATTGACAGAAAGCAAGTGGAAATGATGGTCGACTCCGGAGCATCAGTTGATCTTATCGATGAGAACACCCTCAAGGCATTATACAAGAACGAGGAAAAAGGTCCAGAAAACACCAAGCGCAGAATTTTTTCTTATGGATTACCGACACCGTTACCTCTTCTGGGATCCATCCAGGCAGAAATATCCGCGAACGCCAACAGCATCCAAACAAACTTGTACATCGTCAAAGATGCTACAGGAAACCTTCTGGGTTTCAACACTGCTAAACAGCTTAGTGTGCTTAAGATCATCAACCAAGTCAAAACTAACAAAACTAGTTCTCAGTCTCTCGCGAACGGAGAATACGAGAGTCTGTTTGGAGGAATTGGCAAAGTAAAAGGGAAAGTAATCAAGCTTCACATAGACCCTAACGTCAAACCCAAGCAACAACCACACCGCCGTAGTCCCCAAGAGCTCTGGCCAAGTAACAATATGCGTGAATATGAGAGAGGCGAACAAGGCCGTGAAGCGAGAAAAGCACTTGATGCCGACGATCGACGATTTAGTTGCAAAAGACCTCAACGGAGCGACGGTTTTCACCAAGTTAGACCTCTCCTCTGGATACCACCAACTCGAGCTGGCACCAGCGAGCCGTCACATCACCACATTCCGCACACACGTAGGTCTTCGGCGATACAAGCATTTGATGTTTGGAATCAACGCAGCATCCGAGATCTTCCGGAACGCAATCAAGGAAATACTTACAGGCCTCCCAGGATGCAAGAGCATATCTGACGATATTATCGTCTTCGCGAAAACTCAAACGGAGCATGACGAGAATCTCCGCGGAGTACTGGAACGGCTCCAGCAACATGACGTGCGCCTGAACAAGGACAAATGCAGCTTCTCAAAGAGTGAGATCAAGTTCTATGGACACATCTTCGGCAAGAACGGAGTCAAGGCAGACCCAGACAAGATCAAGGCGATCACTAACATGAGTGAACCAGAGAATGTCAGTGAGGTGAAGTCACTACTAGGGATGGCTCAGTACGTCTCCCGCTACATCCCAGATTACGCCACGATAACCGCCCCGCTGCGACTGTTAACCAAGAAGGAGACGCCATGGCAGTGGGCTGACGAGCAGCAACAAGCACTCAAAGACACCCTGACTGAGAATCATGTAATGTCGTGCTTCAACACGAGATTTAAGACTGAAGTGATAGTCGACGTAAGCCCCGTCGGACTTGGATGCCTGCTGGCACAAAACGGTAAACGGTAAAGTTATCAGCTATGTGAGCCGAGCACTCAGCGACGTCGAGCACAGATATTCTCAGACCGAGAGGGGGATGCTGGGAGTAGTCTGGCATGTTGAACATTTTCATCTTTACCTGTACGGCTCGAGGTTCACGATCGCCACGGATCACAAGCCACTCCTTGGGATCCTCAACAGTCACAAGTCAACATCAGCCCGCATCGGCAGATGGAAGCTGAGGCTAATGCCCTACGACAGTGAGCTTATCTACCGACCCGGAAAAGACGCCGAGAACTCGGCCGACTTCATGAGTCGTCACTCGAGTGCCACTGAATGCGAAGAGCGTAACATTGCAGAGGACTATGTTAATTATGTATGCAACCGAGCCGTACCAAAAGCGATGACACTGCAAGAAATCAAGCCAGAGACGGAGAAGGACTCCTCACTTCAGGCGCTTATCAAGGCCATAGGAACCGATCAGTGGACAGACCCCAAAGTACAAGACTACAGGAAAGTAAAGGACGAGCTTTTGGTCTGCAAGGAAACGATACTGAGGGGAAACAGGATCGTGGTCCCTGACACACTGAGGGATAGAGCTGCACATCTAGCACATGTTGGACACCAGGGAACTGTAAAGACAAAGTGCCTTATCAGAGAGAAGCTCTGGTTTCCCGGTGTAGACAAGATGTTGAAGGAGTAAGTGGATAGCTGTCTACCATGCCAAGCAGCAACTACGGCCAAAGCACAGCGACTCGAACCTCTACAGATGACACCACTACCAAGCGCTCCATGGAAAGAACTAGCGATGGACTTCCTAGGACCACTCCCTTCTGGAGACTATCTCATGGTTGTCATTGACGAATACAGCCGTTTTCCAGAAGTGGAAATTGTCACATCCACTTCAGCCAGATCCACCATTCCAAAGCTCGATGCAATTTTCGCAAGGCAAGGGATTCTTGATGTGTTGAAGAGGGACAATAGACCTCCCTTCAACGGCTTGGATTTCAAGAACTTTGCTGAGCATTTAGGCTTCCAAAACCGCAAGATTACACTTCTTTGGCCAAGGGCAAATAACAATGCAGAACGTTTCATGCCAACACTAGAGAAATGCGTGAGAACCGCCACTATCGAGCACAAGAACTGGAAACAAGGGCTCAACAAATTTCTACGGTAGTATCGGGCGACACCTCACTCGACTACTGGTATCTCACCATGCGAAGGACTAAACCAGAGGAAGCTGTAGACTACTCTACCAGAAGTGGCATCACCAGCACCAGCTCGCCAACAAACCATTCTTGAGAAACAGAGGAACCTGGTAGAGAGAGACGCAGAACAAAAGAAGAAAATGAAGACGTATGCAGACCAAACGTTAGGTGTAAGAGAGAGCAAGATCAAGCTGGGAGATACAGTTTTAATCAAGCAACCCAAGACTAACAAGCTAAGTACCCCCGTTCAGTCCAGTACCTCTTGTAGTTGAAGAGAAAAAGGGATCCATGGTTCCTACAAGCGACTGTCACAAGACCGTGACGTGAAACTCATCGATGTTCAAAGTCGTCCCCAGTCACATCAAGTATGCTTGAAAACCTAACGAAGAGGTAGAAGAAGATGTATCATCAGACCCTGAACCACAGGAAGTTGAGGCATTGGACAGAGTTCCTAGGTCCCCAAGTCCTTTTGCAGGCCTGCGACGGTAACAAAGGCAGAGAAAGCCTCCTGCAAGACTTGCCGAATACGTTCTACTCGTCCACGAGAACTAGACACTGATAGTATGCAATGAACTTGTGACTCGGTGACATTTTTCTAGTTTTTGTCATTTAACTGTTACTGATAGTTCATCATCAAGAAGGGGAGAGATGTTGTGTTTACAGACCTGCCAATCATTTATGTAAATGACCCACGCGGTCTACGAGAGACGGTGCTCTTTTTGTATCTCGCCATTATGCCCGTTCAGTAAATACAGTTGCGTTGAAACAAGTACTTTTCGAGTGTTTATTGAAGCGTAAACACCACAATAACTTGCCCGTTAGCTTAAAAATGTCGGATCTGTTGATCTGTTGATCAACTCAGCGTTACCTTGAGTGAAAAACTCCAGAAACTCCAAAATAGGGCTGCCAGGGTCATTACCAGGTCCAGTTATGACACTAGTGCCAGTATCCTCCTAAATAGGCTCAACTAGGACAATCTCTCCTCACGAAGAAAAAAGCTTAAGGCGTTGTTAATGTTTAAAATAGTTAAAGGGCTTTCCCCAGCGTACCTGCTAGCCTGCGTAGCTGGCGGTTTTGTCGGGGAGCGCGCAAGCGAGCGGCGAAGGAGAATGGGCGGAGGAGAATGGGAGAATGGGCGGAGGGCAATGAAAAACCGCCTTCCCGGATTGGGGGCCTTTTCGAGTAGTCCGTACGCTGGCGTACAGAGCGTTTTGATTAGATCAGAATCTATACACGTCAATCAAGCGTTTTGTTAATCTCCCAAGGGAGAGCTCCAACGGAATGTGAGAGTCAAAACAAAATGGCAGAGGAAGTATTAGCAAGAGCCTTATCTGTTCTGCAAACATTTTCGTCCACGCGAAATGCAAAATTCAGAAACTAAAAAGCTTTAGCTTTCCATAGGGACCAAAATTATTGCAAGAATACAAATAGAACTCGAGTTATAATTTTTTTCGGCAACACAGATATTCCGTTAATTGACTGCGTTGACAGCGTGAAAAGGGACTACTTGATAATGCAATTTTATTCATTGACGGAAAACCGATTTTCAACTTCTAGAACGAATTTCGTGAGCGCCAATAACAAAATCTAAAACCGACACGTTTTCCATAGAGACCAAAATTATCGCTTTACGACGAAACTAATGAGAGTAAGAATTTTCCAAAAACCGTCGGTGTTTGTTTATTCTTCATGCCTCTTGCATGCTAGTCTAGCTACACAAAATTTCAGTCTCGAATAATGGAACACGTTTTGTTAAACACAGTTTGGAACATGTTATACCCTTGTCGAGAAGAGCTCAAGCGATTGAACTGGGAGTGTGGTGATAAATGCGGGTACCTAAGCGATTCGGAGGTTCGATTTTTCGGGAAACTTATATGAGACAGAAGAAATCGCTAGTAAAATGTTCATAGCGTATCGCATGAGTTGCGTGGAAGTATTTTCACTGAAAATTGTGTTTTGGCTACTGTATTTTGAATGTTTGGATAATGGGGACACCAACCCTTTATCAAAGTAAAGTCCCTCCTACGCACGTTTGTACTTGTGTGACGAATGAAGAACATGATCATTACTCAATATGGAGCCTGTTTATGGATAGTCTCGAAGCTTGGCTATGTGGCTTGTTCAAATAAAATACAGGTCCCCATATGTGTTATTAGTTGACGCACTTACAGCCCATAACCTCGGTAACCCCTCTGATTATAATGACTGGTGTTATCTTCTCTGAGGTGGCCTTTTTATCAGAGTGAAGATTTGTGTGCGTAATGAATTGAACCACCATCGGAATAGATCTGAGATAGGCAAATCAATTGTAGCGCATTTTCTAGCCTAGTCGAAGAACTAACGCGAATTAATGAACAACTAAACTGTCGATCGGATTAACACCTTATTGGAAGAGTATGTACGTTATCTTTCCTTCGGTTGATGGAAAACTTGTTGTGACAAGTAGAGTTATTTTGTCCATGAACTACCCATGCGCTCATGGCTTGTGGTGGGGACTTGCAGTGTGGAAACCATAACTTTGAAGTTGTCACTACGATCCCACTACAATGCCTGGGATCGGTAAGTTCACAGCCACGTTGTTCAGTTTGTTGGAGGTAGCCGATAGAACGTGATTTAATATTTATCTAATATGAAGCAAAACAGTTTGCACAAGTCTGGAGTTATATTGTCGATCATCTAATCAACAAAATAATAGCTTTCTTAAATCTTAATGACTATAAATTCTCCCTGGATGGTTGCAGGAGCTACACCAGACTATCTTAGCTTGCATGTGTTTGGAACGTCTCTGATATCGAGCTATGAAAAGATTACCGTGCGATTCACCCCCCCCCTGGGGGGGGTACTGCCTTATATGAGCTATATAGGTATGTGCGGCCCCAAAGGGTATGGTTTCTTAGCCGTTTTGGTCTGAAATAGGGTATCAAGTTTGACCATTTTGGTCTGAAATAGGGTACGGTTTGAGCACTCTTGTCTTGAATTCGGTATGTTTTTTAGAAGAAGCTACTTCTTCATCTTTAGCCGATAAGACCATTAACAAAAGCCCTTCGTTTTTGTCTTTTAATGATGTTTACGCCAACTGTGTACTTGTAGGGTATCAAATTTTTGGTCAGGTCATAAATAGGGTAGGGGAAATCGCAGATTTTGGTCTGAAATAGGGTAAGGGCTTCAGCAAGCGGGCCGCACCCCCCCCTCCACCCAATTTTTCTGGGAGTACCCCCACCCCCGGGGATTCACCGTGTACAATGAATAATTTGTCGTTTCGATGTCTAGCCCACGCTAGAAAGCGGAAAGCATGTTAAAGGACATAGGACAACTAGAAGCCAAGTGAAATAGATCACAGATTTTAACAGCATATGTATCAAATTGCTTTTTAATTTTAAGATAACCTTCCTACTTCTATTACTGCCAATTATCGTTTCTTATAGACGGCTGTCTTATCATTACTTGCCACCGCAAGCCTTCTGTTTGCGGCGCTCACCTACCACGAGATATCAGTCCTCCAAGATTGCATTATTTTTGGTAGCTATGGGACAATAACCCATTAGCGCTGCATACTTATAGTTCAGCAAAGCAATTACCTTCACAGCGCCAGTTTGGAGCCCGCTTGTATGAACAGTTTGTGACATGTTTCTTGTATTTTGAGGAATTGAAATGGAGACGATCAAAGGTCATCAAATGGTAAGCTGACTCATTGATTCTTTTCAGCTTATTCGCAATTCTTTGCCTGACGGTAAAAAAAATTCCTCGCTAAATGTTAAACTGTGATTATCCTAATGATGGCAAATCATCGATTTGAGAGATGATGCTATGCTGTTGTGAAATTTTGACCCGAAGTCTATAAGAGGAATATCAGCGACAGGGGATTTTTAAACTGAGCACACTGATTGGTTTTTAACGCTAACATTATCGGCCACTGTTCTTAGATTTCTTGAAACTATTGCTTTTTCATAGTCGAACGCTTTGCTCGCTGCCGAGCTACATGCTATAGTATGCGGTATTTTCGACATACCACGAGATATTATCCCAAGCTGCACTGCAAGTTTGGTTAGCCATTGACACTTCGCAGTAATTGTCTTGAGACCTCAGTTGTGGGACTTTCATTCATTTCTCACCATGTCTTTCTCCCTTATTTTACCTGATTGTAGACTTTGGGTGGTAAAGTTCTGTTTTATAGGTTCTTTAAAATTCTACACTGTATTGCAAAAAATGGCCTAGTTTTGAATGGTAAATAATTCTGTTCCCTCATATATGCCTGCCTGACAAAAGAAAATTTCAGTCTCGCATACTGAACCACAATCATCGGTTATAATCACAAATAAGCAAGGCAATTCAAATTGCGCTTTGTTTGTTGAGGAGAAAGCAAGCGCTTAGTACAAGTAGTGTGATGATCATGAGAAAAACAGCGCGCGAGATGGCGCCAAGCAATTAGGCGGGTAAATTTCGCGCGAAGCGCGAGCAAGAAGGAAATTGGGGCGAGCGGAAGTCACACTCGGAGTTTCCTCTCGCTCGTGCTTCGCGCTCGCTCACAAGAAAGACTGCTCGCAGTCCAATTGTGCATTGGCCTCTTAGAATTTCTTGTGGGGACCTTGACCCAACACAAAGCGATTGCCTTCACAATTGTGGGACGTGCTTGTCATTTGCAGCAAAATTAATTCTATCTTAGCACAAGCTCATCTTGACCACCAAACAATAAGCTGATCGCATGAATTCTTTTCATCCGCCAAACAGGCCAAATGCTTCGGAATTCTTGTTTGACGGGAGAAATTTTGTCGCCATTTCTAATACTGCGATGGAAGCGATGTAGGCAAATCACTGATCAATAAAAGTGCTGAATTCATGGTTAACTGAGAGCCTTTGTATGAGAAAACAAGTCCCACATCAATTGCCTTTAGACCTCAATTTACGGGACTTTTATCTGTTTCGTGCTATGTCTTTCTACCATTATTATAGCTGAAACATAGACTTTTAAACGCTTAAGTTTTTCTTTGCCTTGCTTCAAATTCTGCGCTTCATTGCCATTTCTGGAGAATAATTTTTGGTAAAAATGTGGACTTTCATTAACAAGAGATAATTCTGTCCCCTCTTGCATGCTAGTCTGGCTACACGAAATTTCAGTCTCGAATGATGGAACATGTTTTGGTAAACATAGTATAGAACATGTTATAGCCTTGTTGAGAAGAGCTCAAGCGCTTGAACTGTGAGTGTGGTGATGAAAGCGGGGAAGCGGTTTTGAAGTTAAAATGTTTTGGGAAACTCAGTTTATGAGACAGAAGAATTCGCTAATAAAATGCTCATAGCGTATCGCATGAGTCGCCTGGTAGTGTTTTCACTGGCATTTAATTAGAATTTTAAGGATACACTGTACATTTCAGAGGACACATTTGCTTATGTTATTTATATTGCAATGTCTACAAGTGTTTTGTAATAGGGAGCTTAAGATACAGACGTTTTCGCAGCGACGGCGACGTGGTAACCCAGATAGACTGGGTCAGAGGTTGCCGTTTTCGCGCCACAATTAAAGTTGTTAAGATTCTGACGACGACCGGCCTTTGCGACTTCGTCGAGTTATTTGTTGCGTTTATAAATTAAGGCTTTTTTCTGTCGAAGTATGTCTTCGTTTGAAGAGTTCCGCCTCCTCCTCGTCCTGTACTACGACGCTAATCTTATTAGCGATGAAGATTTCTTACTTTTATACGATATGTTTCCGTCGAAAAACCCCAATTTTCCATATGAGGAGTATAGTCGCTTTGACTTGGATAGCATAAGTGAAGCTGAGTGCAAAGCGGAATTCAGGTTTAACAAGAGTGACCTGCCAGTTCTTGCTGAAGCCTTGCAGATTCCACAGTCCTTCAAACTAAACCAGGGGAGCATAGTAGATGGAATGGAAGGCCTCTGTATGCTTTTACGACGGCTAGCTTACCCATGCAGATTTGGTGATATGGTACCTCGTTTTGGCAGTCCAGTACCCGTTATAAGCATGGCCACAAATCATGTCATTGATTTTATTTACAACACCCACGGACATCGCATAACTCGATGGAACAATGCACTGCTAAACCCACCTGCACTGGAAATGTATGCTCGATTAGTTCACGACAAAGGGGCTGCACTTCAGAATTGTTTTGGTTTTGTTGATGGGACTGTGCGCCCCATAGCCAGACCAGATCAGCATCAGAGAGTGATGTACAATGGACACAAACGCGTTCACGCCATAAAATTTCAGTCTCTTGTCTTGCCGAATGGATTGATCGCAAATCTTTACGGCCCCGTAGGTAAATATGTTTTTCAAGTAGCTGTGTTTATCAATTATCAATAATACACATACGAAATACGAAATAGAAGGTAAGTATGGTTGTAAACATGGTTTTCGAATTCCAGCATTTCCTTATATTTTCTGATCTAGAGTAAGTGTTAAAAGTAACATGCAGATGGAAAACAATATTGCGTATTTGAATTTAAGGCTGGGCCAGCAACTGAGAAAATTTTGTCTTGTCACGCAATCTTTCTTAATCCATGCGTGACAAAAAGCAAGGATGTCCGAGCTAGTTATCTCTGAAATTAAATTAATGCTCTAATATATTTTTAGAGGGAAAGAGACACGATGCTGGAATGCTGGCAGAATCTGGACTCCTACGAGACATGGAGCAATACGCATTTTCCACTCGTGGCGAACCTATGTGTATATATGGAGATCCCGCGTATCCTCTTCGAGTGCACCTTCAAGGACCATTCCAAGGAGCAGCTCTCACTCCACAGATGGAGATGTTCAATGATTCTATGAGCTCTGTCAGAGTGTCAGTCGAATGGCTGTTTGGGGATATTTTAAACTATTTCAAATTCCTTGATTTTAAAAAGAATCTAAAAATTGGCCTAAGTAGTGTTGGCAAAACATATGTTGTATGTGCACTCCTACGAAATGCTCTGACATGTCTTTATGGTAATCAGACGTCAGATTTTTTTGAGCTTGAGCCTCCAAGCCTCCAGGATTACTTTAGATGAATTTAAAAAAATTCAGGGTATGAACAGAAAATATATAATCACTATAGTATCAATAATGGAACTTACTGATACTGAGAAAGACTGTTGTCACTTTCCTTATAAGAGTCTATAGACTACCACAGGGGGTTCACATAGAGAAATCATCTCCAGTTAGAGATTGTATATGATCAAGAATCTTGATTAGCAAAAGGCATCCAATGTAAGAAGTTGGAAGAAATCTTTTGCAGTAACTCAAATAAATCACAGAAGCTGCAGCAATGTTCTGTTTTGTAATATGATTTTTACCTTTATGGATTTGCTCGAATCCAAAGACAAAATACAGAGAGCAATTATTTTCTATCTAATATGGGGTGTACTGTCAAAACTACACAAACTCAAATGTTATGTTTAACAAGGAGTGAAATACTGCAATTAAAACTCACTTTCTTATTTATGTGTTCAATTAAAATGAATTATTCTACCATGTTCCACCTTTAAAAATTTAATCAGCCTCTTTGCATGAGCTAATTATGTGACTGATCTCACATTGAAAGTAGGTGCTAAGAAAAGTAAAACAAGAGCAGGATAACTTCACTAATATAATTTGACACTCTTGAGGCTCTTACTGAGACATTGACATTTTATGGTGGCTTGAAAATTAACAAAGGAGAGGATCAGAAAGCAAAAAGTTGCAACTTATTATCCAGTAAGACTGTGCAATGACAATGCAATATAAATTATATTCTTTCACTTTGCAATCACAGTCCCCAAAGTTGGCAGTTATTGATATTTCCCTCCATGTTTGGCACTGGTCAATTTACAGCCCAAAGCTTTAGTGTAAGACTGGTCACTGGATTGACTTATATTAAAGACTAATTTAGAATGGAAAGAATAGACCTTATAATAGTTTTGGCAGCCATCTTGATGGGTAGGCAACTTGTGTCAAAACAACTCTGTGGGAATCCAATTGCAAAGAATTTTCTAACAAAATATATAGGACTCTGAACATTAATAGTTCATGTCAAGAAACAGGGAAAAATACTGCATCCTGTGATGCAAAATTCACTACATTTTTTATCAACAAACTTGTTAAGACCATTACGTTCAGTGACAGTTGCAGTTAAGAAACATTTTTGCCATCAGATTCCCATACAAACACTGTTTTTCTGATACCTGTTGCTTACATGTATTTGTCAAGGTGGCTTCCAGAACCATGACAATGTCTTTGAATTCTTATGTAACATTAACTCAACACTTTTTAACAACAGCTTGCACAGAAATGGAATAAAAAACACAATAATGAATTGCCAAGACTTTGAGCAATTGTTAGTGATTTTCCTTGGGAGCCAACCTCTCAATAAGGCTTAGAAGAGCCTGTGATTGCTGCTGCTGTTGGTTCAACATGGACTGCATAAATTGTAGCTGTTGAGTTTGATTTCTTTGTTGTTGCTTCAGCTGAGTTTCTTGCTGTTGCTGAATCATCCTTAACATTTCCTGCTGCACTGATGTCTGCTGGGAACCTCTCATCTCCTGTTGTTTTCTCATTTCGATCTCTTCCCTACGCAAGGCCATCTCTTGTTCTGCTTTCTTTTCCAAGAACCCAATAGCATCACCAGTACTTTTTCTTCTTTTCTTTGTTGAATTGACTTCATCACTTATCTCAACTCGTTTTTTAGTTTGTCCCATTGTCTCCATTGCCTTTAGCCTCATTTCCTCAGCTTAAGCTTTCTCTTGTTGAGCATTTTGCTTTTTGTCTCCAACTGAGGGCTTATTTTTTGCCTCTTCCTCCTTTTCACACAGCTCCTCCAGCAGAGTGTCTATTTCTTGCACCTCAGGACTAATACCACTTGCTCTTTCTTCCTCCCTATTCTTGGCTTTGAATTTGGCCATGAGAAGATTGAGCCTGTCTCGCAATGACCTTTTGTTTACAATGAATTTGGGATTTGAGAGACTGTTGAGTCTTGCAGCAATCTCATCCCACACCTTTCCTCTCTCTGGACTACCCTTTCTTGTTTCATACAGGTCTGATGCTCTTACTTCCCTTAAAAATAATGTGTCATGCTGGTTTGTCCATTCCATTGTGCTAAAAAAAAGGAGTCCGAGTAAGAATTAATTTGCAAACAAGAAATGAGGACACTTTTTATGGAGCTACATAGCGTGATTAGAACATCAATGTCCTATGGTTTTTAACATCTTATGATTTGAAATATCAGAGATGTAGATGCAGCAAGCAAAAATTCCCTTTTATGTTAAAGAGTTCAAGTACTCTACGAAACTTACTTCGACAATGTGGACTTCACTGTTGCTTCGCTCATTTTCACCTAAAGAGAAAACAAAAGGTCTTTTGAGCTGGCTAAGACACCGTGGGATGATCTGTGCGAAATGTGATAATGCAATCACTTCAATACAAGTGACAAAACTGGCAGTATATTAAAAAAAACAAACAAGATCAACTCACGTTTTCACCTCGACGGCAAACTCACCGATCTCACGTCGCCGACGTGGGTGCGACGGCGGGGCCGCATGCGCAGTCAATCTCGCCCCAGTCTTAATCGCTCTCCACGTCGCCGTCACCCCGAAAACGTCTGCATCTTAAGCTCCCTAATAGTAGTGTAGTAACCGCATGACTAATTTAAAACAGCGAGCTCGAGAGATGGCGCTGAGTAATTCAGGCGGGCAAATTTGGCGGGAAATCTCACTAGGGGACAGCACAGACGGAAGATATCGCCTAAGGGGACAGCACAGACGGAAGATATCGCCTAATTACGTTTTATATTTTCTCCGGAACTAATTTTGAAGTTTGAAGTGAGACAGAACACTGTATAGGAAACGTTTACCCGACTGCATTGCGAAAGTAACATTACAGGTAAATCCCTACCCTCGCTGAGGCCAAGAGAGCTTCATTTGAACTAAGCGAGTTTCGACATAGTATGTTAACTGTCATACAAAAGGGACGATCAGATCTAGGCCAAAATGTCTCCCCTGTGAAATGTCAGTTACCAACTGAAAATTGTGTTTTGGCTACTGTATTTTGAATATTGGGATAATGGGGACAACAACCCTTTATCACTAAAAGTAAAATCCCTCCTACGCACGTTTCTACTTGTGTGACGAATGAAGAATGATCAGTACTCGATATGGAGCCTGTTTATGGATAGTCTCGAAGCTTGACTATGTGGCTTGTTCAAATAAAATACAGGTCCCCATATGTGTTATTAGTTGACGCACTTATAGCCCATAACCTTAGTAACCCCTCTGATTATAATGACTGGTGTTATCTTCTCTGAGGTGGCTTTTTTATCAGAGTGAAGATTTGTGTGCCTGAGATAGGCCGTTCCATGAACTACTTATGAGCTCATGGAATCTAGACACGCCATGAAAAGATAACTGTGTGATTCACCGTGTACAATTGTCTACAATAAGAAATTTTGTCGTTTCGATGTCTATTCGAAAGCACGTTTAAAGAGATAGGACAAATAGAAGCCAAGTGAAATAAATCACAAATTTTTAAAGCATGCATGTGTATCAAATTGATTTTTAATTTTAAGATTACCTTCCTACTTCTATTACTGCAAATTATTCTTTTCTTGTAGACGGCTGTCTAATCATTGCTTGCCACCGGAAGCCCTCTGCTTCCGGTGCATCACATTTGTTTCTCACATACCACGAGATATCAGTCCTCCAAGATTGCATTATTTTGGCTAGCTATGGGGCCAATGACCCATTAGCGCTGCATACTTTATAGTTCACCACAGCATCACCTGTACAGCGCCAGTATGGAGCCCGCTTGTCTTAAAGGGGCAGTGTCACGCTATTGTACCATCACTTTAAAAAGCTTAAAACTGCCAATGCATCAGTGGAAACCTTAAAATATGATGGTCTAGTTTTGTTGCCAAATACTGTAGTACTGCATTGACACCATAAACTCCTGTATTCCATCAAAGATGACGAGGATGGAAATGGATTGAAATTTGAAAAAACTTGCCAGTTTTTTCAAAATTTCAAGCTATGCATTGATAAATTGCCAAAAAATTTTTATGGTTAGCTTTCCCTGCTAGAATTTCATTGGAATTCATCTTGCTGATTCTGTAGGAGCATTTTTTTGCACGATAACAGGTAGAAGGCAGTAATTTTGGCAGAATTGAACCAAAAACAGCATAAATCCCGGTGACAGTGCTCCTTTAACAGTTTGCGACATGGTAAGCTGACTCATTGATTCTTTTCAGCTTGTTCGCAATTCTTTGCCTGACGGTAAAAAAAAAACAAAAACAAAAACAAAAAAAATTCCTCGCCAAATGTAAAACTGTGATTACCCTAATGTTGGCAAATCATCGATTTAAGACATGATGCTATGCTGTTGTGAAATTTTGACGGGAAGATTACAAGAGGAATATCAGCGACAGAGGATTTTTAAACTGAGCACACTGGTTGGTTTTTAACGCTAAGATTATCGGCTACTGTACTAAGATTTCTTGAAACTATTGTTTTTTCATAGTCGATCGATTGCTTATTCTTGATCGCTGCCGAAAGCTATATGGTATGCGACATGCTATAATCTTCGCCGGCTCTCACATACCACGAGATATCCCAAGTTGCATCAATGTAAGTTTGGTTAGCTAGTTGTGGGGACATTGACACTTTGAAGTAATTGTCTCGAGACCTCAGTTATGGGACTTTCATGTCTTTCATTCATTTCTCGCTGTCTTTCTACCGTATTTTATTTGATTGTAGACTTTTGGGCGGTGAAGTTCTCTTTAACTTCTTTAAAATTCTACACTATATAGCAGAAACAAGCCTAGTTTCGATTGATAAATAATTCTGTTCCCTCATGTATGCCGGCCTGACAAATGAAACAAAATTTCAGTTTCGCACACTGGACCACAATCATCGGTGATAATTACAACTAAGCAAGGCAATTCAAATTGCGCTTGGTTTGGCGGTGTGGAGAAAGCAAGCGCTTTGTGTAAGTAGTGTGATGATCATGAGGAAATTAGCGCGAGAGATGGCGCTGGGCAATTAGGCGGGTAAATTTGGCGCAAAACCTAGGAAAGAAAAAAATTCAGTAGTAAAATTGTGCTTTAGACCGCGACCAGTCCCTTCTAGTCGGCTCTCCGTCGATCTTGTGAGCAAGGATTTCACATACCACGAGATATCATCCCAAGTTGCATTGTAAATTTGGTTAGTTATGGGGACATGGACACTACAATTATGGGACTTTCATTCATTCTGGCTATGTCTTTGTACTGTATTTTATCTAACTGGAGACTTTTGAGCGGTAGAGTTCTCTTTAGCTTCTTTAAAATTCTAAACTTTAGTAGCAACTGCGGCTGTATAGCAAAAACAAGCCTGGATTTGATTGAGAAATAATTCTGTTCCCTCATGCCGGCCTGAGAAAAGTAAACGATTTGAGGCTCGCTCAATGGACCACATTCATCAGGACTCATCTAGCCGAAAATTGCGTTTGACTTGTTGAGGAGAGAGCAGGCGCTTTTGTACAAGGAGTGTACGGTGAGTGACAAAAACTTCGAGTTATGGCGCTGTGCAATTAAGGCGGGTAAAGTTGGTTGCAGACCTGCGAGACAGCAAACTTCGCTAGTAAAATGTCACAGCATGAGTTCCTTGATACAAAAGAGATCAGATCATCCAGGTAAAAATGTTTCCCAGTGAAGTATCTTACCAAATTCTTCTTTGGCCACTTATAATTTCTTGTGAGGACATTGACTGTGAGGACCTTGGCCCGACACACAACGATTGCCTTCATAGCCGGACGCGCTTGTTATTCGGTGGTAACTGACTCATTCTATCGTAACGCAAGCTCATCTTGACCATCAAACGATAAGGTGATCGTATTAATTTATTTCATCCGCCAGACTGGTTGCAATTCTTTGCCTGACGGGAGGAATTTGTCGCCAATTGTAATATTGTGGTGGATGCGATGTATAGGCAATTCACTGATCGATTTAAGGGTTGAATTCCTGCTGAACAGAGGACACAGATCATTTAGGTGTGAAACGGCCGCACACAGGAGCCCATCACTAGTGATGGGCTCCTGCCCCACATCAATTGCCAGTCAGACCTCAATCTATGTTTAGTGCTATGTCTTTCTTCCATATTATAACTGAAACGTAGTCCTCTAAAATAAAGACAGTGTCAAAATGTTATAGTCTTGCTGAGATGAGCTCAACCGCTTCAACTGGGAATGTGGCACTGATGTTAACGGTGGTCTCATAAGCATTTCTGAGGTAAAATCTGGCAGGGAAACCTACATTGTATAAAGCCCTATAAGAGGTAGAAGAAGTTCGCTGGCAAAATTTTGAAAGCGTATCGCATGATTAGCTGACTAATGTCTGGTGTTATCTTCTCTGAGGGTGAGGCCTATTTATCACACCATGTTGATGGTTTGTGTGAAAAGCTTACGCCTGTCTTGTTGAGAAGAGATAACTAAGTCCCCTCCTGTATGCTTGTCTGACTGCACAAAATTTCAGTCTCGAATTATGGTATATATTTTATTTTGATAAACGCAGTACATGTATAGCCGACCGCTTGAACTGGAAATGTGGTCAGGTACGCAGGTAAACAATTCGGAGATAAAATTTCTCGGGGAAACCCCCCCCCCGGGGGGGGTTACTCCCAGACAAATTAGGTAGGGGTGTGCGGCCCGCTTCCTGAAACCCTTACCCTATTTCAGACCAAAATCTGTGATTTTCCCTACCCTACTTTAGACCTAACCAAAAATTCGATACCCTATTTCAGACCTTTTTCACGTACGTGGTTGGCGTAAACATAATTTCAGATGGAAGGGGATTAGTTTCTAGAGAGACTGTGGTGCTGCGTCGGTGGGGGAGTGAAACACGAAAATTTGGTTTGTCAACGGAGTTGATAATGTAAATTGACCACCGTACAGGAATCCCTGTACGGTGGTCAATTTACATTATCAACTCCGTTGATAAACCAAATTTTGATAATTTCAGGAGGGATTTGGTGACTCTTTTGTTGAAGGTCTTATTGCCTAATGATGAAGAAGCAACTTCTTCTAAAATGACGTACTCAATTTAGGAATAGAGTGCACAAACCATACCCTATTTCAGACCAAAATGATTAAAATCGATACCCTATTTCAGACCAAAACGCCTTAAAAACCATACCCTTCAGGGCCGCACATACCTATCTAGCCCATATATAATAAGGGAGTACCTTCCCCCCGGGGGAAACCTATATATGAGACATAAGAATCCGCCAGTGAAATCAGTTCTGATAACTTATTTTCACTGATATACATTGTACAGGAAAAGTTTGCCTATATTATTTATATTGTGGTGGCCACAAGCGCTTTGTACAAGGAGTATCATGATCATAACAACGAAGAGATGGCGCTTAGCAAATAAAGGCGGGAAACCTAAGAGACAGCACAATTTGCAAGTAATATGTCCGAGGATATCGCATGATTACCTTCTAATACTTGCTCTGCAACTAATATTGAAAATTGAAGGGGAGAGAGTACACTGTAAGAAATGTTTAACAGGTTGCATTGCAGTAGTGGACATTTTAAAAGAGATAAATTCCTACAATAGAGAGTGTTTAATACTGACGGCTTGTGCAGCGTCTGTGCAAGCATGCGAGTTTAGATTCAATGTGGGGACAGCCTGCGTGTCAATAGCCTTCATACAGAAAGACACAATGGTTACAATGAGACCCAGGTCGAAATGATCCGAAATGTTTCCTTCCAGTGAAGTACCTTAACCAAATTGTGTTTTAAAGAAAGCCACAGTGATTGCCTGTTGCCTTCAGAGGTCGGTTATGGGACCTTTGTCCAAAGTAATTATTATCTTAGTTAACAAATGGTAAACGGATCGGCGTGCGCTATTGAGTTATGGATGCACGCGGGGGGTTGCTAAGCACGAGAGAAGCGTAAAGAGTCGCTCGAGGCGCAGCCGAGAGCGACTCTAGCATCTTGAATGCTTAGCATACCTCCCAAGTGCATCAATAACTCAATAGTGCACGCTAATGCGTTTACCATTCGTTTTATAACATATCATAAACATCGTAGCAAAGTCCCATTTTATTGCACTAAAAAGTTCATGTAGTCTTACATGACCAAGAAAAAACAAGCGCGCGAAACGTTATTCACAGAAATTGCAGCGGCTTAATACTTCGGTAGACACTATGACGATTGAAACGATACAAATTTTGTAAAATCTCGCCCAAAAATTAACAATTGGTTCATGCGTCAGCGTGCGTTCATCGAGATATGAAGCATGCGGGAAGTTTGGAGAACACGAAAGATGCGAAAGAGTTGCTCGAGGCGTAGCCGAGAGCAACTCTAGCTTCTTGAGTGCTCTCCAAACTTCCCAAGTGCTTCATATCTCGATGAACGCACAGCTGACACATGGACCAATTGTCTTATAACATTTTCAACGCGGTAGTAATAGTTTAGATATTATATAAAAGCTCACTGTCACCGAGCAACTTCGCATGGCTTTCCTTGGGCCAATTTTGTGTCCAAAAAATTGAGCAGCTGTAGGGAAAGTGAAGAGTTTTCGATACGGCAAACGTTTGCAAAAAAAGACAAACTTTCTTGAGTCCACACAACTTTCAGATGAAAGCGTAAAGGAATTCCAACCGGATCAGAAACAAAACATTGCAAGAAAACAAAGTGCGATGCGTATGTTTGTCAAAAGATTCTCAGTGGAGAAGGTGGAGTAAGTAAACAAGAGTAGCTTGCAACAAACACATCTTGTATATAAGCCAGAAAAATTTCTAAGCAATTTTGACATAAATGACCGTAGAAAAGACAAAAAGGGATACGAAACTGATTGTTTAGAGCAGTCAACAGGACTGACCGCGGTTCAAAAACTACAAAACAACACTGAAAACAAAATTGTAAGAAAACAAAGCACGATGCGTACTTTTCTCGGAAGATTCTTGGAGAAGGTAGAGAATTAAGACAAGTAACAAACATATCTCGTAGTAAGCTTTTAATTATTGCTAAGCAAATTTGACATAAATGTCCGCAGAAAATACAAAAAGATAAGCTTATACGAACCTGATAGTTCAGTCAGGGAGAGAGAGAAAGTTGGCAATCAGTTGGAACGTGGCAGAGCTGAATAATAATGCCATTTCACATAAAATCTTTCCTTAGCTAAGAAGACACAAGACCCTAAAGTGGCTTGATAGTTTCACTGTTACTTCCCATGTCCACCGAGGAAGCCTCTTCAATTAAAGATTCTCAGCGGCAAAACGTCATCCAGTTGTAACGAAGACAGCGCTTGCAAAACCACACGAGCTTCTCTCTCGCAGACCCATCCACGATAAAATTATCAAAGCCAACTAACACATTTTGCTGTTTTTCACATCCAAACACTGATTCTTACCGGTTCAACAAAAAGCTCGAGAATTAATCAAGTTAAACGGCGACACTTCATTATTTACAGTCTTTGGACGAAGATCTTTTTCAAATGAAGCGTGAAGCTTTAAGCGCTGGTTTTTGACATTTTCTTGACAGCTTTTTGACAACTTTCTGTCAGATTTTGAGACATGCATTTGATCGACTTTTTTTCCCTCGAGCGAGAGTTTCTGCCTTAAAACACATTTTCTCTCGTAGACACGTACACTCTAAAATTACCAAAGCCAGCCAAGACATCCAAACGCTGATTCTTACCGGTTTATACAAACAAAAATCGAAAATTAATCAGGTTACACGACGAAACTTTGGCGCGCGGAGCTCCGCTATAAAGAGAAATTCCCTCAGCTGCTACGTCAACAGCGTGCTCAATGAAGCACGCTCGCGCAATTGAATTTAACTGCACTAATTTACCAGCAATGTTATAAAGCGAAATTTTAGTTTATAAACATGGTTAATTGACCAATCAGAGTGCGCGCTTTTCTTTAGCTGTCTTATAACACAAGCTAAGCAATGCAATTATTCCTTGTCTGACGGGAGAAATCCACTTACACGTTGTCCCCAGCACGTCCCTATACTATCGTTTATCAGTTTGTTTTTGGAGACCTTCGGTAATTTGTATTTTCGTTGGGTTTCAAACTGACCAAGACACGTATCTTCGGTATATTCAAGACAAAATTGACCATCCCTCTCCCGTGTAAGTGCCCTTTTATTGAGCAGCCGTGGTAACTAAGCCAGCCTTTGAAATGGTGGGAAGCTAACGATTCTCCAGTCGGCATATACTTCATGTGAGAATTACATATATGCATCCGTAGTATATTCCCTCATATACAAGACTATCAATCTACAGTGGAACAACTATCTACACTATCTACATTGTCTACAGTAGGAACAGCTATCTACACTGTCTACAGTGGGAGAAGCTATCTACACTGTCTACAGTAGGAACAGCTATCTACACTGTCTACAGTGAGAACAGCTATCTCCACTGTCTACAGTAGGAACAGCTATCTACACTGTCTACAGTGGGAATAGCTATCTACACTGTCTACAGTGGGAACAGCTATCTACACTGTCTACAGTGGGAACAGCTATCTACACTGTCTACAGTAGGAACAGCTATCTACACTGTCTACAGTAGGAACAGCTGTCTACAGTGGGAACAGCTATCTACACTGTCTACAGTAGGAGCAGCTATCTACACTGTCTACAGTAGGAACAGCTATCTACACTGTCTACAGTGGGAACAGCTATCTACACTGTCTACAGTAGGAACAACTATCTACACTGTCTACAGTAAGAACAACTATCTACACTGTCTACAGTAGGAACAGCTATCTACATTGTCTACAGTAGGAACAACTATCTACACTGTCTACAGTAGGAACAGCTATCTACACTGTCTACAGCAGGAACAGCTATCTACATTGTCTACAGTGGGAACAGCTATCTACACTGTCTACAGTGGGAACAGCTATCTACAATGTCTACAGTAGGAACAGCTATCTACACTGTCTACAGTGGGAGCAGCTATCTACACTGTCTACAGTGGGAACAGCTGTCTACACTGTCTACACTGGGAACAGCTATCTACACTGTCTACAGTAGGAACAGCTGTCTACAGTGGGAACAGCTATCTACACTGTGTACAGTAGGAACAGCTATCTACACTGTCTACAGTAGCAACAACTATCTACACTGTCTACAGTGGGAACAGCTATCTACACTGTCTACAGTAGGAACAACTATCTACACTGTCTACAGTAGGAACAGCGATCTACATTGTCTACAGTAGGAACAACTATCTACACTGTCTACAGTAGGAACAGCTATCTACACTGTCTACAGCAGGAACAGCTATCTACATTGTCTACAGTGGGAACAGCTATCTACACTGTCTACAGTGGGAACAGCTATCTACACTGTCTACAGTAGGAACAGCTATCTACACTGTCTACAGTAGGAACAGCTGTCTACAGTGGGAACAGCTATCAACACTGTCTACAGTAGGAACAACTATCTACACTGTCTACAGTAGGAACAGCTATCTACATTGTCTACAGTAGGAACAACTATCTACACTGTCTACAGTAGGAACAGCTATCTACACTGTCTACAGCAGGAAAAGCTATCTACATTGTCTACAGTGGGAACAGCAATCTACACTGTCTAGAGTGGGAACAGCTGTCTACAGTGGGAACAGCTATCTACACTGTCTACAGTAGGAAGAGCTATCTACACTGTCTACAGTAGGAACAACTATCTACACTGTCTACAGTGGGAACAGCTATCTACACTGTCTACAGTAGGAACAACTATCTACACTGTCTACAGTAGGAACAGCTATCTACATTGTCTATAGTAGGAACAACTATCTACACTGTCTACAGTAGGAACAGCTATCTACACTGTCTACAGCAGGAACAGCTTTCTACATTGTCTACAGTGGGAACAGCTATCTACACTGTCTACAGTGGGAACAGCTATCTACACTGTCTACAGTAGGAGCAGCTATCTACACTGTCTACAGTAGGAACAGCTGTCTACAGTGGGAACAGCTATCTACACTGTCTACAGTAGGAACAACTATCTACACTGTCTACAGTAGGAACAGCTATCTACATTGTCTACAGTAGGAACAACTATCTACACTGTCTACAGTAGGAACAGCTATCTACACTGTCTACAGCAGGAACAGCTATCTATATTGTCTACAGTGGGAACAGCTATCTACAATGTATACAGTGGGAACAGCTATCTACACTGTCTACAGTAGGAACAACTATCTACACTGTCTACAGTAGGAACAGCTATCTACATTGTCTACAGTAGGAACAGCTATCTACACTGTCTACAGTGGGAGCAGCTATCTACACTGTCTCCAGTAGCAACAGCTATATACACTGTCTACAGTAAGAACAGCTATCTACACTGTCTACAGTAGGAACAGCTATCCACACTGTCTACAGTGGGAACAGCTATCTACACTGTCTACAGTGGGAACAGCTATCTACACTGTCTACAGTGGGAACAGCTATCTACACTGTCTACAGTAGGAACAGCTATCTACACTGTCTACAGTAGGAACAGCTGTCTACAGTGGGAACAGCTATCTACACTGTCTACAGTAGGAGCAGCTATCTACACTGTCTACAGTAGGAACAGCTATCTACACTGTCTACAGTGGGAACAGCTATCTACACTGTCTACAGTAGGAACAACTATCTACACTGTCTACAGTAAGAACAACTATCTACACTGTCTACAGTAGGAACAGCTATCTACATTGTCTACAGTAGGAACAACTATCTACACTGTCTACAGTAGGAACAGCTATCTACACTGTCTACAGCAGGAACAGCTATCTACATTGTCTACAGTGGGAACAGCTATCTACACTGTCTACAGTGGGAACAGCTATCTACAATGTCTACAGTAGGAACAGCTATCTACACTGTCTACAGTGGGAGCAGCTATCTACACTGTCTACAGTGGGAACAGCTGTCTACACTGTCTACACTGGGAACAGCTATCTACACTGTCTACAGTAGGAACAGCTGTCTACAGTGGGAACAGCTATCTACACTGTGTACAGTAGGAACAGCTATCTACACTGTCTACAGTAGCAACAACTATCTACACTGTCTACAGTGGGAACAGCTATCTACACTGTCTACAGTAGGAACAACTATCTACACTGTCTACAGTAGGAACAGCGATCTACATTGTCTACAGTAGGAACAACTATCTACACTGTCTACAGTAGGAACAGCTATCTACACTGTCTACAGCAGGAACAGCTATCTACATTGTCTACAGTGGGAACAGCTATCTACACTGTCTACAGTGGGAACAGCTATCTACACTGTCTACAGTAGGAACAGCTATCTACACTGTCTACAGTAGAACAGCTGTCTACAGTGGGAACAGCTATCTACACTGTCTACAGTAGGAACAACTATCTACACTGTCTACAGTAGGAACAGCTATCTACATTGTCTACAGTAGGAACAACTATCTACACTGTCTACAGTAGGAACAGCTATCTACACTGTCTACAGCAGGAAAAGCTATCTACATTGTCTACAGTGGGAACAGCAATCTACACTGTCTAGAGTGGGAACAGCTGTCTACAGTGGGAACAGCTATCTACACTGTCTACAGTAGGAAGAGCTATCTACACTGTCTACAGTAGGAACAACTATCTACACTGTCTACAGTGGGAACAGCTATCTACACTGTCTACAGTAGGAACAACTATCTACACTGTCTACAGTAGGAACAGCTATCTACATTGTCTATAGTAGGAACAACTATCTACACTGTCTACAGTAGGAACAGCTATCTGCACTGTCTACAGCAGGAACAGCTATCTACATTGTCTACAGTGGGAACAGCTATCTACACTGTCTACAGTGGGAACAGCTATCTACACTGTCTACAGTAGGAGCAGCTATCTACACTGTCTACAGTAGGAACAGCTGTCTACAGTGGGAACAGCTATCTACACTGTCTACAGTAGGAACAACTATCTACACTGTCTACAGTAGGAACAGCTATCTACATTGTCTACAGTAGGAACAACTATCTACACTGTCTACAGTAGGAACAGCTATCTACACTGTCTACAGCAGGAACAGCTATCTATATTGTCTACAGTGGGAACAGCTATCTACACTGTATACAGTGGGAACAGCTATCTACACTGTCTACAGTAGGAACAACTATCTACACTGTCTACAGTAGGAACAGCTATCTACATTGTCTACAGTAGGAACAGCTATCTACACTGTCTACAGTGGGAGCAGCTATCTACACTGTCTCCAGTAGCAACAGCTATATACACTGTCTACAGTAAGAACAGCTATCTACACTGTCTACAGTAGGAACAGCTATCTACACTGTCTACAGTGGGAACAGCTATCTACACTGTCTACAGTGGGAACAGCTATCTACACTGTCTACAGTGGGAACAGCTATCTACACTGTCTACAGTGGGAACAGCTATCTACACTGTCTACAGTAGGAACAGCTGTCTACAGTAGGAACAGCTATCTACACTGTCTACTGTAGGAACAGCTATCTACACTGTCTACAGTAGGAACAGCTATCTACACTGTCTACAGTGGGAACAGCTATCTACACTGTCTACAGTAGGAACAACTATCTACACTGTCTACAGTAGGAACAGCTATCTACATTGTCTACAGTAGGAACAACTATCTACACTGTCTACAGTAGGAACAGCTATCTACACTGTCTACAGCAGGAACAGCTATCTACATTGTCTAAGTGGGAACAGCTATCTACACTGTCTACAGTGGGAACAGCTATCTACAATGTCTACAGTAGGAACAGCTATCTACACTGGCTACAGTGGGAGCAGCTATCTACACTGTCTACAGTGGGAACAGCTGTCTACACTGTCTACACTGGGAACAGCTATCTACACTGTCTACAGTAGGAACAGCTGTCTACAGTGGGAACAGCTATCTACACTGTGTACAGTAGGAACAGCTATCTACTCTGTCTACAGTAGCAACAACTATCTACACTGTCTACAGTGGGAACAGCTATCTACACTGTCTACAGTAGGAACAACTATCTACACTGTCTACAGTAGGAACAGCTATCTACATTGTCTACAGTAGGAACAACTATCTACACTGTCTACAGTAGGAACAGCTATCTACACTGTCTACAGCAGGAACAGCTATCTACATTGTCTACAGTGGGAACAGCTATCTACACTGTCTACAATGGGAACAGCTATCTACACTGTCTACAGTAGGAACAGCTATCTACACTGTCTACAGTAGGAACAGCTGTCTACAGTGGGAACAGCTATCTACACTGTCTACAGTAGGAACAACTATCTACACTGTCTACAGTAGGAACAGCTATCTACATTGTCTACAGTAGGAACAACTATCTACACTGTCTACAGTAGGAACAGCTATCTACACTGTCTACAGCAGGAACAGCTATCTACATTGTCTACAGTGGGAACAGCTATCTACACTGTCTAGAGTGGGAACAGCTGTCTACAGTGGGAACAGCTATCTACACTGTCTACAGTAGGAAGAACTATCTACACTGTCTACAGTAGGAACAACTATCTACACTGTCTACAGTGGGAACAGCTATCTACACTGTCTACAGTAGGAACAACTATCTACACTGTCTACAGTAGGAACAGCTATCTACATTGTCTATAGTAGGAACAACTATCTACACTGTCTACAGTAGGAACAGGTATCTACACTGTCTACAGCAGGAACAGCTATCTACATTGTCTACAGTGGGAACAGCTATCTACACTGTCTACAGTGGGAACAGCTATCTACACTGTCTACAGTAGGAGCAGCTATCTACACTGTCTACAGTAGGAACAGCTGTCTACAGTGGGAACAGCTATCTACACTGTGTACAGTAGGAACAGCTATCTACACTGTCTACAGTAGCAACAACTATCTACACTGTCTACAGTGGGAACAGCTATCTACACTGTCTACAGTAGGAACAACTATCTACACTGTCTACAGTAGGAACAGCTATCTACATTGTCTACAGTAGGAACAACTATCTACACTGTCTACAGTAGGAACAGCTATCTACACTGTCTACAGCAGGAACAGCTATCTACATTGTCTACAGTGGGAACAGCTATCTACACTGTCTACAGTGGGAACAGCTATCTACACTGTCTACAGTAGGAACAGCTATCCACACTGTCTACAGTAGGAACAGCTGTCTACAGTGGGAACAGCTATCTACACTGTCTACAGTAGGAACAACTATCTACACTGTCTACAGTAGGAACAGCTATCTACATTGTCTACAGTAGGAACAACTATCTACACTGTCTACAGTAGGAACAGCTATCTACACTGTCTACAGCAGGAACAGCTATCTACATTGTCTACAGTGGGAACAGCTATCTACACTGTCTAGAGTGGGAACAGCTTTCTACAGTGGGAACAGCTATCTACACTGTCTACAGTAGGAAGAACTATCTACACTGTCTACAGTAGGAACAACTATCTACACTGTCTACAGTAGGAACAGCTATCTACACTGTCTACAGTAGGAACAACTATCTACACTGTCTACAGTAGGAACAGCTATCTACATTGTCTATAGTAGGAACAACTATCTACACTGTCTACAGTAGGAACAGCTATCTACACTGTCTACAGCAGGAACAGCTATCTACATTGTCTACAGTGGGAACAGCTATCTACACTGTCTACAGTGGGAACAGCTATCTACACTGTCTACAGTAGGAGCAGCTATCTACCATGTCTACAGTAGGAACAGCTGTCTACAGTGGGAACAGCTATCTACACTGTCTACAGTAGGAACAACTATCTACACTGTCTACAGTAGGAACAGCTATCTACATTGTCTACAGTAGGAACAACTATCTACACTGTCTACAGTAGGAACAGCTATCTACACTGTCTACAGCAGGAACAGCTATCTGTATTGTCTATAGTTGGAACAGCTATCTACACTGTCTACAGTGGGAACAGCTATCTACACTGTCTACAGTGGGAACAGCTATCTACACTGTCTACAGTGGGAACAACTATCTACATTGTCTACAGTAGGAACAGCTATCTACACTGTGTACAGTGGGAACAGCTATCTACACTGTGTACAGTGGGAACAGCTATCTACACTGTCTACAGTGGGAACAGCTATCTACACTGTCTACAGAACGAACAGCTATCTACACTGTCTACAGTAGGAACAACTATCTACACTGTGTACAGTGGGAACAGCTATCTACACTGTCTACAGTAGGAAAAACTAACTATTCTTTCTACAGTAGGAACAGCTATCTACATTGTCTACAGTAGGAACAACTATCTTCACTGTCTACAGTAGGAACAGCTATCTACACTGTCTACAGCAGGAACAGCTATCTACACTGTCTACAGTAGGAACAGCTATCTACACTGTCTACAGCAGGAACAGCTATCTACATTGTCTACAGTGGGAACAGCTATCTACACTGTCTACAGTGGGAACAGCTATCTACACTGTCTACAGTGGGAACAGCTATCTACACTGTCTACAGTGGGAACAACTATCTACATTGTCTTCAGTAGGAACAGCTATCTACACTGTCTACAGTGGGAACAGCTATCTACACTGTCTACAGTGGGAACAGCTATCTACACTGTCTACAGTGGGAACAGCTATCTACACTGTCTACAGTGGGAACAACTATCTACATTGTCTTCAGTAGGAACAGCTATCTACACTGTCTACAGTGGGAACAGCTATCTACACTGTCTACAGTGGGAACAACTATCTACATTGTCTTTAGTAGGAACAGCTATCTACACTGTCTACAGTGGGAACAGCTATCTACACTGTCTGCAGTGGGAACAGCTATCTACTCTGTTTACAGTGGAAAGAGCTATCTATAGTATCTACAGTAGTAACAGCAGGATCCACACTGTCTGCACTTACAAACAGATATCCACATCACCCGGTTGTCAATAAAGCGATGGACTAGTTAATTTAAAAAATTCAGTTAATCAGTTAATCAATTAATGCAATCAATCAATCAATCAATCAGTCAATCATTCAATCACTCTTTATTTGTGTTACATCGCAACATCATAACAGTACATAACAACTGCAAGTACGGTACTAAAAAAATAAGATCCGTCTTTATTAGCAGTCTGCAATATTTAGGGGGTTTGCGACTAATTAGTTCAAAAGAGAACTGAACCTTTTGCAAGAAAGATACACGAGATGAAAACTATAACCATTTATATAATAACCAAATCGTTGCGCGTGCTCTGATTAGTCAAACAGCAATGGGTTATTGTGCCAGTAAACTCATGGAAATTTCGCTCGTGTTCTGAATTATTATATAGAAGCAATATACCACGCGTTTCTATTGTTTATAGGCTGATAAACCACTTGTGATGTTGGAAGAACTCTCGAAGAATTCGTAAATCACTCGCCTGCGGCAAGTGATTTAAGAATTCTTTGAGAGTTCCTGCAACATCCTGCGTGGTTTATCAGCCTATAAACCATAGAAACGCGTCGTATATTGCTTAAATAACCATGGACCTTCAAATCACTGGTAAAACAAGAAGTCTTCTTTATGAAAATTTCACAAATGGTAAACGGATACGCGTGCACTATTGAATTATTGATACACGCGGGGGATTGCTAAGCAAGAGGGAAGCGTAAGAGTCGCCCGAGGCGTAGTCGAGAGCGACTCTAGCTTCTTGAGTGCTTAGCATACCACCCAAGTGCATCCAGAACTCAATAGTGCACGCTGATACGTTTACCATTTGTTTTATAACATATCATAAACATCGTAGAGAAAGCAAAGTCCCATTTTATTGTACTAAAATGTTCATGTAGTCTTTCATGACCAAGAAAAACAAGCACGAAACTTCGTTCACAGAATTTGCAACCTCTTAATACTTCGGTAAACACTACAGTGACGATTGAAACGATGCAAATTTTGTAAAATCTCGCCAAAAAAAAGCGAAATTTTAGCTTATAAACATTAGCGCACACATCAGCTATCATCAGCAGCCGTTTCGAGCGTTAGCCCTTCGTCGGAGCGAATCGAGGAATTGTGGTCTTCAAGCACTTAAGTATTTTTTCGATCAACGCACCGTCAAGGAACCAAGCCCGGAAATGTTACTCCGCCTAGCTGAACTAGTTTTAACACTTAACTGTTTTTCTTTCGCTGACAACTATTACAAGCAAATTAATGGTGTAGCGATGGGCACAGAAATGGGACCTAGCTACGCCAATCTTTTTGTAGGTTACGTCGAGTACCAATTCTTCAATCAGTACAACGGTCCTAAACCTGAACTCTACGGTCGCTACATTGACGACTGCATCGGCGCAATTTCGTCTAGCAAGGAGGAAATCAATCAATTTATAACCGCTGTTAATTCCTTTCATCCGGCTCTAAAGTATACCTGGGAAATTTCGGAAACTTCCCTGGCCTTTCTTGATATCAAAGTTTTTATCAGCGGCAACGGTTTATGTACCAGCGTGCACTACAAACCCACCGATTCTCACAGTTATTGGTTGTATTCATCTTCACATCCATCTCATGTCAAAACGCCATTCCCTATTCTCAATTTCTTAGACTTCGACGTCTATGTAGTGACAACAAATCAGAGGAAATGTGCCAGTTCTTCGAGAAACGTGGCTATCCTGATTCTGTGGTTCAATCGGGCCATCACCGCGCCCAGCAGATTGATCAACAGTCAGCACTATAGACGTCACAAAAGGAAAAGAATGACAGAATTCCATTCACCCTCACATTTCACCCGCATAATAACCCAGTTAAAGCCATGATTCTTAATAACTTTAAGATACTGCAAAATGATCCAGAAACTGCTAGAATCTTTTCGCAACCACCACTGATTTCATTCAAACGCGACAAAAATGTAGGTAACTTTCTAGTTAGAAGCGCATTCAAAACAACTGAACAACCTGGCACTTTTAAATGCGCTCGCTCGCGATGCAAGACTTGTCCTTTCATTCAAACCACTGACAAAATATCGGGCCCTAAGCGATCTGCTAAGATCACTGATCGTTTCACGTGTACCTCCGCAAATGTTATCTATTACATAACCTGCACATTATGCAAAGAGTTATACATCGGCGAAACAGGAAGACGACTATGTGACCGATTCCGAGAACACCTTCGTGATGTTGAGAAAGATGACAAAGACGCATCCAAACCTGTCGCTCGGCATTTTAATCTCCCTAACGATTCCAAACAACACATGTCGATCTCCGGCCTTTCCCTACATCAAGGTACCACGGAAAGCCGTAAAAATCTCCAGCAAAAACTGAACTTTCAAATCGGCACTCTTAATCCCCACGGTATCAACGAGCGCTTTTCATTCAATTAATTTATTCCTGTTTTTTACGTTACCATGTTACCACCAATAGCGTAGCTCCATTTTCTGTATATAAACCATACACAACCCACAATTCCTCGATTCGCTCCGACGAAGGGCTAACGCTCGAAACGTCAGCGAATCGAATCCCTGTACGGTGGTCAATTTACATTATCAACTCCGTTGATAAACCAAATTTTTTCCCATGGGCAAATAGTAAATGTTTAATTAACCAATCAGAGCGCGCGCTTTTCTTTAGTTATGTTATAAAATCTGTTTGGTGGTCACCGAAAGCCTCGAAAGGCAGATAAAAATTCAGTGAACGTCTAATACTGGCCTAGTGGTTACTTATCTACAGTTATTTTACACGGGTTTTGTAAAAGCACTGAATCAGGAAATACTATTAGTGCAACTCAACAAACAATTCAATCAATAAGGAAATCAACCATCTCAGACCATTAATTTTTGTTTTCTCATTATTTCCCCCATTTCGTATGCTATAATAATTACAGGTATTGTATTCTTGTCTGCTTTGAATAGCCATCACTTTCAGCATTTTCAGTTTTCCGTAGTTGCATTATTGCTTCTTTTGATATATAGAGGGGGCGTAAGGGTTCGCGGTGATGCGGTTTTGCGGAAAACTTTATTTTAACCTGCGGTATTGCGGTTTCCAAGACCGTGCGATTTGCGGTAATTTAAAGTTTTAGGATGCGGTAAACGGTAAAAAAAAATATATCTGCGATGTTGCATTTTTACTAAATGTCACTCGGATAGTCCTCTCCCTTTTTTTTTTTAGTTCACAAGCCAACGCGAGCCAAGTGCTTTTAATCCTATTTGACCCTATTTGTCTTTCACGCGGTTTCCAGTTAATGTCTGACATGCTTTTGGTATTAGTCAATGCTCAAACGTCCGCTCAGATGACTTTCTGGGCTGGGGATCGGATTTCTTTAGCTGTCCACGAGTTCTCGAGAGATGATGGTGGCAACCGGGGTAAACCAGACAGAAGAACCAAACCAAACCTAAGGGAGCGTTGCTGCTGTCGCAGGTCCCGTTCATGAAACCTCTCGCAAACGTCGATATGCGCCCAGCTGACTGCGATGCACTCAGGGACTGGGTATCCTCCTATGGTGCTGCTGTAAGACAACACACTGCGCACTGTACGCCAAGAGACCACCATGGCCCAACATGGGACCCTCCCTGAGTTTATGTATCAAAGGCAGTGCGAAATCACAGAGAAACCTATCTCTATTGCTTTTGACGTACAGGTCAGTACAGCAGAAGCTGTCACAAAAAACGAAACGGTGGAAGAAGCTGAAGACGAGTTTGACGAAAGTAGTGACGAAGAAGTCGACGATGGTCCGGAGATTTCCACGCTAGTACAAGGGGAAATTGGAAGCTCGGCAACATTTCTCCTATAGGAGCAAGAACTCGCTTCGGGAGAGCTGTGCGTTTCAACAATCGTCTGCTCTACTCGTGACCTCTTCCAGTGATTACGTTAACTCCTAGCGATTAGGGACTCCTTATTATGGACTGTAAACGACCTAAGCGCGTCATGTTATAGTGCATTCATAATCCAAGATACTCGGGGACTCTGCAGTAAGATCAGTTATGGATATAATTTAATACTTAGGTAATTTTAGCGTTTGTGTTAATATCAGCGTACACTGCAGGTCGTACTTTTAATGGATAGAAGGACTTAAAGTCTCGACGACGGCAGCTTTCACATCTGTAAGTGCGGTTTCGGTATTTCGGTAAATTTTGAAAGCCTCTCCAAGCTCGTCATCAAGACGTTCCTCTTCGTTTGGGCGTCTCCGCTTTGTCCGAGTAATGATGGAAACACCAGCTTTGTGCCCATTGGGACCTCCATTCGGCTGGGAATCACCAACGTCTTCAAGGTCGATAGCTCTGTGCACCGTTGCCTGAGAATAGTCGACGTCTTCAAGGTCGATAGCTCTGTGCCCTTTTGCCTGGGAATCGTCGACGTCTCTAAGGTCGATAGCTCTGTTCCCCGGTGCTGCAGGATTATTCTGATGCTCAGTAACTTTCTTCATCCTGTCATCAACTGAATACAGAAATAATCCCGGTTACCTCAGTGAAACAATTTACTCCTCACGTAAAAAAGTTAGTCAATTTTGCACAAAGTAGGTGGCATAGGGCGTAAGCGTAGGTTGATTTCATGGAAGGTCAATTTTCAAAATATTTAATTCCCTTTCCTTTGGTTACTGATTGAGTATACTCTGTTTAGTGTCTATTTCGTGGCTGCAAGCTGAAAAGGTTAAATAAGATTTGCGAGCGAAAAAAAAAACCGGACTCAACTAAGATTAAGTCTTCTGACGCTTGTACTTTGGAACGCATTTTGCATGACTTGTTTAGAGATATTGATACGTAGAGAGTTATGTTGTAACACGGCTATACGGGTAAAATCAGCAGAACTACTGATCGACACAGCATACACTTGCAGGTTAGTGTAAGAGAATACAGAAAATGAGTTCAGTTCCTTATCCTTTTCTCAACACTTACTTGATTCCTTAAAAGCTATCGACTCTAATGAAATGTTGCCTTAAGCGTGCTCTAATTGTATTTGTAATTAGCAGGAGTGAGTTTTTTCTATGTTATTTTACAGCATTGATTTTAAGGCTGAGAAGCGGCTCTTTATAAACGGCTTGCACGTATATGACCAGCGAAGTATTGACTAAGAATGTTCCTTACTTTCATACAGTGTGTCGACTTTGTTTCACGCAAAATCCAGGTCAGTCCTCCTGTCGTCCAAGTTACGACTATTACATAACATATCCGAGGAGTTAAACCTAGAATTTTATAACTTTGAAATTGTGTTTAGTGAAAGATTTTTTACTTACGTGACAAAACTTCTTGTAGTACTTCCGGTGCCATGATTTCGTGAAAAATTGGGTGAGGGTGTGCGTCCCGCTTCCTGAAACCCTTACCCTATTTCAGACCAAATTCTGCGATTTTCCTGCCCTATTTCAGACCTATTCCACTGACACGATTTGTGTAAACATAATTTATGATATGCTTTTGTGATTAATGGTCTTATCGCTTAATGATGAAGTAGCTCCTTCTAGAAAACATACTCAATTCAGAAATAAAGTGCACAAACCATATCCTATATCAGACCAACATAGTTAAAATCGATACCTTATTTCAGACCAAAACGGCTTAAAAACCATACCCTTTGGGGCTGTTCATAAGTGCAGGGTGGAATGTTAATAAGCCGGAATAAAAGGGAAAATTTGCAACGAGCAGTCGAATAATGTAAATATATGTTGCACTGTTCTAGTCTACTAGAGGTAGAAGGCCAGTTAAAAATGCTAAAATGACCAGTTTACAGAAATAAACTTTTTCCTACGTGTAAATTAAACTGTAGGGGAAAAAAAAGCTCATCAGTCTCCACTTATCGCGCAACAGGAACAGCGGGCGTTTTGAGGGTTTTGGAAGCCATCCGTTGACGGTAGGCAAACTCGTTGTCCGGTTTCAAAAAAACTTACGAAAACCTTCAATGCAGAAAAATCTATGAATTGTAAACCTTAGCTTCTAACAAAAGGATTTTAATAACAATATTTGAGGGTCCTACCTGAACTAAATTTTTTAAATTTCCCCAAACATTCGTCTGTAATTTGTTTACGTCTTACGTACCCTTCAGACATGAAGTGCAGTCACAAACAAATCTAGTGGCTTCCAACCTTCAGCAAGTTTTAATATGTCGGAAGAATCCCGAATCCAATCGGGGATTTCACTATTTCCCGACCGTCCCAGATTCATTCATGAGATACCGACCACCACAGAAATCTGGCACGCATTGCGGCACCCCAGACAATCGGGGATGTCTACGATCTCCAGTTTTCATTCACCGGCATAATCTGGGATGGTTGGGAAACAGTGAAATCCCCGGCCGCATGGGATTTTCCCGACATATGAAAACTACGCTTTATCTTAAAGGTCCATTAATAACGTGCCTCCAGATAAAAATGTTCAAATAAATTTTATCTCTGCACTTGAAAAGAAAAAAGAAAAAAACAAGAAAAAGCAAGATCCTAAGGGAAGAACCTCTTTTATTACAATCGTGCGGGCGCAGAGCACTGTTCCTATTGTAGACAGTGTAGAAAGCTGTTCCTACTGTAGACAATGTAGATAGTTGTTCCTACTGTAGACAGTGCAGATAGCTGTTCCTACTGTAGACAATATAGATAGTTGTTCCTACTGTAGACAGTGTAGATAGCTGTTCCTACTGTAGACAATGTAGATAGCTGTTCCTACTGTAGACAGTGTAGATAGTTGTTCCTACTGTAGACAGTGTAGATAGCTGTTCCCACTGTACACAGTGTAGATAGTTCTTCCTACTATAGACAGTGTAGATAGCTGTTCCTACTGTAGACAATGTAGATAGCTGTTCCTACTGTAGACAGTGTAGATAGTTGTTCCTACTGTAGACAGTGTAGATAGCTGTTCCCACTGTAGACAGTGTAGATAGTTGTTCCTACTGTAGACAGTCTAGATAGCTGTTCCCACTGTAGACAATGTAGATAGTTGTTCCTACTGTAGACAGTGTAGATAGCTGTTCCTATTGTAGACAGTGTAGAAGCTGTTCCCACTGTAGACAATGTAGATAGCTGTTCCTACTGTAGACATGTAGATAGCTGTTCCTACTGTAGACAGTGTAGATAGCTGTTCCTACTGTAGACATGTAGATAGCTGTTCCTACTGTAGACAGTGTAGATAGCTGTTCCTACTGTAGACAGTGTAGATAGCTGTTCCTACTGTAGACAGTGTAGATAGCTGTTCCCACTGTAGACAGCTGTTCCTACTGTAGACAGTGTAGATAGCTGTTCCTACTGTAGACAGTGTAGATAGCTGTTCCCACTGTAGACAGTGTAGATAGCTGTTCCTACTGTAGACAGTGTAGATAGCTGTTCCTACTGTAGACAGTGTAGATAGCTGTTCCTACTGTAGACAATGTAGATAGTTGTTCCTACTGTAAACAGTGTAGATAGCTGTTCCTACTGTAGACAATGTAGATAGCTGTTCCTACTGTAGACAATGTAGATAGTTGTTCCTACTGTAGACAGTGTAGATAGCTTTTCCCACTGTAGACAGTGTAGATAGCTGTTCCTACTGTAGACAGCTGTTCCTACTGTAGACAGTGTAGATAGCTGTTCCTACTGTAGACAATGTAGATAGCTGTTCCCACTGTAGACAGTGTAGATAGTTGTTCCTACTGTAGACAGTGTAGATAGCTGTTCCTACTGTAGACAATGTAGATAGCTGTTCCTACTGTAGACCGTGTAGATAGCTGTTCCTACTGTAGACAGTGTAGATAGCTGTTCCTACTGTAGACAGCTGTTCCTACTGTAGACAGTGTAGATAGCTGTTCCTACTGTAGACAATGTAGAGAGCTGTTCCCACTGTAGACAGTGTAGATAGTTGTTCCTACTGTAGACAGTGTAGATAGCTGTTCCTACTGTAGACAGTGTAGATAGCTGTTCCCACTGTAGACAGCTGTTCCTACTGTAGACAGTGTAGATAGCTGTTCCTACTGTAGACAGTGTAGATAGCTGTTCCCACTGTAGACAGTGTAGATACCTGTTCCCACTGTAGACAATGTAGATAGGTGTTCCTATTGTAGATAGTGTAGATAGCTGTTCCTACTGTAGACAATGTAGATAGTTGTTCCTACTGTAAACAGTGTAGATAGCTGTTCCTACTGTAGACAATGTAGATAGCTGTTCCTACTGTAGACAATGTAGATAGTTGTTCCTACTGTAGACAGTGTAGATAGCTGTTCCCACTGTAGACAGTGTAGATAGTTATTCCTACTGTAGACTGTGTAGATAGCTGTTCCTACTGTAGACAATGTAGATAGTTGTTCCTACTGTACACAGTGTAGATAGCTGTTCCTATTGTAGACAGTGTAGATAGTTGTTCCTACTGTAGACAGTGTAGATAGCTGTTCCCACTGTAGACAGTGTAGATAGTTGTTCCTACTGTAGACAGTGTACATAGCTGTTCCTACTGTAGACAGTGTAGATAGCTGTTCCTACTGTAGACAGCTCTTCCTACTGTAGACAGTGTAGATAGCTGTTCCTACTTTAGACAGTGTAGATAGCTGTTCCTACTGTAGATAGTGTAGATAGCTGTTCCCACTGTAGACAGTGTAGATAGCTGTTCCCACTGTAGACAATGTAGATAGCTGTTCCTGCTGTAGACTGTGTAAATAGCTGTTCCTACTGTAGACAGTGTAGATAGTTGTTCCTAATGTAGACAGTGTAGATAGCTGTTCCTACTGTAGACAGTGTAGATAGTTGTTCCTACTGAAGACAGTGTAGATAGCTGTTCCCACTGTAGACAGTGTAGATAGTTGTTCCTACTGTAGACAGTGTAGATAGCTGTTCCTACTGTAGACAGTATAGATAGCTGTTCCTACTGTTGACAGCTCTTCCTACTGTAGACAGTGTAGATAGCTGTTCCTACTGTAGACAGTGTAGATAGCTGTTCCCACTGTAGACAGTGTAGATAGCTGTTCCCACTGTAGACAGTGTAGATAGTTGTTCCTACTGTAGACTGTGTAGATAGCTGTTCCTATTGTAGACAATGTAGATAGTTGTTCCTACTGTAGACAGTGTAGATAGCTGTTCCTATTGTAGACAGTGTAGATAGCTGTTCCCACTGTAGACAATGTAGATAGTTGCTCCTACTGTAGACAATGTAGATAGCTGTTCCTACTGTAGACAGTGTAGATAGCTGTTCCTACTGTTGACAGCTCTTCCTACTGTAGACAGTGTAGATAGCTGTTCCTACTGTAGACAGTGTAGATAGCTGTTCCCACTGTAGACAGTGTAGATAGCTGTTCACACTGTAGACAGTGTAGATAGTTGTTCCTACTGTAGACTGTGTAGATAGCTGTTCCTATTGTAGACAATGTAGATAGTTGTTCCTACTGTAGACAGTGTAGATAGCTGTTCGTATTGTAGACAGTGTAGATAGCTGTTCCCACTGTAGACAATGTAGATAGTTGTTCCTACTGTAGACAATGTAGATAGCTGTTCCTACTGTAGACAGTGTAGATAGCTGTTCCTACTGTAGACAGTGTAGATAGCTGTTCCTACTGGAGACAGTGTAGATAGCTGTTTCTACTGTAGACAATGTAGATAGCTGTTCCCACTGTAGACAGTGTAGATAGTTGTTCCTACTGTAGACAGTGTAGATAGCTGTTCCTACTGTAGACAGTGTAGATAGCTGTTCCCACTGTAGACAGCTGTTCCTACTGTAGACAGTGTAGATAGCATTTCCTACTGTAGACAGTGTAGATAGCTGTTCCCACTGTAGACAGAGTAGATAGCTGTTCCCACTGTAGACAATGTAGATAGCTGTTCCTACTGTAGACAGTGTAGATAGCTGTTCCTACTATAGACAATGTAGATAGTTGTTCCTACTGTAAACAGTGTAGATAGCTGTTTCTACTGTACACAATGTAGATAGCTGTTCCTACTGGAGACAATGTAGATAGTTGTTCCTACTGTAGACAGTCTAGATAGCTGTTCCTACTGTAGACAATGTAGATAGTTGTTCCTACTGTAGACAGTGTAGATAGCTGTTCCCACTGTAGACAGTGTAGATAGTTGTTCCTACTGTAGACAGTGTAGATAACTGTTCCTACTGTAGACAGTGTAGATAGTTGTTCCTACTGTAGACAGCTGTTCCTACTGTAGACAGTGTAGATAGCTGTTCCTACTGTAGACAGTGTAGATAGCTGTTCCCACTGTAGACAGTGTAGATAGCTGTTCCTGCAGTAGACTGTGTATATACCTGTTCCTACTGTAGACAGTGTAGATAGTTGTTCCCACTTTACACAGTGTAGATAGCTGTTCCTACTGTAGACAGTGTAGATAACTGTTCCCACTGTAGATAATGTAGATAGCTGTTCCTGCAGTAGACTGTGTAGATACCTGTTCCTACTGTAGACAGTGTAGATAGTTGTTCCTACTGTAGACAGTGTAGATAGCTGTTCCTACTGTAGACAGTGTAGATAGTTGTTCCTACTGAAGACAGTGTAGATAGCTGTTCCCACTGTAGACAATGTAGATAGTTGTTCCTACTGTAGACAGTGTAGATAGCTGTTCCTACTGTAGACAGTGTAGATAGCTGTTCCTACTGTAGACAGCTCTTCCTACTGTAGACAGTGTAGATAGCTGTTCCTACGGTAGACAGTGTAGATAGCTGTTCCTATTGTAGACAGTATAGATAGCTGTTCCCACTGTAGACAATGTAGATAGTTGTTCCTACTGTAGACAATGTAGATAGCTGTTCCTACTGTAGACAGTGTAGATAGCTGTTCCTACTGTAGACAGTGTAGATAGCTGTTCCTACTGGAGACAGTGTAGATAGCTGTTCCTACTGTAGACAATGTAGATAGCTGTTCCCACTGTAGACAGTGTAGATAGTTGTTCCTACTGTAGACAGTGCAGATAGCTGTTCCTACTGTAGACAGTGTAGATAGCTGTTCCACTGTAGACAGCTCTTCCTACTGTAGACAGTGTAGATAGCATTTCTTACTGTAGACAGTGTAGATAGCTGTTCCCACTGTAGACGGAGTAGATAGCTGTTCCCACTGTAGACAATGTAGATAGCTGTTCCTACTGTAGACAGTGTAGATAGCTGTTCCTACTATAGACAATGTAGATAGTTGTTCCTACTGTAAACAGTGTAGATAGCTGTTTCTACTGTAGACACTGTAGATAGCTGTTCCTACTGGAGACAATGTAGATAGTTGTTCCTACTGTAGACAGTCTAGATAGCTGTTCCTACTGTAGACAATGTAGATAGTTGTTCCTACTGTAGACAGTGTAGATAGCTGTTCCCACTGTAGACAGTGTAGATAGTTGTTCCCACTGTAGACAGTGTAGATAGCTGTTCCTACTGTAGACAGTGTAGATAGTTGTTTCTACTGTAGACAGCTGTTCCTACTGTAGAAAGTGTAGATAGCTGTTCCTACTGTAGACAGTGTAGACAGCTGTTCCCACTGTAGACAGTGCAGATAGCTGTTCCCACTGTAGACAATGTAGATAGCTGTTCCTACTGTAGACAGTGTAGATAGCTGTTCCTACTGTAGACAGTGTAGATAGCTGTTCCCACTTTAGACAGTGCAGATAGCTGTTCCCACTGTAGACAATGTTGATAGCTGTTCCTACTGTAGACAGTGTAGATAGCTGTTCCCATTGTAGACAGTGTAGATAGTTGTTCCTACTGTAAACAGTGTAGATAGCTGTTCCTACTGTAGACAATGTAGATAGCTGTTCCTACTGTAGACAATGTAGATAGTTGTTCCTACTGTAGACAGTGTAGATAGCTTTTCCCACTGTAGACAGTGTAGATAGTTGTTCCTACTGTAGACTGTGTAGATAGCTGTTCCTACTGTAGACAATGTAGATAGCTGTTCCTACTGTAGACAGTGTAGATAGCTGTTCCTTTTGTAGACAGTGTAGATAGTTGTTCTTACTGTAGACAGTGTAGATAGCTGTTCCCACTGTAGACAGTGGAGATAGTTTTTCCTACTGTAGACAGTGTAGATAGCTGTTCCTACTGTAGACAGTGTAGATAGCTGTTCCTACTGTAGAGAGCTCTTCCTACTGTAGACAGTGTAGATAGCTGTTCCTACTGTAGACAGTGTAGATAGCTGTTCCCACTGTAGACAGTGTAGATAGCTTTTCCCACTGTAGACAATGTAGTTAGCTGTTCCTGCAGAAGACTGTGTAGATACCTGTTCCTACTGTAGACAGTGTAGATAGTTGTTCCTACTGTAGACAGTGTAGATAGCTGTTCCTATTGTAGACAGTGTAGATAGCTGTTCCCACTGTAGACAATGTAGATAGTTGCTCCTACTGTAGACAACGTAGATAGCTGTTCCTACTGTAGACAGTGTAGATAGCTGTTCCTACTGTTGACAGCTCTTCCTACTGTAGACAGTGTAGATAGCTGTTCCTACTGTAGACAGTGTAGATAGCTGTTCCCACTGTAGACAGTGTAGATAGCTGTTCCCACTGTAGACAGTGTAGATAGTTGTTCCTACTGTAGACTGTGTAGATAGCTGTTCCTATTGTAGACAATGTAGATAGTTGTTCCTACTGTAGACAGTGTAGATAGCTGTTCGTATTGTAGACAGTGTAGATAGCTGTTCCCACTGTAGACAATGTAGATAGTTGTTCCTACTGTAGACAATGTAGATAGCTGTTCCTACTGTAGACAGTGTAGATAGCTGTTCCTACTGTAGACAGTGTAGATAGCTGTTCCTACTGGAGACAGTGTAGATAGCTGTTTCTACTGTAGACAATGTAGATAGCTGTTCCCACTGTAGACAGTGTAGATAGTTGTTCCTACTGTAGACAGTGTAGATAGCTGTTCCTACTGTAGACAGTGTAGATAGCTGTTCCCACTGTAGACAGCTGTTCCTACTGTAGACAGTGTAGATAGCATTTCCTACTGTAGACAGTGTAGATAGCTGTTCCCACTGTAGACAGAGTAGATACCTGTTCCCACTGTAGACAATGTAGATAGCTGTTCCTACTGTAGACAGTGTAGATAGCTGTTCCTACTATAGACAATGTAGATAGTTGTTCCTACTGTAAACAGTGTAGATAGCTGTTTCTACTGTACACAATGTAGATAGCTTTTCCTACTGGAGACAATGTAGATAGTTGTTCCTACTGTAGACAGTCTAGATAGCTGTTCCTACTGTAGACAATGTAGATAGTTGTTCCTACTGTAGACAGTGTAGATAGCTGTTCCCACTGTAGACAGTGTAGATAGTTGTTCCTACTGTAGACAGTGTAGATAGCTGTTCCTACTGTAGACAGTGTAGATAGTTGTTCCTACTGTAGACAGCTGTTCCTACTGTAGACAGTGTAGATAGCTGTTCCTACTGTAGACAGTGTAGATAGCTGTTCCCACTGTAGACAGTGTAGATAGCTGTTCCTGCAGTAGACTGTGTAGATACCTGTTCCTACTGTAGACAGTGTAGATAGTTGTTCCCACTGTAGACAGTGTAGATAGCTGTTCCTACTGTAGACAGTGTAGATAGCTGTTCCCACTGTAGATAATGTAGATAGCTGTTCCTGCAGTAGACTGTGTAGATACCTGTTCCTACTGTAGACAGTGTAGATAGTTGTTCCTACTGTAGACAGTGTATATAGCTGTTCCTACTGTAGACAGTGTAGATAGTTGTTCCTACTGAAGACAGTGTAGATAGCTGTTCCCACTGTAGACAATGTAGATAGTTGTTCCTACTGTAGACAGTGTAGATAGCTGTTCCTACTGTAGACAGTGTAGATAGCTGTTCCTACTGTAGACAGCTCTTCCTACTGTAGACAGTGTAGATAGCTGTTCCTACGGTAGACAGTGTAGATAGCTGTTCCTATTGTAGACAGTGTAGATAGCTGTTCCCACTGTAGACAATGTAGATAGTTGTTCCTACTGTAGACAATGTAGATAGCTGTTCCTACTGTAGACAGTGTAGATAGCTGTTCCTACTGTAGACAGTGTAGATAGCTGTTCCTACTGGAGACAGTGTAGATAGCTGTTCCTACTGTAGACAATGTAGATAGCTGTTCCCACTGTAGACAGTGTAGATAGTTGTTCCTACTGTAGACAGTGTAGATAGCTGTTCCTACTTTAGACAGTGTAGATAGCTGTTCCACTGTAGACAGCTGTTCCTACTGTAGACAGTGTAGATAGCATTTCTTACTGTAGACAGTGTAGATAGCTGTTCCCACTGTAGACGGAGTAGATAGCTGTTCCCACTGTAGACAATGTAGATAGCTGTTCCTACTGTAGACAGTGTAGATAGCTGTTCCTACTATAGACAATGTAGATAGTTGTTCCTACTGCAAACAGTGTAGATAGCTGTTTCTACTGTAGACACTGTAGATAGGTGTTCCTACTGGAGACAATGTAGATAGTTGTTCCTACTGTAGACAGTCTAGATAGCTGTTCCTACTGTAGACAATGTAGATAGTTGTTCCTACTGTAGACAGTGTAGATAGCTGTTCCCACTGTAGACAGTGTAGATAGTTGTTCCCACTGTAGACAGTGTAGATAGCTGTTCCTACTGTAGACAGTGTAGATAGTTGTTTCTACTGCAGACAGCTGTTCCTACTGTAGACAGTGTAGATAGCTGTTCCTACTGTAGACAGTGTAGACAGCTGTTCCCACTGTAGACAGTGCAGATAGCTGTTCCCACTGTAGACAATGTAGATAGCTGTTCCTACTGTAGACAGTGTAGATAGCTGTTCCTACTGTAGACAGTGTAGATAGCTGTTCCCACTTTAGACAGTGCAGATAGCTGTTCCCACTGAAGACAATGTTGATAGCTGTTCCTACTGTAGACAGTGTAGATAGCTGTTCCCACTGTAGACAGTGTAGATAGTTGTTCCTACTGTAAACAGTGTAGATAGCTGTTCCTACTGTAGACAATGTAGATAGCTGTTCCTACTGTAGACAATGTAGATAGTTGTTCCTACTGTAGACAGTGTAGATAGCTTTTCCCACTGTAGACAGTGTAGATAGTTGTTCCTACTGTAGACTGTGTAGATAGCTGTTCCTACTGTAGACAATGTAGATAGCTGTTCCTACTGTAGACAGTGTAGATAGCTGTTCCTTTTGTAGACAGTGTAGATAGTTGTTCTTACTGTAGACAGTGTAGATAGCTGTTCCCACTGTAGACAGTGTAGATAGTTGTTCCTACTGTAGACAGTGTAGATAGCTGTTCCTACTGTAGACAGTGTAGATAGCTGTTCCTACTGTAGAGAGCTCTTCCTACTGTAGACAGTGTAGATAGCTGTTCCTACTGTAGACAGTGTAGATAGCTGTTCCCACTGTAGACAGTGTAGATAGCTTTTCCCACTGTAGACAATGTAGTTAGCTGTTCCTGCAGAAGACTGTGTAGATACCTGTTCCTAATGTAGACAGTGTAGATAGTTGTTCCTACTGTAGACAGTGGAGATAGCTGTTCCTACTGTAGACAGTGTAGATAGTTGTTCCTACTGAAGACAGTGTAGATAGCTGTTCCCACTGTAGACAATGTAGATAGTTGTTCCTACTGTAGACAGTGTAGATAGCTGTTCCTACTGTAGACAGTGTAGATAGCTGTTCCTACTGTAGACAGCTCTTCCTACTATAGACAGTGTAGATAGCTGTTCCTACTGTAGACAGTGTAGATAGCTGTTCCTACTGTAGACAGTGTAGATAGCTGTTCCCACTGTAGACAGTGTAGATAGCTGTTCCCACTGTAGACAGTGTAGATAGTTGTTCCTACTGTAGACTGTGTAGATAGCTGTTCCTACTGTAGACAATGTAGATAGTTGTTCCTACTGTAGACAGTGTAGATAGCTGTTCCTATTGTAGACAGTGTAGATAGCTGTTCCCACTGTAGACAATGTAGATAGCTGTTCCTACTGTAGACAGTGTAGATAGCTGTTCCTACTGTAGACAGTGTAGATAGCTTTTCCTACTGTAGACAGCTGTTCCTACTGTAGGCAATGTAGATAGCTGTTCCCACTGTAGACAGTGTAGATAGTTTTTCCTACTGTAGACAGTGTAGATAACTGTTCCTACTGTAGACAGTGTAGATAGCTGTTCCCACTGTAGACAGTGTAGATAGCGTTTCCTACTCTAGACAATGTAGATAGCTGTTCCTACTGTAGACAGTGTAGGTAGCTGTTCCTACTGTAGACAGTGTAGATAGCTGTTCCCACTGTAGACAGTGTAGATAGTTGTTCCTACTGTAGACTGTGTAGATAGCTGTTCCTACTGTAGACAATGTAGATAGTTGTTCCTACTGTAGACAGTGTAGATAGCTGTTCCCACTGTAGACAGTTTAGATAGTTGTTTCTACTGTAGACTGTGTAGATAGCTGTTCCTACTGTAGACAATGTAGATAGTTGTTCCTACTGTAGACAGTGTAGATAGCTGTTCCTATTGTAGACAGTGTAGATAGCTGTTCCCATTGTAGACAGTGTAGATAGTTGTTCCTACTGTAGACAGTGTAGATAGCCGTTCCTACTGTAGACAGTGTAGATAGCTGTTCCTACTGTAGACAGCTCTTCCTACTGTAGACAATGTAGATAGCTGTTCCTACTGTAGACAGTGTAGATAGCTGTTCCTACTGTAGACAGTGTAGATAGTTGTTCCCACTGTAGACAGTGTAGATAGCTGTTCCCACTGTAGACAATGTAGATAGCTGTTCCTGCTGTAGACTGTGTAGATAGCTGTTCCTACTGAAGACAGTGTAGATAGTTGTTCCTACTGTAGACAGTGTAGATAGCTGTTCCTACTGTAGACAGTGTAGATAGCTGTTCCTACTGTAGACAGCTCTTTCTACTGTAGACAATGTAGATAGCTGTTCCTACTGTAGACAGTGTAGATAGCTGTTCCTACTGTAGACAGTGTAGATAGTTGTTCCCACTGTAGACAGTGTAGATAGCTGTTCCCACTGTAGACAATGTAGATAGCTGTTCCTGCTGTAGACTGTGTAGATAGCTGTTCCTACTGAAGACAGTGTAGATAGTTGTTCCTACTGTAGACAGTGTAGATAGCTGTTCCTACTGTAGACAGTGTAGATAGTTGTTCCTACTGAAGACAGTGTAGATAGCTGTTCCCACTGTAGACAGTGTAGATAGTTTTTCCTACTGTAGATAGTGTAGATAGCTGTTCCTACTGTAGACAGCTCTTCCTACTGTAGACAGTGTAGATAGCTGTTCCTACTGTAGACAGTGTAGATAGCTGTTCCTACTGTAGACAGTGTAGATAGCTGTTCCCACTGTAGACAGTGTAGATAGCTGTTCCCACTGTAGACAATGTAGATAGCTGTTCCTGCTGTAGACTGTGTAGATAGCTGTTCCTACTGTAGACAGTGTAGATAGCTGTTCCTACTGTAGACAATGTAGATAGCTGTTCCTACTGTAGACAGTGTAGATAGTTGTTCCTAGTGTAGACAGTGTAGATAGCTGTTCCCACTGTAGACAGTGTAGATAGTTGTTCGTACTGTAGACAGTGTAAATAGCTGTTCCTACTTTAGACAGTGTAGATAGCTGTTCCCACTGTAGACAGTGTAGATAGTTGTTTCCACTGTAGACAGTGTAGATAGTTGTTCCCACTGTAGACAGTGTAGATAGCTTTTCCCACTGTAAGCAGTGAAGAAAGCTGTTACCACTGTAGACAATGTAGATAGCTGTTCCTGCTATAGACAGTGTAGATCGTTGTTCCTACTGTAGACAGTGTAGATAGCTGTTCCTATTGTAGACAGTGTAGATAGCTGTTCCCATTGTAGACAGTGTAGATAGTTGTTCCTACTGTAGACAGTGTAGATAGCTGTTCCTACTGTAGACAGTGTAGATAGCTGTTCCTACTGTAGACAGCTCTTCCTACTGTAGACAATGTAGATAGCTGTTCCTACTTGAGACAATGTAGATAGCTGTTCCTACTGTAGACAGTGTAGGTAGCTGTTCCTACTGTAGACAGTGTAGATAGCTGTTCCCACTGTAGACAGTGTAGATAGTTGTTCCTACTGTAGACTGTGTAGATAGCTGTTCCTACTGTAGACAATGTAGATAGTTGTTCCTACTGTAGACAGTGTAGATAGCTGTTCCCACTGTAGACAGTTTAGATAGTTGTTTCTACTGTAGACTGTGTAGATAGCTGTTCCTACTGTAGACAATGTAGATAGTTGTTCCTACTGTAGACAGTGTAGATAGCTGTTCCTATTGTAGACAGTGTAGATAGCTGTTCCCATTGTAGACAGTGTAGATAGTTGTTCCTACTGTAGACAGTGTAGATAGCCGTTCCTACTGTAGACAGTGTAGATAGCTGTTCCTACTGTAGACAGCTCTTCCTACTGTAGACAATGTAGATAGCTGTTCCTACTGTAGACAGTGTAGATAGCTGTTCCTACTGTAGACAGTGTAGATAGTTGTTCCCACTGTAGACAGTGTAGATAGCTGTTCCCACTGTAGACAATGTAGATAGCTGTTCCTGCTGTAGACTGTGTAGATAGCTGTTCCTACTGAAGACAGTGTAGATAGTTGTTCCTACTGTAGACAGTGTAGATAGCTGTTCCTACTGTAGACAGTGTAGATAGCTGTTCCTACTGTAGACAGCTCTTTCTACTGTAGACAATGTAGATAGCTGTTCCTACTGTAGACAGTGTAGATAGCTGTTCCTACTGTAGACAGTGTAGATAGTTGTTCCCACTGTAGACAGTGTAGATAGCTGTTCCCACTGTAGACAATGTAGATAGCTGTTCCTGCTGTAGACTGTGTAGATAGCTGTTCCTACTGTAGACAGTGTAGATAGTTGTTCCTACTGTAGACAGTGTAGATAGCTGTTCCTACTGTAGACAGTGTAGATAGTTGTTCCTACTGAAGACAGTGTAGATAGCTGTTCCCACTGTAGACAGTGTAGATAGTTGTTCCTACTGTAGATAGTGTAGATAGCTGTTCCTACTGTAGACAGCTCTTCCTACTGTAGACAGTGTAGATAGCTGTTCCTACTGTAGACAGTGTAGATAGCTGTTCCTACTGTAGACAGTGTAGATAGCTGTTCCCACTGTAGACAGTGTAGATAGCTGTTCCCACTGTAGACAATGTAGATAGCTGTTCCTGCTGTAGACTGTGTAGATAGCTGTTCGTACTGTAGACAGTGTAGATAGCTGTTCCTACTGTAGACAATGTAGATAGCTGTTCCTACTGTAGACAGTGTAGATAGTTGTTCCTAGTGTAGACAGTGTAGATAGCTGTTCCCACTGTAGACAGTGTAGATAGTTGTTCGTACTGTAGACAGTGTAAATAGCTGTTCCTACTTTAGACAGTGTAGATAGCTGTTCCCACTGTAGACAGTGTAGATAGTTGTTTCCACTGTAGACAGTGTAGATAGTTGTTCCCACTGTAGACAGTGTAGATAGCTTTTCCCACTGTAAGCAGTGAAGAAAGCTGTTACCACTGTAGACAATGTAGATAGCTGTTCCTGCTATAGACAGTGTAGATCGTTGTTCCTACTGTAGACAGTGTAGATAGCTGTTCCCCCTGTAGACAGTGTAGATAGTTGTTCCTACTGTAGACAGTGTAGATAGCTGTTCCTACTGTAGACAGTGTAGATAGCTGTTCCTACTGTAGACAGTGTAGATAGTTGCTCCACCGTAGATTGATGATAGTCTTGTATATGAAAGAATGTACTACGGACGCATATATGTAATTCTCACATGAAGTATATGCCCTCCAGTCCTTTCGGTTGAATTTGCAGATAAATTAACACACACAAAAAAGATGAAATTAATCTACGCGACTATTACTGGTGATTCGAAGTGGATGCCTACCTTTCTTTTGAATTTATTGGCTTTCGCACAACGAGGGTTGGCTCTCGTGACACCTCTATCTTCAGGCTTCTTTATGTATTACACGATCTTGGTTAAAAAATCGATCGCATTGCACCTAGACCCGTCAGAAGTTGACAAGAGGCAGGGGAGTTAAGGTAGGACGGCTTAGGTGGCGAGAATACCTATTTTTACCCCTATTCGGTTCGTTAGAAGCATCGGTTGTGGCTGATTGATATAATTATCACCACAGATTGATTGATTGGTTCCAAATTTTCCCCTATAAAATTAATAGTTCTAAGCTGAATGAGACAACGTAAGAGGCCAGAATGGCATAAAGTGAGAATAGACGACATTTATTTCGAATTGTTCTCAGGGTTTCAGTGTAAATAGAAGTCACAGTCAGCTTATAGCCTGCCTGCCGGCGGTAATTTGTGTTTTCAAGCGCGAGATTCGAAGCCGGTAAATCCGGAAAAGTGTGGAGAATAGTGGAGTATCTGGGATGAGTGACAAAGTGAGAGGTAGGGGTAAGGGAGGGAAAGCAAGAAAAACCATGATTTGCAAAACCAGTCTAGTCCTCCAGCCCCCTACACACTGCATGACATCCCTAACATGTCACGCATTCTTCAGAGACCAATCAAATGGAATGAAATTTAACCTTTTGTGTAAACCTGTCAAGTGGATACTGCTTAGAAAAAGGTAAAAAAGGCATAGTTAGGTTAATTTTGTATAATTCTATGCTGGTACGAACATGAGGAAAAAAAGTAACAAATATTTCTTTAACTTCTAAGAAAAACTCAATTGTGTATAAATGAAAACACATAACATCTTTAATTAACATCAATGGCACCCAGATCAATAATCCAAAAGAAATTCTTAATGAAGAGCGAAACTTTTTAAAACAACTATATAAATCTAGGAATTTCATGTAGACCCTAACTGCGATGAATTAAGAGACTTTTTGTTGTAGATTTTAGACTAACTGATGAGATGGCTAGCACATGCGAGGGAGAGTTGACACTGACGGAATGCACAAAAGCTGAAGCTAAACAACAAAATAACAAATAAATTAAAATTTCCTGCCTCCGATGGGCTAACAAAAGAATTTTATTGACTAATGTGCTTTCTGGGACATCATAAGTAACTATGTTATCAATAGTTTCAATTATGCTTTCAAAATAGGGCATTTATCTATTTCCCAAAGAGTTGGGATTGTATCATTGATCCCAGCAAAGAAAGATAAGGACACCCAGTATTTAAAGAACTGGAGACCCATATCCCTACTAAATGTACACTGTAGGTTATAAGATCGTGACAAAAGCTATTGCGCTCCGTTAGAAAAGGTGCTACCAACCCTAATCCACCCTTGGCAATCAGGCTATGTAAAAGGAAGGTTTATAGGTGAAAGCATAACATTGATTTCAGATAATTATTATGGAATACACTTGGCAGAACAACATCCCAGGAGTTGCTGTCTTTTTAGATTTTGAGAAAGCTTTTGACTCTGTGGAATGGAATTACATCCAAAGGTACCTGGCCCCGGTTCCTGGAAAGCCGATTAGCGCTAATCGACGGATAAATCCCGCTAATCAAGGAATAAAATTTATCCTTCAGTTAGATTCTGTTCCACAAAGCACGATTAGCACTATCCTAAGGATAAACCAACGGTTAAATTTAACACACCTAGCGAGGTGGATTAACTCGTTAACTGCGGAATAAAATTTTCAAAACAAACAAAATGGCGGAATAAACCGTTCGTGAATTTGGTGCAGGAAATAAGGGAAAACAACTTATACCACAAATAATACGTCTTGGAGACTTGAACGACCGAGAACTTTCAGTCCATTCAAATTCAGGAAAGTATAAAATTAATGGAATTTTCGGTAAAAAACAGTCATCTAAACTGAACGATGGTGAACCAAGGCGGGCAAAACATGCAAATCTTAACATTTTTTCTTGCGCAAAATAGATAAGTTATTCGTAAGCTTAAACATTCGCAACAACATCGTCAACTAACTCTTTTAAACGGTAAGACATTAAAAATAAATAGCTATTCTATTCTAGCAGAGGCTTCACGAAGCAGAAAATAAGCAGCAAAAAAGATGCTGAACGCGAGAGAAAAAAAACACGCAACGACTAAAATATTTTTTATCACTTGCATTTCTGTATATGTTTTCCTTTACCCTTCGACATAACGTTTCGCCTGTTTGAGGAATACAAATTTTTAATCAAATAAAATTCTTACAACAAACTGCATTAGAAAGAAGTTAAAAGGGAATAAAAAGGCGTTGCTTCTAAACTTAACTTAACATCTTCTTATTGTTTACAAAAAGAGAATTTTATTTTATCTCTGTACGTATTCAACCGATTTATATTAGCAACGCTGCTTCAAACTTTACATCTTTAATATACAGATTCAACCAATGCTTTTGTAGCTAGAATTCGACACTGAAAGAATCAAGAAGATCTTAACTCACCCATTCCAGCCAATTCGGCTTACAAGTTTAATATTTTCTCGCTTTATACAGAGGTTATTTTCCTTGACTACCACTGCTACCAATGCCGCCTTGCACGGAATAATTTTCCATTCCGTTTCCTTTTAACAATATCGTAAAAGGTTGTTTTTGTTCAAAACTATACCTTTATCTTAAACTATGACAAAATAAGAAGGTTTGATTAATACAATTTATGACGCCGTTCTTTCCGTGAATCAGAAAACAACTAAACGCTTCGAGTTCGTGCACATCTTCGCTTCGCATTTTCCCACGCATCGTCATTTTCGCGCGCGTTTGCTTGTGGATAACCGGTCTGACTGGTTTATTCAAGTTTAATTGAGGGATAGTTAATCGAAGGATAGATCTGTTTTGAGGAACGCCTTTTTATTCCCTGATTAGTTATCCACAGATTAAGAAATTTAATCTTGAATTAACCCTTAATAGGGGGATACATGTAGTTTAATCGGCTTTCCAGGAACCGGGGCCTGAAGGCAGTTAACTCCGGCCCCCAACTTTGCCACTGGATTCATGGTTTTTATCATAACATTTCCAGCTGTGTTATAAACAATGGTCACCTGTCAGAACCCTTTTCTCTTGAGAGAGACCTGTGTTCGGCAAGGCAATTCATTATTGGGCTCGTTGTTTGTTGTAGCCATTGAGTTTCTCGCACAACAAATAAGGTGTCCAGTTTTAATCAAAGGAATCAAAATTGGGCATGATGGTTCTCAAGAGGTGAAATTAGCTCAATACGCAGAATATACCACTACAGTAATTTTGAAGGACAGTGAATCAGTGTTTAGCCTTTTCAAGTAACTTATGGTCGGCTCTTGGCATCACAGGAAAGACGCAATTTTAGACTTATCACTCAGCGATAAACCAATTTATGTACTAGGCGTACACTTTTCCTACAACTGTGAAGCAATTAAATATATGGTCTCAGGGGGACATCTCTGTTTACGGCAAAATCAACTAAGTGAAATCTCTTGCTCTTTCAAAAATCATATTATTTTATCTGTAGTACTATAGCTCTAGACGCCTAAACTGATAATTTTGCCAACAAAGTAAATAAAATAGCCTTAGATTTTATAATGGAACCAAAAACTGCCTAAAATAAAATTCTCAACACACTTTTCTTTGTTTAATAATTAAAAGCTTTAAAGCTAAATTGGGTCAAATTACTCAGATTTTGGTGCTCCTTGGCAACTCATCCCAAAGTCTCTTCTTGCTTATGTTGGTCTCAGGGCTGAAGCTTTTCACATGCAACTATGACGTAGATCAGCTCAATTTAAGTAGTCAACTTCCTGAATTCTATCGTGAAATATAATCACATTCTGGCAAGATAGCTTCCAATCCAAAGAGCAGATATGAAGTCCTTGAACAAATTCTTTGGAATAATAAGTTTATTGCTTCAGAGGGGAAATCAATGTACACTGTAGTTTCTGCAGTGGCATCAGTCAGGAATTCTGAAGATTAAAGATATATATATCTATATCTTTGACACCCAGAAAAATAATTGTTTCTTGAACTTTAAAAAACACTTTTCTCAATAATTTTAATGAAAATCGCAAATATTTTTGCAATACTTTGGTCTAGTTAACTCTATCCCACAAAGTTGGAAAAATCTTATTTGTAGTGCATGTGACCAAAGTTTCACAGCACAAATCAAAATAGAACAAATGATGTGTAAAAAATTGTACACCAAACTGCTGTCTCTTCAATGTTCCCCTCCACCAACTTGTGAAAAAGACAGCTAACTCTAGGTTACCAAAACAATGACCTAGGCTAGTTGTATCTTCTGCCCTTCAAAGCAACGAAGGAAGTGAAGCTATCAATGTTTCAGTGTAAAATAATAATTATTATTCATAACATTCTGTGTACAAAGAGCTTACTGTTCAAAATGAACAAAGAAGACTCTTCAAGCTGTCCTTTTCATCAAGCTGATCACACTATTATTCATTTATTCACTGAATGTGCACAAGCCATTTCGTTTTGGAAGAAATTCATTGATTGGTCTTCACGCGTTGTTCACTCAAGACTTTCCTTTTCAAAAAATGAAATCCTGTTTGGCATTATAGAATAAATAAAGATTTGACATTCTGTTTAGCCCTCAATCACTTAGTTATCATTGGAAAGCATTTTCTACAGTGTAATGTACACGTACAGTGTAAATTAATGCCCTTAACAGTAAGTTATATGTCTTTAATGAATTTGTTTCCCTTGTTTATGAAAAACAAATAAAATAGAAAGATAGTCATCCCTTTTTCCTCCAGATGATTGTGAAAAAGAATTTAAAGCAAAATGGTCTGTTATTTCTTCTATTTTTAATCTGTTATGAAGCATTTTTTTTCATACTGCGTAACCATGAATTATAGCTTTCTCTAATGCATTTTGTGATATATTTTGCTCTTTGCAAATTTCATGTAAGACAAGTACTGCATTGTAACAGTAGAGAGTGATAGTGATAGTGCACACTGTATTGTTAACAGTCCTATGATCATACTGTGTAGTAAAACTTTGTGTCTAATAAAAAAGAAGGCAATAAAATCAAGAGAAAATTTGGCAAACGAGGAAAGTAGAATTTGCAAAACATGACCAGGCTAGTCCTCTGATATTGGAAGACAAGTTATGTTTCAGCTCAAAATTTATTTTGATCCTCAAAAGAAAAGAATACAGTTAAATGACAGCAAGTTATTTCTAAGGCCCTGGCCACACTAATGCATTTTCAAAAGTATCTGTTTTTGGTTTCAAAATAAAACGTATCAATAGATCGGTGTCCACACTACTGTTTTTGCAGCATTTTCAACAATCTACACTAACGAGCTTTCAAAAGTACATGCATGTATCTGTTTTCGATGCCATTGAAAACGTACATCAATAGATGCACATACACACTACCGTTTTTGCAGCGTTTTCAGCCATCCACACTAATGCGTATTCGTTTTTGGGGTCATTGGATGATGTAAGCTTTATCATTTCCATGCATTTTCACCTATCCACACAAGAAACGAGGCGTTTTTAAAACAGTATGTTTACTTAAAAGACTCCACTTTTGAAACCATTTTCAAAAGCCTTCGTTTTCATCCTCATTTCCGGGCATTTTAGGGTGATGCAATTTTTTTACAGCCATAGATATATTCATATTCTTTCCAAATACGTACAGAATTAAATTCAAATTAAAAATGAAAAGACTACTATCTACCTGGCATAACCTTATGAACTTCTTGTTGGCTTTGAGGAGATTAAATTTAATTTTAAGATAGCCTTTGGAAGTCGGTGGTACAAACTCCAGTGTTCTTCAGTGGCTCTTCTTGGCTCACTGTATACATGTATGCTAATTAAGTATTTTTTAGTTTGACAAAATCAACTCTGTCTTCTTTTGCGTCTTTCTTTGCTTCTACCCGATGATATTTTTTAAATGGTATGTAACAATTCTTTATGTGTATCATGTATCACACCATCCAGGAAATGTTTGCATTTCTGTTTCTGTTTTATTGACTGGTAATGCTTATGCTGAAAGAGCTGCTAAACCCTGTGATTCTCCTGAAAAAAAAAAAAAAGGGTTAGGGGAGGGGGGTACTGATGTTTATGTCAGTTTAATAAAAATCACAAAGGAGGTGTTTCTGCGTTGTTCGTGATACAGTAGGTGTTACTTTCTGCCATATTACATCTTTTTTTTTTTTCAATTTCCTCAGGGAGAGGTGTGCTCACAACAAAGGTGTTTTCAAAGGCTCAGTTTCCACTGGAATACATACATGTCAGGGAACATATCAAACAGTATGAATGATTTTCAAAGGAGGAGCCATATGCAGATTTAAGAAGCTTTCTGTTGTTTCTCATTTTCTTCAGAGATGGTTCCAACTGTTTTTGGTAAGCCATTTTAAAGTGTTTGATACACTGTAGCTTGCTTATGATTCCATTTGCCTTCATCACAGAAAGTTTAAATTTTTATATAAAAAATTTAGGTACCAGTACATGCAAATTTGTTTACAAAGCTGAAAAAGCACCTTAAAATTGAAGGGCTGCCGAGGGGCAAAACCGACCCAAATGACTTTTAGGGCCTTTTTTGCATAATGGTTTTTCTTGGAAAAGAAACAGAACCTGGCAAAAAAGCTACATGGGGCAATGTTGTTCTACTGAATCAAAGGCCACATATGCAAACATTTTATTAATAAGCTGATTTGGACCAAAAAAAGAAAAATGCCCTAAAAGTCATTTGGGTCAGTTATGCCCCCAACCCTTCAAATGAGTTAAGCTCATTTGTATTAAGATTCATGCGTGAATTACAAGAAGAGTAAAACCGCAAAATGATTGACAGGTGGAAAGGATTGTTTGATAGTGTGACATAGACTATAAGTTAACCCTTAAAGTGCCAATCGTACGAATTCGTATGATAGACAGGGCTACCACTTTCAAGCTTTAATGCCACATTCTCAAATTTAGAAAGCTGGTTATTATGCATGACCTGTTTCTAGTATCAACCAGTAACTGTTTTAGGCCTGAAGGGCAAATTAACTAAGGATAACCTTCGATTACCCTTCCATATCGTTGTTCCTTTTCAAGCAAACCCACAAATGCCCATTTTATGCACCATTGAGCAAAGCGAAAATCACACATCTTTGCTTTCACCTCTTTAATTTAAAATCTCCTTTTGAAAGCAAAATTTCCTAATGACAGAAAACTTTCATCTCATGACTGAGCATTTACCTTCCATTCTGCCTCTCACACCTACAGTGAGTCAAGCATCAGCTATTTCATTCGAACCACTTTTGAAAGCCTCTGCATTCCTCTTTGGTGCCTAAATTGCATTCTGGGAACTGTGATGCCACAGCGAAATGGAAATCCTGCCATCAACAATTTCTAGATTTTTTATAAGTGTCAAGCCACTCGGACCTACTAGCGAAATATTGTAAAAGTCATGTTCTTTGCAAGTCAAATCTCGCCAAAATTGCCTTGCTAGGTCCAAGAATCCACCGCAGAACGGTGAGAGAAACGACCTCAAGTTCAGAGCCGCCATGCTTTGACACGAACACTTTTGGTGTCCCAGTTGGCATGAAATTATCCCTCATCCCTGGTTTCATTCAGAGATTTGCCGCTACTCTCCATTCCAGCTTAATGATACCAGACTGGGAGCTTGTGCAGTGGAAAATGGCTCGAAAACACTCTTTATAAACCAAGTACTTACCGACTAAAAGTTGCTACACTCGTGAGCAAAACAACAACAGTTGAAATTGGTGATGTCACAATACAAGTTGAGTCCTTGGTATTCTAGAGCAGCAGACCTCTCAAGGGAGCCCTTCATGTAGGGCAGCTAAATCCCGTTTAATTACCTGCATTGAGAAAATTGCCTCAAGATCTCAAGGAATTTGGCAGTTAAAAGGTTAAAAACAGCAATTTAAGTATTATTGATACAAAATTTACGTGGCTGTGAGGTCTCAATCGCTAGCTTAATTGAATTGAATTATGTTTGCCTACTTGCCTGGTGGTTGAAAGTCATCCTTAAGTCTGGAGACCTGCAAGTCACTAGCGCTTCTGAAAGAAACCAGTGGGGTTTTCTCTGTACTTGCTAAATCACAAAGTGATATACCTTGACTCTCAGTTTTGGAGTACAAATTAGGAGCCAGGTGGAAGAAAAAGTCTCAAAAGCGACACACCATTGCTAGTCTTGGTTCATTTCTGAAAGGTTGCCATGTTAGAAGTTCAGAAAGCGAGAGGTATTTTTGGACCCAGGTGAAAAATCTCTGATGTTTGAAGAGTCTTGTTCAGATGTGGAAGTTATAATGTATAGAGGGAGCTGTCTGTGAAGTCAATTCTCATGGGGGGCAGTGGGGCAGATAATTATTTTTTTTAAGCAAAAACTCTACTTAAAACTGGCTAGCTGCTGCATCGAGGTTTCCATTGTTCATTAATTTTGAAGAGCGCATAATTTTTTTGAAACCCAGCTCGCTTTTTCTGTAAGCCATGAAACAGTTCACCAATCCTAAGACCGCGGAAACATTATGGAGTTGGGAGAATTCATCTAAGACAAGGCATCACGAGAAGTCTGCTCGTTTTCAATGAGTATCTTCAAAACTATCTGCACTGGCGCATGCAGCAAAAATTCAAAGTAAAAGCACAAAATGTACTGTTGTGATCGTCTGTCTGAGGACATACATCTAAACATCAGATGATAATTTGAATGACCATCACAGTAACTGTTTTAAACACTACTTAAGCAGTAGTGCAAAGAAAGGATAGTGAAAATAAAGCATAGTGACAGTAAACCCACGACCTCTGGGATATCAGTGAATTGCTCTACCAACTGATTTTGTTGGTTCATAATATACCCGTGACTGATGAATACACAAGAATGAATACTCGGTAAACATGCTGCCAAATTTTAACATATAAATCACCTTAAATTTGCATCGATCACCTCTGTTATTATGCTTCTATGGAGGCTTGTAAACATCAGCAAAGAGTATTTTCATGCGAGATAAACATCAACAAAAAGTATTTGCATGCGAGATGTTTTACCTTGAGTTGTTGTGTGACGCATCAGATTTCACATTTTATGCAAATTTTTTATGTTATACATCATGCCAATTAATATTATGAAAAGTGTTTGTTATTGTGGTTTCAAATGATAGCCGAGTTAATCTTTTGTCTCACGATTGAGTCACAAAGATGTGGATCGCAACGTTTCGACAGCTATACTGCTGGTCTTCATCAGGCGATGGTGTCGACTGGCTGCACGTGAGTATAAGAAGCACTGTGGTTAGTGGTGATTGGTGCATTTCGATCCTCACTTAGGCTGTTGTTGATTGGAGGATTTCAATCCTTGTCGTTCAGACTAGAAATTGTTCCCTCAGTGGTCTGCTTTGGTACTGATCAGCTGTTGTGGTGTTTGATCGTGGGCATCCACGCGTCAATCAGGAATTTCAATTCCACTGTCCCTGTTGATGTTGTTAGGGTGAAGTCTTATGTGAATAGTCTCTTTAACCCTACGGGTGTAGAGAGGTATCCATTCAAATCCTTGATGATCAATGTATCAAAGAAGGGAATTGAGTTGTCATTCTCAGTTTCTTCTCTACCAGTGTTTACAGAAAGCCTACACACACTGACCAGTACCTAGCGTATGATTCACACCACCCACAATCTGTAAAACGTGGTATTGTCAAGTGCCGGTACGATCGATCTAAACACCTCATATCAGTTATCTCTCATGAAAAGAAACACCTCTCATCGGTCCTTGTTTCCAACAGTTATCCATTTTCGTTTGTAAAAAATCTTACGAAAACCAAGGGACGAACAGCCACTAAAAAACCCGAACCCGAAATTAAATCTACTGTGGTTCTGCCATACGTCAAAGGCACATCGGAGGCTCTTCACCGTTGCCTACAACAACAAGGCATATGGACTGTTTTCAGATCTGACACAACTCTTAGATCACACCTAGTGTGACCTAAGGACATTGTTGATCCAGTAAAACAAGATGGAGTAGTCTACAAGATTCCCTGCGAATGTGGTAAGGTTTATAGCGGAGCTCCAGTGGCCTGAAGGGCCGCGAAGCGGAACACCATACCTATAGAAACCCGTCAACTGCTTTTCTCATGGTAAAAATGGCTAGCGGTATTGCTCGTGGGCGCACACGACGACGGCGACGATGATGACGACTGGTCTCAAAAACCGCTGATTGGCTAAGGACGCCTTTCAAGGACGCGTGCGCAGGGTGGTAACCGCTGATTTATTGCGGGAATTGGAAGCAGCGAAGGCGCCATTTGAACAGTTTCTGAATCTCACAAATGCGGTTTTTTTAAAGTATATATGTGGTTTTATTAACGGGGATTTATTAACAAAGATTTGATTCTCGAGGATGAGTTTTTTCTGCAGTTAAGCCGTGCTTTTAATGGCTGGCAATTAATGATTGCCGATCACGGCGATGTTTTCTGGCGTGATTCTTCAATCCTCCCGACGATGAACAAATCTTTCCGCAACCTGGTTCCTGACATGGAAATTGCGGTACATCCCTGGCCCTGGGCTCCTCTGTCTGTGGTTGCACTGGTTTCTGCTTGGGATTCGTGTACACTGGGAGGATCTGCGTTGGATTTGTTTCCTCTAAAATTCGGAAGCGCTCCGCAAGCTTAGCCTTGATGTCATCCACTTTCTTCCTGTATTCGGAGTTGTCTAACTTGTCATCGTCTTGATTCTCTGATTCCCCCTTTGGGCTTTCTTCTGGTTCGTCATCGTCTTCATCTCCATCGCTTTCCTCTCCCGAATCACTATCACTTGCATCGCCAGCGAGATATCTGGAAATCAGTGGAAATGAGTCTGAGTACTTGTACAAGAGTATCAAAGTAAACGAAACACCGCCAAACAGCGAGAGCCAATTTAAGTTCACTTTTCCATTTATCTCACAGAAACATTAACGTGGCTTTACATGTAGTTTGAGATCCATATCTTACCTATTCATTGTTGTAGAGAGTTGTTCAATTTTCCTCTGAAGGAGGGGATGGCAAATCGGACATACACGCTGTAAACACGTCTGTTCGTGGAATGAATGTCCACAGTTGAGCCTGACATAGTGGTGAAAGTGGTCTTGAACCGGGCACGTTGTCAAGTCACAAGCGATTAATGGATCTGGTTCGTTTCCTGGGAACGCATACCCCATTGGCAAGCATCGCTGGTCGAGCGTTGTGTCAAGAACAGGAAAATAGTATGGCTGAAAGGACAGACATTTTTAAGGTAAACTTAAGCTATAAGTAGTTACCTGATCATAAGTTGTTTGAACTCGAAGTGGTCCTTGTTTGATTCTATTTCGAAATATATTATAATTTACACAGTACCAAAACAAGTTGCACATTATTGTAGCGACAAAATTCTTGCAAAAGAGTGCTCAGAAACAAACTGTATTTTAATAGCATGTCTGGTTATTAGTAATGGGGACTGATATCATTAATTTACATGTAAGAATGAGATGGTCCATTTTTCAAGTGAAATTACTGTTATAGTCATTACATGTAGGTCACCTGATATTTTCGTGATCCATTTGGGACTTTTGTTGTCTGTCCAACAGTGGACCACACAGTTGCAAACAGGTCAACGAGAAATTCAGCTGCCTTTAGAGCTATTTCCATGAAAATTTGTCTGCCCCTTCCATGTTGGTACTCTGATACAAACCACCTTTGAAATTCGGCATCATATCGTCTGCCACTCAAAGCATGTGCAGTCATGCTGATCAGTGGTGGTGGAGCTGTCACTGGCACTCATCTTATTAGGTAAAAGTAAAATTAAAGAATAAAGTGATAAATAGCTTCTTGAATAAATACAGTTGAAAAGGTAATTGAAGGGTGTTCCGCAAAAGGGGCGTATATCGCTTTTTTGCCTTAAAATCCAAATCTCTCTAAACTCACTCTACTTTGGCACACAGACTGGTTATGATATCAGAAATGAAGTTCTTTACTTATTTTGCGATTAAAAAGCTAGGATTTTAAGGATTAGCTTATGACTTCCCCCAAAACTGGACCAACTCAAACAAAAGAAATCAATCATGCATCAGATCCTTTTGTTTCTGTTTCCTGAGTTTTGGGGAAAAGTCATAGGCTAATCCTTTGGATCCTAGCTTTTTAATCGCAAAATAAGTACAGAACTTCATTTCTGACATCATAACAAGTCTGTATGCCAAAGTAGAGTGAGTTTAGAGAGATTTGGATTTTAAGGCAAAAAAGCGATATACGCCCCTTTTGCGGAACACCCTTCAATTGATACTCTACAGCTGTCATAAATAATAGTTCATTTTATCATGTCCACCCCAAGTTATAATACCTTATGTTTCCACCTTCCAGTAAAAACTACACAGCATTGTGCACAGTAAGTAGCCATGTCAGGATTTCATTTCTTCAGGGATTTGAAAAAGGAAGTGTTAATCCATATAGGATTATATTTAGAAAGAAAATTTTCACTTTTTGTTGAGTTAATTTCAACATTTTACCACTTATTGAATGATTTTTTTTTACAGTTTTGAGGAAATTTATTGCCTCTAAAGCCTCTTCAGTTAAACAAAATGAATGAGAGATGGGTGGGGAATGGGATAGGATTTTTAGATTTTTTTTAGTGCACGGCCCCACAAACTTACAGCTTTAATCATTACTGTGGATAAATAAAGTTTATTGTATTGTATTGTATTTCCTAAATGGTCACAATGTATCTACCTTCTGAAAACTGAATGAAGGATTTCAATCTTCTTCTCTGTGAACACTTCAACGTGATTCTGAAAATTATTTGCCATGTCTGGGTTATCAGTGAGGTGGAAGAGGAGATCGCTTAGTTGACACAGGGTTGCCTTGTTGTAATTTCGACGATTGAAAATAATGAAAACCATGGCCACTCTAAATAATGCATGCAGCCACGTGTCATATTCCCCACCACGGAAAATGACTGTGTACAGGAAAAAATTAATGCAGCTGATTTCATCCAGCAGGTGAAGCAACATGACATACTGCTGGTCTTTGCAGTTGCCAAATTGATTGAGGATCATCTCCCTGACAATAAGCCATCCACCAAATGCTGCTGTTGTCACAGTTGAGATCTTCTCAGCTCGTGGCTTTTTTGGAAACCTTTTGTTTCTGCCAAATACTGCCTTGTAAAGTTTTGAAAAAAAGGGCCAAAATAACAGAACTGTAGATTCCTCTGCATTAAGAGCAACATGGAAGGGACCTTGCCAAGGTATGATAGCTGGCACTTTTACTGGATTTTCATCTGTCAACTGTTAAAACAAATTCAAACTGACATTTGAGTATTTATTATATTTTTTTCAAAGTTCCTGATATTCCAATGAAACAATTTCTCAATATTTATTGTTTTATGTATATCTTTTTAATTAACAGTTGTGCAAATTACACTGTTTAAGTTTCTTCTACACTCCTACAGAGTGATATATTTTCTGAAACAACAAGATTTATCACAATATACACCTGTACATGTATTACAATATATTAGTGTATATACAGAGCGAAACCACTTCAGTACATACACCAAAGGGTGAGATGAGTGTCTATATTATTGAAGCAGAGATAATGTGAATTCTGAATTTTCTGGACCAACTGACCTGTCTGTAATGTATGTGTAGAGGGGTTCCCATTACTGTGGATGTGTTTGTAAGGAGAGGTTTGACTGCAGTATGTTGATATTGAAACACTTTAATTATACCTCTGCTATGAGTTTTTTGTTGTATTTCCAAGTTGGGAAATCTCCAGTGAGAGCCAGTTGAAACTTTGCTAAATACTCAGACAGCTGTGGGTAGAATGCCAGAAGGTGGTTGAGTGCCTGCCTGTAGTTTTGCTTGCTGTGTAGTGACTGCTCGAACACATCCACAAGCCATGTTGTGTTGAGGCTATGCAACTCCTCCCTTTCAGCATCCCAATAAACCCTAAATGTTGAAATTTAACACAGTCTTCGTACAGTTTATATAATCCTTTACAGTTTTTGACCTTGAAATATCTTTAGGAATTTTACAGACTCAATAAAATGGTGCAAAAAAAAAAAAAAAAAAAAAAAAAAAAAAAAACCAGGCATCAATCCAAACTATTTATGTGTCCTGGGACACATAAATAGTTTTATTTACCATTATTCAACAGCACAAACCATTTCATGTCTTTTAGCCCTTTCAACATTGCAAATTTTTATTTTCAGCACACTTCATTTTATAAATTACCTTAATTCTTTAAAACTTTTTTCAACATTTGACAAGTTGAATTCTTTGAATTGCAGAGGAAGATGTTGTAGGAAGCTTTGGCGGTAATAGTTTCCACTTTCAACGGATACAAAACCAAGGAGGTGTTGGATGTCAATACCCCCTCGACAAGGTCTGACTGTGCCATCTTCCATGGTCACTTGTACATGGCGGTGATTCTTAGTGACATCGTCTTGCAAATCAACAGCTTTCATGTTGTCATGTACATCCACAACTGCAGTGCACATATGCCAAGTGGTGCTTGTTACAGAACTTGTGGGATGGTGCTTAGCATGTATAAAATGGATGTCGTCTTCAATAAGGATCATGAACTTTCTATTCTGCAAATTGCAGGTGAAAACATTGTACATACTTGCTATCAGGGTATACAGAAACACTGTAACTTCTGTCATAGTTTGTACATTGTAATAATATAAAGTACACTAAAGTGTTCTGTGTACTGGATCATACAGTAACACATTATTCTATTTTCTAAGCTGGGCACAAAGTAGAAGTCATTCTAAAATATTCAAAACTACTGGCTTGAACTTACTTATGCTGGCATTTTCATTTAATTAAGCCCCGTTCTAACGGCGCAAGATAGTTGACGATAGTTGAAAAGCCAAAACTATCATCAACTATCATGCACGCGGTCAAACGGTGAAAACTATCACTGACTATCATGTGATTTTTTAGCAGGTTCAAAGTGAATGATAGTTCATGATAGTCGATGATAGTGCATGATAGTTTGTGTTCAAACGCGCGTGATAGTTAAAACTATCATCGACTATCATCAACTATCATTACCGTTTGAACGGGCCTTTACATTGCAATAATTAATTAGGAACATGTGATCTCACTTTTGTGGCTTCCTTTATTTGTTTTTGTACTTCGGTCTTGTTTGCTT
>JAEMWC010000462.1:500000-525000 GCA_016490735.1 Pachyseris speciosa
CAATCATGATGGAGCTATAACACTAAACGAACGCTTAGCCAAAAAAAAAACAAATTTGTCGATACTCACAAATTAGTTTGCGAAGTCATCTTTTGCTCACGCTCCGACGTAGTCTTCTCACTCTCGCCATTATTTAAGTCTCACCGAACTTCATGGAGTCGCTCCTTTCGGTTTAAGGCAACAAAAACACCTTTGGGAAGTGTTTTCTCAAGACCATTCGAAGGAAAAAAAAGTCATTTTTGATATTTTCTTGTGGAAGAAACAACGAAAACGTAGTCCAAATCTCAAGCTTAACAAACGATGGGCAGCTTTAACAAACGACAAAAACAGAGTTCGGTTTATCTTTCACTAGCAGCGAACATTTACACAAGAAGGAACCAGATAAAGGACAATATCTTGTGGATAGCAACCGCCGATCTCTCTAAACTTCGTACGAAGGTAAACTAGAAATGTCGAAGGCGCAACTCAACCGATTATTAAAATTTGAACAAATGTACGAGCGGCCTGGTGAGAGGCTAAAGTACGTGGCGAAATCTCATTTGTCGTCCGCCATTTTGAAACATTGATGGCGGGAAATGAGCGCGCATGCTCAGCGGTTTTTGAGACCTGTCGATGATGACGGTGGTGTTGCCCAATAACTAATAATATCCTAATAATAATCATAATAATCCAACATGGCGGCCATACTCCACCTGGCCCAGCAGCTGACCAGCTAGTTTACAGTTTACACCCAGCGTACGTCTTTGATACTGGACATCCATCTTATAGTTAATTGACACCTGTCAAAACATGGTATCCGCTGACCAGTGTCACGTGACCATATCGCCGGCTCAAGTTGAGACCTCATCGAGGTCAGCTGTTTTTTTTTTAAGTTGACCTCTGACCAGGTACTTGCTTTCAATTTGATCGCAGGCTTAAGCCAGGTGTGGGACACCCAAACCGAGGCTTAATTTTTCGCGCGCTTTCTGCGGCTCATAATTTCACATTCACTTGATTTCTTCATTTTGAGCACAACTTCATCGTCTTCGATCGAAGTTTGTCTTTAAATTCGCCTAAAAAGCATAAAAATCAAGAACTTGTCAGATACTCCGGAACGTGAATTTTCAAGTGATGAAGGGAAGAGCGATTTTTCTCAAGAAAAGCTTCAAACTTGGATCAGTTGTGCGGTTGAAAACAGTATAATTCAACGCTTCAAGGGCTTTCACTTTACCGGGGCATCTTGCATCTCACTAAGAAAGGTCACTTAACAGTTGACCTGTGTTAATGGGAGGAACAGTAGCTCAAACTCTGTGGAAAAAGCTCTTTCTTTGGACAAACCATTTGCTATTTTTGCGGATGCTTGTTTTTACTTTACTGAAGCTTACGTATTTTCAAGTGGTAGAAACCTCTACAACACAGCGCAGGACAATGAGGTAAATTAAATAAATAGAAGCTTAACATTTGGTTTAATCGTTGTTACTTTTGTTCAGGAATGAAACTTGTATTTTACTCTCGAATGGATATAAATAACAATCATCTGTACTCGTTTTGGACGCAAAGAAGTAGTTGAATTGTTTGTTTTTTTGTTACGTCGTTTTCTTTGCAAGCGAACCATTGTTTTTACTCGGCTTGGCTGACTGATTTTCGACCTTGGTACCTCAACAGCGTTAAGAAACTTTTGCCCTTACCTTAATTCTTCGTTTGCAACCACGTGACCAAAAATCGCTACGTCATAGGCGGCCGCCATGTTGGGGGTTAACCAAGCTTTAAAGATGGCTGCCGCTGAGAGCATGCGAGATGAAAACATTCAGTATTCGGATTATTTTGCAGGTCTGGAGGGCCCAGCGAAATCAAGGTACCAGGAAAAAATAACTGTTTGTGGCTTCGACCCATATGCGTTGAGAAAAAGTGATTTCTCCGAAAACATCGAGCTTCTACCAAACGTTCAGTATCCAGATATTGTGAACTATTTGGTATTGCAAACCTCATGGGCTACAAAAACCCAAATGAAGGCATACAAATCGATGGATGCATACAATTTCTTTGTGTCTGGCTGGGTCAATACTCTATACATGCGATCTGTTGATACCGATAACGTTGTTGTGTTTGCAAGGGTAAGTAATATAAATTTTTGTTTGATGATCTCTAAAAACAATAAGGATTTGTACTCAACTGTTTATCAACTTCAGCTTATGCTCTTGTTTTACGAATTGATCTTGAAACGACAGTAACAATTTCAGAGGACATATCACTGATAGTTATGTTAGTGAGTGATGTTGCATATTTGAAGGGATATTTTTTTCTACTCATTCAATGAATTAAGACTATTAATATATTATCACCCTCTACAGGTGAATCATTCACAGAGAGCCCGGGATACTCCACTGTTATTGCTGCCCATTGTGACTGTATGGCAGGATTATGTGAGGGCTGTTCCCATGTTGGGGCAGTGCTTTTTGCTGTGGAGGCTGGTGTTAGAATTAGAGATTCTACCACCTGCACACAGGAAAAGAACAAATGGCTTCTCCCAAGTCATGTCAGAGAAATCCCCTACTTACCCGTGAGTGAGATGGATTTTACATCTGCTAAAAAGAAGCATGAGTTGATGGTGGAGAAACAGGTTATTCCTATGGCAACTAGATCAAACCTTGGGATCCAAATTCCCAGGACACCTCCACCAACCCCAGAAGAACAGAAAAATTTTTTTACAAGTATTTCTGGCTCTACAGTGAAACCGGCAGTCCTGTCCCTTGTCACACCATTTAATGAACAGTATACTTGTAAAGAAATTGATAATGTACCCAAACCCCTGCGTGATAGCTTGTTTAAAGAAGAGTGTATTGAGTTAGAGTACATAGAGTTGCTGCAGCAGTGTCAACAAATATCGCTTGTGGTTACACCCGATGAGTGTCGAGCAATAGAAGCTTCAACTAGAAAGCAGTCACATAGTAAAGTTTGGTACCAGCAACGGGCAGGTCGTATTACAGCTTCCAATCTTAGATCTGCTTGCAAAACAAATACAGCCAAGCCTGCTAAGAGTCTTGTCAAGGCAATATGCTACCCTGAGGCCCATAAGTTTTCAACTGCTGCCACAAGGTGGGGTTGTGAACATGAGAGCAGGGCACGTGGAGCTTATCAGAGAGAAATTAGTCAATTCCATGAGTCTCTAACAATTTCTGATAGTGGTCTCAATATTGATCCAAGATGGCCATACTTGGGAGCTTCCCCTGATGGGATTGTTGACTGCAAATGCTGTGGAATGGGTGTATGTGAAATTAAATGTCCTTGTACATATAAGGATTCCACAATCTCTGAAGCTGCTGGCCAAAAGAACTTTTGTTTAAAAAAAGATGAGTTTGGTAAAATTTGTCTTGACAAAAGCCATGCTTACTATTACCAAGTTCAGGCTCAAATTTTTATATGTGGGGTTGAATATTGTGATTTTGTGGTGTGGACAACAAGAGATCTGTTTGTGCAGCGAATTCTTCGCGACCAAGAGTTTTGGGAAAATGCACTCTGTGCTGCCGCTGAGTTCTTCAACAAGTGCATTTTGCCTGAAATTGTAGGGAAGTGCTATACACGCCCAGGGTGTGAAGCTCAAGCTATTCCTCCTTCATCAACATCATCTGGTGATGAAGATGAGGGAGGGCAGTGGTGCTATTGTCAACAAGATTTGGAGGGCAGCACATTGATTGGCTGTGACAATGATTTGTGTAAGATAAAGTGGTATCACATGTCATGTTTGAAGTTGAAAGAAGAGCCAGAAGGAGATTGGATCTGTCCAACTTGTTACAGACAAACATAACAGGGTAGCCATGATTCAAATGTCAAGTTTATTTAATTGCACCTCTATCACAAAAACATTGCTTTGGGTTGCACTATTCATTTTCCAAATGTAAACTGGATTGTGAAATGCTGAACTTAGCTAGGGAATTTATAGTTGTTTGTCAAAGATCTGGTGATGACTAGAATTTGTTACAAAAACTAAATAAATCCTTGCTTGTCAATGCGTACCTCAAAGCTGTGTTTTAACAGTTACTGAATATCTAGAATAACACATGTGCCTCACCTTAACTACATCTTTAAAGCCCACATATAAAAATTGGGCACAAAATAACGGCAACCAGACGTCATAAGTTCACCTCAATCAAACGGTACAATTGACTCTGATAAATTGGTAAGTGCACAGCACACTCGGGCAATCTTGTCAATAGGAGCTAGAGACTCTCCTGGTTTTGCCTTCAACAACTCTGTGGGTAATATGCTTTGCAGGATTACATACTTTCTACGAACTAGACCGATTACACGTTCTACGTGAATCCTTACATTTGCAATTTTTCTTGTTTCCTCCACCTCCTGTGCAGACAATTGCTTTTTACCCTTAGTGAAGGCTGGTATATAAAGTTTTGCCTGGTAAAACCCAACACTATCTGCAATATCAAAGCCTCTATCAGCTAAAACAATGTCCCCTGGTAACAGCTTTCTAAGCACACCACTGTTTTCAGTAACATGTTTGTCACTTACCCTTCCCCCCCAGGCCTTAGATATAAAGGATATGACTCCTTGGGGGGTAATTCCGATCAGAAATTTAACTGTGTTGTGGTGTTTATAGTTAGACCATGTCATTGCCCGAGCAATCAAGCTTGATGGCCTCTCTATAAATACCTCAAAGCAATCAATTATTACTGCTACTTTATTTCCAAAGTTCTGTTTGAAGACTAATGGCATTGTTCTTCTTAGCTCCTCCCTCTGTGGCCACAATATAAGAAATTGCAAACGTGTACTCATAATATCAATCCACTTGTCAAATGTTCTGGTCACAGTAGAAACAGAAATCCCAAAACGGTATGCTAGGTCTTGAAACGGACATTTAAGCTTAAGTTTCATTAACCCATTGACTACCGCAGGGTTTTACATTTTCGGAGTGATTTTCCACCTATAAACGATGAATAGCAATTCGTGACTCTTTAGTTGAACTACCAGGGAAAAGTGGTGCTGTCCTAAGCTACTGGAGGCTCAAGGTTTCTGAAAACGTCATTTTGACGTAGCTATTTTTATCCGTGAAGCGACAACAATGGCTCAAGTTCGGTTTGCTTGCGATTTCTGCGAAATTTACAGCCATTTTTCATCTTTAGCGGCTGCCTGATGAGCATCATTAAGCGTGACGGTAGCTAAGAGTCCACTTTCTCAAAGAATCGAGCAAGGTGATGTACTTTGTTGTTGAATTTGGCTTGTTACTCCACGAACTGGGAATTTGGCCGGTCGAACACTTAGTACCTTTGGGACTCGACTATTCATGAATTTCTCGACCTACCGCCACATATTTTGGAATTTCTGTGTACTGAAGATGACCACGAGCAGGAAATTTTGGCGGTAGGTCGGAGTGGCTGTGTGAAAGAATTGGGGGAAGGAACGGGTGCTGTCAAAAATTCTCGTTAGTTCCCAGCATGCAATGCGCTCAAGATGTTGAAAATGTCGGGAAGGCCCGAATGCACTGGAACAAAAGGCTGTATCTACGCTCGGGAGAAGAATATGAACAAAAAAAGTCATTTCTGAGCTAGAAAAAGGACTGAATTTCGTTATGATGGTTGAATTTTGGTTTCTCGACGATGATTTCCCTAAAAAACATGAAGGCAAAAAGGGGCATTTTTGCTGTTTCTATTTGACGTTAAAAACGGCCAGTTTCGTTCTTGTCCAAACTCAAAAGGCCATATTTGGTAAAAATCGCTACGTTTCTTGCATTTATTGGATATCCAAATTTAAAGGGCATTCCATTTCGTGCTCACAACTAACAGTTAAGGCAATATTCGTGCGATTGAGAAAGTTGCAATGTTTTGAAGCATGGGAGTTTTTTACGGCCGGTTTTGGCCGGCACGGGTGCCAATGGGTTAATGTGATAACAAACTCTAGAAACTGCGGGAGAACATTTGTAGGAGTATGTTTGACATGTGTAGCAACTAAATTAAAGACATGAGTCAGCAAAGCAAAATTTGCAATACCAGTGTAAAACTTGGTTTTGTCATTGTTTTCACGAAATGCCTGTTCAGAAATCTGAACATTCAATAGTTGCGACTTTAACTGGTTGAGCTCTGTCACGCAGTTGTGCATAAAGTTTGCCGTCTTCTCCATATCCTCCATTGTGAGGGTTGTCTGGCTTTCTGCATCCGAGGTGGTAACGTTGCAATGACAGCCTTTGTCATTGTCTGTGTCGGGAAATGGATCTGTGTAAGTGCACACAAAGTTGACTTTTTTAGAATTGCTTTAAACCGTTGGGGCTGGGAGCACTTTGATATGTGTATATTTTTATTCATGTTCTTTATTATTAAGTACGATTTTCAGTCTAGAGTGATTTAAATTTGTATTAAAACTGCCTATAATCGTTATCAACATAACAAATTGATGTTGTAATAAATGATATTCATTTGTGTACCATGCGGTGGTTCCGTGGTTTCGTCCTCGAGTTCTTCATTCAGCTGAACATTGCATGGTTCTTCAATATGTTGTGCCATTGCCGCCACCTCTGTCCTTTTTCTCTTGATACCACGTTCTTTAGCTCTTGTATCACGTTCAGAAGCAATCTTTACGTTTTTTATTTTGTTATGACCCATGTTTTGAGTCGGTGCCCAGTCTGGGTTTGTTTTATCGTACAGTGCTGACGGGCAACCTAACAAAGATGGCCAGAAATCAACATCGATTTAAGCCATAATTACTGGAAAATTTCGAAGGGGCAAATGACAATATCCTTCTATATCCTTGCGTTTGAAATTGCATTACCTGAGATGAAATGATTGCTGCAAACCCGAGAATAATCAGCCTTTGCATCGTCAAGATCGGCGCGGTTAATGTTCGCAAGCCATTGCCTTCGTCGTTCTTCACTTAATTTTTTCGTTGCTTCTCCCTGATAAAGTAATACAGTAGGGAATCGAAAAAACTGGAATTTTCCCTTTTCACGTTTTGAATTGTGACCACAATCATACACAGCACAAAGATGTGGCATGATAATAAGGAAGAACACCTGAAAAGAGATACCGCCTTCTGTAAAACACGTGGGTGGTTATCCCCCAACATGGCCGACTTCCGGTTTTTTAATTTATGCCGACGTCAAGTGCAAACAAAGAATAACACGTGATCACAATGAGTCCTCGTAAAATTAAGCATTAAAGCTCGAGTTAAAAAAAAAGCCGATCAAATGCATGTGCATGTGCACATCTCAAAATCTGACATAAAGTTGTCAAAATTTGAAAATCGTTTTAGAGATCTTGGTCGAAAGCGGCCTGTAAACAACAATATTAAGTTTTGCCGTCTATAAACATGTCGTCTTAATTTGTTTGAACCGGTAAGAATCAGCGTTTGGATGTAAAAAACACCGAAATGGGTTGACTGGCTGGGCTGGCTTTGATAAATTTTATATTGGACGGGTCTGCGAGAGAAATGCTGGTGTGGTTTGGCAAGCGCTTTCTTCGTTAACTGGATGACACTTTGCCACTGAGAATCATTAATTGAAGAAGGTTTTTCGGAAGACATGGGAAGTACCAGTAAAACTATAAAAGCTCTTTAGCGTTTTGTGTCAGTCAAGGAAAGATTTTGTGGGAAATGGCGCTATTATTCAGTTCTGTCGCGTTGCGAGTGATTGCTGCCTCAGCGATTCCTGTTGACTGCTCTAAACGATCAGGTGTGGACCTCTTTTTTGTCTTTTCTACGGACATTTATGTCAAAATTGCTAAGCAATTTTTGTTAGTTGTCAAATTTCTCCACCCTCTCCAAGAATCTTCGAAGAAATATTATTTGTATTGTGCTTTGTTTTCTTGTAATACTTGTGTTTGTTGTTCTGTTGTTTCTGAACCGCGGTCAATTCCTGTTGACTGCTCTTAACGATCAGTTTTTACCCTTTATTGTCTTTTCTACGGGCATTTACGTCAAAATAAATACCGATTTTTCTAGACTAATCAGTACAAGCTATTATTATTACAAGCTACATTGTAGTCTTGTTTAATTTCTCCACCTTCTCCTTCTTCCAGCAAAACACACGCATCGTACTTTGTTCGCTTGTAGTGTTTTTTTTTTTAATCTGCTTTGAATTCCGTTACGCTTTCATCTGAAAGTAGTTAGGACTCACGAATGTCTGTATTTTTTTTTCAAACGTTTGCTATCGAAAACTGACTTCGTTTTCCCTGCTGCTGCTCAATTGTTTTGGACACAAATTAAACTGGCCCAAATAAAGCCATGCGAAGTTGCTTGGTGAGAGTGTGCAACTCCGATTCCAGGCTTGGCCTGGCTAAATATATATATGGCCTTCAGCTTTTCTTTTTATAATCGCTACATACCAGACTGGAATGGTGTTCCATCGAACATCATGCATGCACCTTTAAGCAGTTTTAAGTCCTATCTATTACATTATTTGTGTCAATTTTAAATCAGATGTAGCTTGTGAGTGACAAGTATGTAATTTGATTAGGTTAGCTTTGGATTCTATTTCAATTTTACTTCTTTATTTTTAGTGTCAATCTCAAAGCAGGGGTGACTTGTAAGAGACAAGTATTTGATTTAATTTGGTTAGGTTAGCTTTGGGCCACGTTTAAATTTCACCTCTTAGTTCTTAGTTTTTTTTTGTAATACAGTAATAGCCCACATATAAGAACCAGAATTTTCTAATTTAGCCTAAATAGATTCTGATATAAATGGTACTGAAAGCAAATTTAGGCTACCAAGGTTCTTAAAATAGGTTCTTAAATTTTCATATGAATTTTGTGTGAATATATATATGATAAATATCATCTCATAATACAGTATAAATCATTTATTTGTACCATAGAGAAATGCCTACAGGGAGTTCACTGCAGGTACAGTATATGTCCTTAACAAAACATAAGAAAGAAACTCATTCAGCATTTTCTACCTTTACACTTTTACAGCAACCCCACTGATAAGAACCTAACTTAAAATTTTAGCCTTAATAGGTTCTTATGTGGAGGGGGCTTATAATGAAAATTTTATCCTAACAGGTTCTTAAAACCTAGGTTCTTATACGTGGGCTATTACTGTATTAGATAATATTCTTTGTAGGGAATTTACTTTCTCCCAATTATTCTCCAGTCATGCACTTTGTTTTTGTATCAACTTAGATGTATTCGCATGACAAAGTATTACTAAACTTAAAGTAAGCTCTTTCTCATTAATGTACACATCCTTTGGACGTCCTTCTCCTGCATGCAGTCTCTCAATTAATTTTATTCATAGCTGCTCACACCAATCTTGTGGTATGTTTGGATGACATTTGACACTAATGTGTAATGGGATTTTTGATGTTTGATGAAGTATGTTGTGCAATTTCAAATGTACATAGAGAAATGTGAGACTAGTCCTTACCTTTCTTGCAAAATAGAAAATCAGGTTAAGATTGCTAACACGGATTTCCAGCACTTTTGCTTTGGTGAATCATTACCTTAAATCCTCATACTACATTGTTAATTACCTTGATAGTGATATCAACCAAATGCCCAATATTTTATTATCAAGTTGCTTAGTCTTGCACTTGGCTGGCCAGAAAAGCAGCTATAGCGATAGTAAGGTCAAGAAGTACCTGATCAAGATAAATATCTTGGCCTTAATGCATATCATCTAAATATTTTTATTGATTTCCATGTATCTTTCTTTCATAATTTTTTTGATGCATACATATATCCAGAGGATACACAATTTCTGATTTCCAACTGTCTTTGGATAACTGAAATTGCATTCATTATGAAGTGATGATCTGAATCACTATTATGTCTGATGTCGGATACTGATTCAAAATAGCATTCACCAGGCTTCTCCACCAATTTCTAGTGGCTCTAAACCATAACTAAGTAGGCTACAGTTGAACGGGGAAACAGACCTGTCCTTAGGTATTGCTCTAAGATGTTAAGAAATGTTTTGTTTTAAAAATTTATAGATGCAAACTAGCATTGCAGGTTCTTTTTTACACAAAGTATTAAAGATTATTTTTTTTTAAAAACCTATTTCAATATATATTTTTTGCTTTTTAACATCTCCAAACTCAATTTGCAAAGGAATTTTTATTACCTTACTGAATAGAACGCTTGTTTTTAGGAGGGTTGGGGGTCCAAATCCGTAAAAGGGGGTTCATATCTGCTAGCAGTTCTGGACTAGGGGGTCCAAATCTGATCCACAAGCAGATCTGGACTGGTGGGTGCAAATCTGTGGGGGGTCCAAATCCACTGTGATACTGGCTCAGATCACCTTTCCATACTATTTTTACAGCCTTGGGTCTGTAGCTTGAGTGAGGTCAGATGGGTGATATGACAAGCACACTATACGTAAATGCCAGTAGAAAAAGAATGCTTTTGGAGCTCCGCTTTTAGGCTTGGCTAAATATATATATTATTAGAGAGACGGGAAGATCTATGCATGAACAGATTAAGGAACACGATAGAGACATACGGCTTGCTCGAACCCAATCCTCTGCCGTTTCAGAACATAGCAATGCGACCGGACATTATCCACTCTGGGACGAAGTTAAATTTATTGACCGAGACCCACATTGGTACACCTGTAGGGTTAAAGAGACTATTCACATAAGACTTCACCCTAACAACATCAACAGGGACAGTGGAATTGAAATTCCTGATTGAAGCGTGGATGCCCACGATCAAACACCAACAGCCGATCAGTACCAAAGCAGACCGCTGAGGGAACAATTTCTAGTCTGAACGACAAGGATCGAAATCCTCCAATCAACAACAGCCTAAGTGAGGATCGAAACGCACCAATCACCACCAGCCACGGTGCTTCTTATACTCACACGCAGCCAGTTGACACCATCGCCTAATGAAGACCAGCAGTATAGCGGTCGAAACGTCGCGATCCACATCTTTGTGACTCAATCGTGAAACAAAAGATTAACTCGGCTATCAAGCCAATTAATTTCAGAAAACACAGGTGTAGTTTAGTATTAATTGTTCAAATTCTTTCACTGTCATCATTTATATTGATTTGTATTATGTAATACATGTACGATTTTCATTCCATTTGACGATGAAAATGAATCCATCAAAAATGCCCAAAGCAAGCACAACTACCCTTACCAAAATTGAAGTTTGAATTGTATACTTTTAGTATACAAAGAGTATACATTGTCTGTGTTACATAGCTCATGTGTATATATTTTGTATACATCAAATATACATCAAGGGAAACTTCAGCTTTCTTGTCTGTAGTGATGTATACTTTTTGTATACATCATGGTTAAGGTGAGTTGCTTATGTATACATTGTGTATACATCAATGTTGAACTGTTTGATAAAAGACCAATGATGTATACTTATTATATACATCATTGCTCAATCTGAAAAGAACAATTATCACCATCTTCTTTGCAGTATACTACATGTATACAAAAACAGCAAATGATTTGGTTTAAAATGCAAGGATGTATACTAATTGAATATACCACAAAAGTCAGCTGTATTTCTATGTAATTTTGATTGTGTGGATACACATGCAGACAAAAAGCCGTAAAGATCAGCACAACAAATTGCAACTGACATTGATTTAGTATTTGCAGTTGGTTTGCTTTCTAAGAACAGCTATTAAACAAAATTAGAAATGCATTTGTAAAAGCAGTACTAGATTACTGAGCGGATTGCATTTGATACATGCTGTACGTAATATAAAACAATTAATACCACTATAATGGAATAAACTGTTCAGTCTTGTACTGCTTGGGAAATATTCCCAAAAACAAAGTATTTTCATTTCCACAGTTCATGTGAAAGCATCTTCCAACAATGCTCTCCAGTGGAACAGGAATTAAATCATTTTCTTTCCTAACTACTGGAAGAAAGTGAGGTACAACTGCACCAGTGTAGGGGTCATTGGCGATAACAATTTCCTTATTTGATGAGCAGGGAAGGTTGTTTAGGAAATGAAAGATGTTGCAAGCGAGCGGGAAAAACAAGGACAGACTGGTGAAAGGGGGCCTCATGCAATTTCTGAATTTCTTCACAATGTTTTTATCCTTATCACTAATTAGGAAGATAATTATTTTGTACATGGTGTGTTTGCCTCTTTTGTGTGAGGTAAATTATGCTGATATTCTGACAACAAAGAGTTTCCAACGGTAAAAGCATGCACATCATTATGCCCTGTGTGTAAACATCTGTTGGAGAAACATTTGACAGCTGAATTTAACCTCAAGTTTCTCTTCCAAAGTGGTAAATACTGAATGCTTGATTCACTGAGTCATAAAACGTTGACATCTCAGGGTGCCTTATGTGTTTGTTTCCCTTACAAGCAAGGTTGGTACAAATACAAATAAGCTTACTTAGGCAAGCCATTTGGTATACAAAAAAGTAACTTAAACGCACTGTTTGAAACAAATTCCAAGTCACACAAGAATGTTGAGGGCAGTAGTTGAAAATACTTGAGCATTTATTTGCACTGTAACCTTTCTGTTTACCTCATGTACTGCAAAACACTCAGCTCACTGTTATGTTTGTAGCGCTAATTGAGAAAATAATTCATCCACCGTTTCCACTGGCAAACAAGAAACTTACACAGTTTGTTAGCTGATCCTGTTGTAAAAGGTAACTCCTTGAAAAGTTCCTCTATACCCCGTTTTGTGAAGTGACAGAGCGAAGAAGAAACATGCAAGTGAAGTGTTTGCTCATTTTCGGATTTGACTGTTGCAGTAGTGTTTTCTTTCACTTGGACCACTTTATGTTGATAAAACCACACAGAAAGGTTTCCTCTTGCCTCTGACTACTTATAATGGTGGAAATAAGCCGTCTATTTTTCAGGAAACCTCTTGTTTTCCCAATCGATCCATTGGAATTGAGTACTTCAGCCTCCATGTTGAATTTCAACAAGCTAGTTCCCAGGAAAGCCGTGAGGTCATTAACGCATGCGCAACTCGAATTGAACGTCACATCGCGTGTGTAAACTGTAAACAATGGGAGAGTGTGATTTACTCTGCTATAAAGTTCGATTCCCCGGGATTTTACGACTAAAACACATCAGTTGAGGAGAAGAAAACGGACAGACACAGTTTATCAACCAAAAAATGTTCCAGGCTGGTTAGAAAGAAAGGTTAGATGTTCAAATGCTAGTTTGGATCACAGATTTCTCAAGTCATCGTCACTCATCAGAAGTTCGATTCTTTATCTTCTCTTTTGTATCTTTACTTCATCATTGTTTAGTTTTGAAATGGTAAAGTTCTAAAATTAACAAGATATAATAAGCTTTAATTGGTCACTTGCGTAAATCCGTTTGATTTGAAGGACTAGAAGACAGAATTTCTGAATCGTTTATTCATGACTGCCATTCGTACTCGGACGAATCGTTTGATTTCTTTGAATCTGAACTTTCGATTGCACAAAGTTAAATTGTACTGACTAATCATTTGAGCATCACTGACATTAATATTGAATCAAAAGCCCAAAATTCACTGTTAGCCAGCCTTGCTTTGCCACATGAACGTGAAGCAAAGACCAGAATTTATTCGAAAAATGGCAGTCAACGGAGATGAATTTTGTAGGCCTTTTCCATACACAGAGTGTTCCCTTAGAGTCCTCTTTCAAGAATGTTATGTTACAGTTGCATATGAATAAAATGCATGTTATTATGCCTTGGATTTTATTTTGTTGGTTTCATCTTACCTTAAATCCCAATAAATATATAATACAATCATAATATTATAAAATAATTTCAAGTTTATACCAGCAAGCACGTGGGTTTTCAAAGCTGGTCATCTGTTTCATATCTGAAATTACAGTATACTAAAAGTATACTTTGATATAAAGCCCGAGTATAAATAAAGCCTGTATGTGATAAAATTATCATACATACAGAAAGTATACATTCTGTATACTCCTTTGATTTTGAAATTTATTTGTGCTATATTTCGTGGTATACTTTTAGTATCCTTGACTGGACATGCATGGTATACTAAAAGTATACTTTCAGCCATCCCAAATTACTATTACAAAAAGTATACATCAAAGTATATCTTTGGTATACCCAATGTAGTATACTTTGTGTGCATAAAGCATATACAAAAAGTATAGTCTATTTTCTTAAGGGTACAGTCAAAGCTCTGTTTAGAAACAGAAAATGATTGAAAACAACTTACACTTTTGACTTACAAGTTTTTGCCATTGAACTCAAATTTTCAGTGTTACTTATGAAGAGGAGTTGTTTTGAGCCAAAAATGTTCCTCTTGAAAGTAAATTTAGATAATTAGGCCACTCGAATTGTGTCCCTACAGTATCTGAATCCTAGTCCCTTCAGAATAAATATTAGGAAATTTTGCCCATAATTATTGGATGCTACTACTGGAATGATATTCCCATTTCTAGTTGCCAAAAACCCACAAAACAATTATTTAAAAGAGCTCTCTTTCAGTATTATTTTGCTCAGTATTTATTTCTTCCATGCGCCTATGTACATGTAAAACTTCTTTTCCTTCAGTTTCTCATCTCCTCTATTTATAGTAAGGTTTCCTCTTTTTATCTTAACAAATTATGTATTTTAATTTAAAAGGGCATATAATTAGTCTACTATATTATGCCCTTCTCCACTCCTTCTCTATTCCTAGTCACTGTAAGAAATCTTATATGATAATGTGGAGTAAACAAAGAAAATGAAAAATAAAATTTAGAGTCAACCAAGGAACCTGAGTGTGCGACTTGGAGGGACCCTTTAAAATGCAAATTTAAGTGAATAGTTCTGTCAGACATTTTGCAGAAAACCAATGGGTTGTCTCGTTTTGGTTTGTACTCTTTCAATCAATCTGCTAAAACAGGGTTCACTTCAGGCTTTTAAGAGAGTTGCCATGTTTGTCATGTTTGATTACATGTACATTGTTCACTCTTCGCCCACACTCTGTGTATGATGTGGCTGGATACAGACCCTATGCAAAACTGGTTGCCTTTATTAAAATTATTCAAGATTTTGTTTGTATTCAAAATAGCCTCACTAACCTCGTTCGGGATAAGAAATTCTTTAGAATTTTTGTTTCAAAAACGAGGTTAGTGAGGCTATTTTGAATATACGAACAAAATAATGATTTAAAGGCAGCCATTTTTGCATAGGGTCTATTGGGGTGCTATTTGTGTACGCAGTAGGAATGTGCAAATTAAAATAATTCAAAACCCTGAAGGCTGATCATGTTCAGAGTAACTTTCCAACGGCACAACATCAGCATAATTATTCTCAAGATAAGCATTCTATGGACATCAACACCCTGAGGCTTCAGAAAATTTATTTTAGATGCCATTTGTTGTATTTTCCATAAGAAGTGTGCTTGTCTTGAGGAATGCACACTGTAGAATATTATTAAAAAAAAAACCAATCCTGTTGAGGATTGGCTTGATGAATGTTACTATTCATTTATGTAGTTATTGGTCACTCAATTTCATACTCATTATAGAGGATGCATATGCCAGCTGATAGTAATTACAAGTAAGCCATAAGGACATCTTTTGACCATTTTCCACCTGTTTTCACTCATGTTGATCAAGTGATCATCATTATTATTTGTTTTAACTGAGTGACAATCATTTTTTGAAAGTAAGAATAATGATAATTATTTATTATGATTCTAATTTCCCTATGTTAAGGAAGTTTGTGAAAGTTTAAGATTGTATTGTATTGACTTACAACATGCAGTACTTTGCAAAAATTAATTTTTATTCAAAGAGTTCACAACTTTTGTGGGGAAAACTGGACTTCTCATGACTGGTAACTTGTAAAAGACCCCCCCCCCCCCCCCCCTCCCCCCTTCTCCCCAGCAATGCAATGCCTTTCTCTGTGGAATTTTTTTCTCTTAAGTTGTGGTTGCTCTTTATTCCTAAGTTCATCATAATATTATAATTATAACTTTATACAGAGCTGTTGTGATTAGAGAGGAAGGTCATGCCATTTCAGCTTTAGCAGTGTATGATGCCCCCTTTGCCAATTTGGTTATAATCATCACATATCCAGCAAGGATGAGTAGAATAAAAACAACCACAAGTTATCGTGTCAAATGCTGTACTTTACATGAGCCATACTATGCAGATTAGGTCAACCCAAATTAGTTAAGTTTGCCTGCTGAGTCAAATGTAGAACTTCACGTAAATAAACAAAGCGAGGCTGAACTCACGATATCATCTATGATGTAATTCAAGAACGAACGACAAAAAAATCTCAACGCTTAGTATCACAGGGCACCCAAGATCAGGATGCGTTCAATGAACATTGAATGCAATTTAAGTTTAAGACTTCTTTTAATCATTCTTACTGGTTGTTCAGTTCTTCATCAAGTGGTGAAGGCTAAACTGAAATGTAGTATATAGCTTATTGCTCCAGATGTTCAGCTGGATGTGTATATTTTAGCCTGCAAACAAGCTTTCTATTGGGGTCTTGTGAGATCGCAAGCTGTGAGGGATTGGGGTGGGGCTGAGAGAAGGAGAGCTTGTCACGGTGACTGAAGAATTTTCGTGTCCACCACAGGGAGCCTGAACACTAGATATTTATAAGCTTTATAGGTTATTCAAACTAAAAAAGAAAAAGATTTACCTTTGTGTCTATCACAAAAAATGAAAAATGTGCCTACGTGTGTGTCTTTCTTTGGTCATTTTAGAAAGGATCTGTTAGTGTGTAGATAGTTTCTCTGTTCGATTTCAAAACACAATTGCTTCAGGCATGTTGGAGACAATGTTAATGTCTCAAGTTTCAAGTATTAACAATAAGCTCCCACCAGGAGCGAGTTTCAGGTGACAAGTTTTAAATTTTAACTAGTAACTCTCTTTCCCTCTTACTATAATTAAAATTTAAAAATTGACATCCAAAACTCGCTCCTGGAGGGAGCTTCATGTAATAATTAATACTTGAATCCCTAGATGTTAATGGCGTCTCCAGCTTTCGACGCTCCTGAAGTGATTGTGTTTTGAAATCAAATGGAGAAACCGTCTTCAGGCTAACAGATCCCTTCCAAAATGATCAAAGAAAGACAAACACATATTAGGCAAATCTTTTATTTTTATTGTGAGTAATAGCCTGAATAACCTATAATGCGTATAAATATCTCAGTGCTTGGGTGCCCTGTGTTTCCACCCCGGAAACTGCAGGACAGCGATGAAATGGATTAAATTTCACCAGAAGTAAGAAATTCTACAGCTGCTTCCAACTCAATGTTGGATGCTTGTATTTCGGAGGTTTTATTAGCCAGTTTCAGGTATTCACTTCCATCTGAAAGAACAAATTTTCCTTCCTGTTTTCTGAGCTGTGGAGTTTTCCTTCTGGACTTTTTGTTCATGGAAAGAACCAACATGGCAAGGCAGTGCTTGCTCTTGGTCATCGTTACATGTATACAATGTGCTAACAAAAGGCGAGTACAGCTACATGTAGCTTAAGTAAGGTCTTTATTTTTCATCCAGAAGGGCTGCAAACTCAGTCCAATTTGCTTTTACGTCGGAATTTACATGCAGAGGAAAAATATTTCCCTGTTAACAAACTGCAAAGTCACTGATCCATTCATATAATATACAGAGCAGTATTTCACATTTTAGTAAACAGCACCAGGAAGTACAACTGTAACTGCATGACCAATTTATATTATATACAGAGGAATATTTCACTGTCAATAGATCACAAACCACAAAGCAACTGATCTGCTTATATAATTATGCAGAGGAATAATTATTTCGCCATTAATAACAACACCGGTCATCATATGCAGACGAATATTTCACCGTTAATAACAACACCGATCATCAAGCCAGCCGAGCTGGTTGAAACAAATTTTCGGTTCAAAAGTGATGGTCCTGGCTTCTGCATTAAACTTTGTCAACTTTAAAAGAAGCACAGAGTCAACAGAAATCCTTCACCAAAGGAAAAAAGTTTTTCTTCCTTGCCTGGCTTTTTTTTTTTTCAGAGTGAATTCTGGTATTATTTTCACGTGTTCCCAGGAATGCGATCACGTTTAAAATTTGTGGCAAGTCGAATGAGGCTGTCATCAATCATAATTGACTGGTGGCGTGTTATTTCTTCTAATGATTGCCATCATTGGCCCCCAAGTTGGAACACCTGAATCAAGGCACTGATTACAGCAGCAGTTGAATAGTGGCAGGCCCAAAAAAGAGAAGAAAGCTGCTGAAGAATGGAAAGGAGTCACTGTCATCTGTCAATAGGGAGCTTGCTCGCAGGCTACATACATTTATACACTGTAATGTACACATACTGTTGTAATGAAAGGAAAAGTACATGTAACCTGACCAGGGCTGTGCTCTAGCAGTGCCCAGTAGCCCCACAGTGACTGTGTTTCTGTAACTTTTTGGATAATTAATTAGTATTAAAAGAAGAATTAAAGAAGAACTATGTGAAATGAAAGGTTACTCTTCACTCTTACATAAGTTCATATCATTATCTCATCTGCATGACATGACCTCTGCAGTACTGGTGCAGTGTTTTACTCACTGAGCTACACTTGTATGAAGCCACATGCTTTGGGGGCAGGTCAGTTTCCTGGGCTTACATGTATGTGTTCCACTAGATGAAATGAGGTGTACGTACCTTACTGCAATGACTATAACAACAATGACACAAATGATAACAACTTTATTTTAATATTTTATCTAATACCTTCATGTAACAGTCAGGACTGGAACATCAGTGGCCCTCATTAATAATTTATTGTATTTTTTCTTTTTTTGTTAGGGACAACTTGCATGAATCAAAGCTGAATGTGACAATGATAAGGTAAAGGCAGTCATGTAATCTTAAAGATCTTCAGTCTTGGTATTTTAATGTAGGACATTAACTTAATTATAAATCTTGATTTCTGTCATTTGACCAAAGGAAACAAGACAATTAACATTTAAATTAATTACCATGTGGCAAGATTTTTTTTACAAAAGATGTATCATGGTTTATGACTCATTTCAAATTCAAATTTTAACAATAATTATTATTACTACGTACTAGAGTATCTCATTTTGAAACCTTTTTAGTGCTCTGGCTAGTATTACAGAGATTAAATTTCACCTTTTCTCTTCCAAATGTACAATTGATTAATCATGATTTGTTACAAAATGATTGTACTGTAGACCAAGGCAATGAAAAATCAGTACAGAATTCGTCACAAAGAAACAAGTTACAGACGGTCTGTTCAGTGTGGAGCATTTTGGAAAGAAAAAAAGAACTTGCTCCGACAAAGGGCTAATGCTCGAAACGTCAGCTAATCAAATCCCTGTATGGTGGTCAATTTACATTATCAACTCCATTGATAAAAAAAATTTTCTTGAAAAATGTTGTTTTAACTTTTTGAAAAGTTGCAACAGATTTTGTTCCATCTTCCTATTAATTTTTGTTCATTTCACTCATGGACAAAGAGATTGGAAACTGCTGGTTCTGTCTGCATTATATGTCATAGGTACATGTAGTCGTGAATAGTACTGTTTTTTTTTTTACTGATGTTTCAAAAGCCTGAGTGTGAAAGAGTCATCTGGTTGGATCACACCACTTAACTCTGAAGAGGACTTCTGCTTGGAGCAACAATTGTCTGTTTTTAGGACTTAACCCTTAACCCAGGTTGATCACACCATACTAATACAAGTTACACAACCCGCCTCGAATAGCTTTGCTACATGAGGGTTGTGTATTTTTCTAAATTATTGTATATTATAAATTATTGAAATAAAGTGAAGTGAAGTGAAGTAATGTTCTATCTGTGTCCACCTCTCCATGACTAATGACGTGAAATGCAGACCCAGTAAAGACCAATTTTATGCTAACTGGAATATTTCAGATCAGTCACTGGAAGGCCTTAACTAAGCATTCAGTATGAGCACTTGCTTAAAATTTAATCCATCAAACCTAAACATTCCAGAAGGCTGAGTGAATTTTAATGCACTATCTTGTTGTTAGGAATTTGTTGCTAATAGTGCAAGTGATGTTGACAGTGAAGAGTTCAATAATGCTTTGAGTGCCACTTACAGCTGTACCCGGCTTTGGTTAGCAAGCTCATCAGGTATGGATTGAAAAATGTAAAGTTTCACATGTGATTATTCTGGTTAAGCCAAACTGATTCTGTGTAGAATTCATGTTAACATTAATATTTTTTGTGTTATTGGGCATTACATGAAGTGCCTTTTTATGTCAGCCACGGAGACCAAAAAAGGACCCCCCATTCTCAATCCTTGATTTAATATGAAGTTATTGACTGAGTGGGCAGAGTGGCCTTTGGCAAGCCATTTTGGTTGCTAATTTTGAAAAAGGCCAGTTATCTCGCATTCCAGTCAGACACTCCATAATGAAACTACTCAAGTATAAACTACTCAAGTCCTGCAACGTGTGGCCAAATACCAAAAAAATCTGGAAGAGCATTTTCAAGTAAATTGCAAATAAAGTTGTGAAGGCCGGGTTTGTTCATATTTCCTGAATTTTTCTTCAAGCTTTGCAGGGAAATATTAAGCTTTTGCACTTTTTTTCTCTGTTCAAGGAATTATCATGGTAGCAAAACATTTAAATTCACCGGCATTGAGCTTCCTAGGTGGCTGTGATTGTAAAAATAATATTTAAAAGCACGGACAAGTAAAAAAGCTCGTAATATTCATGAATTTAGCTGTTTCTGTACTTAAATATCAACAATCACAGCCACCTAAGAGGCTCAATTAAATGAAATTGAAAAATTAATGCTTTGCTACCATGATAATAGACCTTTTTAGCTTGTAGATTTTGTTTTCTCAATGTAGACTATGTGATCTTCCCAAGGGGATTTGCCTTTTGTCTTTTCATAAATTATGCGTACATATGCACATGAATAAGGCAAAATTTCAAAGAAACAGTTCTCTAGGGTAAAATCACATGGTCTACATTGGGAAAACAAAACCTACAAGCTAAAAAGGTTTAACATTTAACATTCCTTGTAAAGCTTGAAGAAAAGTGTGGGAATGAGCAAAACCAGCCTTTGATATTTTATTTGCAATTTACTTGAAAACGCACTTACAGATTTTTTTTTTTCGAATTAGCCTACGAGTTGTTTGACTTGAGGCATTTACACTTGTCTTTTGAAGTTCGATATAAAGTGCCTGGCTGGATTTTGAGATAATTGACCTTTTTCAAAATGAGCGGCCATGCATTATCGTTGCTATGGTAATGGCTGTTGCTTGGAAACCTTTGAGAAAATGAACTTTCATCATATGTCAAAAAGGTGTTGTAGTGCCAAGGAATCGAAGCTTGTATTCCGTCGGAAATTTTGATTTGAATAGGTATACTCTGATGCAAGCCTCCTTAAAGGTGTCTTGCGCAGCATTTTAACAAAAAAACGAGAATCACTTCGTGAATTTTACCGGGGCCACTTTTGCCTTGGCAACCCACGTTTACACTAGGATGCATAAGGGTCGTTTACATCAACAAGTTTGTCGCGGGACATGAAAATCTATTTTATCGCAAATATTCTTTAGAGAAAAAAACGTCTAATTACTAATGTGAAAAGAGAAAATGATATCTGCCTGAGTACTCATTTCGATTATAGAATTACGCCTCGGCTTTCATAGAAATCTTCCCTGCTAGCAGAGGTCTCTTCTGCCAGCGGGGCCGGAAATAAAAATCACGCCAGCCAAGGGCGCCTATGCTTTGTCGCATAAACATTGGCATAAAATCTACATTAAAACAAAAGGCTGATTCTTAACGATATCCAAAAAAGTAAATTTAATTTTGTCATAGTTTACAATTTTTAAAAACGCGGTAACCCTGTGCTATTGAAGACGGTTTTTTGTCTTCAAATCACGCGCTCGAAAAGTGCAGGTAATCATGGCGCGTTGCGGGCCAAATCTACAAACTTCCAGAATGTTGTTTTTATTCCTAAAACGGACAAATTACTTCTTTAGCACTTAAATTGGAAAGGAAGAACATTAATCGATGTTTAGGTGGCCTCAGAATGGAAGATCAAGGCGAACGGAGCCCTCTGAAACTTTTCTTGTGAATAATTTTTCCTTCCCTCAACCGCAACGAAAACGCTTTCAAGAGAGTTTTGAATACAGATAGCGGATTTAAAGCAGCTGCCTGGACTTTAGAAAACGAAAATGGTAATGTACATATTAGTTCGAAGTTGAATTCAGCTTTTAGCACGATAGGCAAAGCCACAGCCGATAAAATAACTGCAAAACTTGTGGGAAAAACTCATGCTTTCGCTTTTGCGTGAATAATTAATTCGAACACGTGTTCATGCAGCGAATCACGTCTGTGAAATTTCGAACATCTTTTGTGCTTTTAGATAAGTTTTTTTTGCCTCATCTTGAATGAAAATCTATTGTTATTGAACTTCCGGTCACTTTTCTTTCATTGGTTGCCTTCATTTGAGAGTTTTAGTGCAATCTGGATTTGGATTTCTGTACATTGAAGACCTTAATTTACGGCAACCTCCGTGATTTGTTTGTTTAGTATATTCGCTTCCCTCAAATATATTTTATTGAGTCTTGTTCAGCTTCTACGGAACTCCTGGGGATAGAGCTAAGTTGGTGCTAAATTCACACAGTTGAAAAACGATTTATCTCAAAATAATTGCCTTGTTTTTGTCGTCTTTTTGATGTACAACTTTCCTCTTTCTCTCGCTGCGCTGTAATATTTCGTCGGGCGGCGAAAAAATTATCCGATTTCTTCTTTTTGAATTCGTTTTACGTGTGTTTTTCGCCGAGGACTTCGGTATAAGAATCGACGAAATGCTATTGAAGAGAAACGTTTTTAGGGACCGGTCATTATTTATGTAAAGGGGGGGGGGGGGGGGGGGGGCAGGGAAAAATATCTTGATCGGTGAAAATTTTTGCCTGGCCCTCCCTCCTCAGGTCTAGAAATGGCAAGTAGCCCCCCCCCCTCTTAATTCAATATTTCATTGATGATTATATTTCTGTATTTTTTCGTATTTGTGTGGTTGCTGGAAAGTACTGGTTCTATAAAGTAGTGTTTTGTTGCAGTACATGCAGTATAGGAAAATATTCCTTTCCAGCGTTGGAAAGGTTATATATCTTCTAAAGTTGCCATCACAAAATTTGCATTCAAGGTGCCACTTTTCAGATGTTGGACACCAAATATTAAACCCTGGAAGATAAATATTTTTTCCAATATATTTTCCAAGGTGGAAAGCAATATTTTAAGTGTTATGTTATTCATGTTTTATTACTTCATGGGCTATTGAACCAACAAATTTTTTGTTAATTTTGATATTAAATGCAGCCCAAATCAAACACTGAAACAGGCTGATCTGGATTTGTCTTTTATTAAAGTGTGAAATATTGAAGGAATGAAGTTTATGACAATTCTTGGTTTCAGTCACGCAATTAAAAAAATGAAATCATCAACCATTCGATAGATAAAGTCAAGAAATTGACATATTGTAGAATGGTGATAAATAAACAACATGCTAAAGTCTCAGGATGGTGCAGTATCCCGTACTCGAGTTGTTAGGCAAAATGTACCACTCGAAATTATAGAGTTTAGTATGGAAACATCATGTTAGTGTTCCTCTGAGGGGCACAAATATGGCGGCCGGAAACGAGTGAAAACACCTGGAATTTACTTTTGCTTTCTCAAAGACTTTCTTCTCTGTTTTGAGCTCGCAAACATTCACATAGACGCTTCTCTTATCATGTTGGCTTTTCAGACCTTAAAAAAGATATGCGGGGAATCAATGTTTTCATGTACGTGACATGCTTGTGAGCAGACATGTTTATGTCACACACTGTAATAAAATCTAAAATTCAAATTGCTCTATTTTCAAAACAAAGCAAGCAACCAAGCTGAAAACATGCAAGCCGATACATTTCTAAAACGTCTTTTACGTGATGAAGCTAAAAATGCAAAAGTTTGTTTAATTTTGAATTTTAGTTTTTTATGACGTCATGTGAAAACCAAGAATATTATAGCTTCTAACTGGGTTGTCCATCTTCACCACCTGGATCTTTGAAATCAATTTTGTAAAAGTAATCCCATTTGCAAAAGCACAGACAAGACCCCTTGCAAAACCTTAAAAAATGATAATCCCCCCCCTATTAACTGTTTAAAAAAATTAGCCCCCCCTTCTGCCAATCTAAAACAGCCTTAACCCCCCCCTTCTTTCCCCCTCTCCCCCCCCCTCTACATAAATAATGACCGGTCCCTTAACATGCTACTCTTGTTCTTACTTTTTACAAGAGATTGATGTAAAGATAGTTTTGAAATATGTTCGCTTTGAGACTCGATAAAAGGTTCACTCTCAAGTGCAGTGGTCGCTCCTAAATACGTCTTTCTAAACACCCCCTCTTAAGTTTTCGCTCATGAAGTAGTCTCTCGTAAAGATTGTGGAAGTTTTTGTTCCCTCCAAAAGTTATAATCTTTGTCTGGAATGCCTTCGATTGCCTCAAGTAAAGTTACTATGACAACGATTTTGTCACAGCGGAAAGCGGGGCCCTGGAAACGAGACTTTGAAAAAACGAAAGGAACAAACAGCATTTTATGACCGGTTCCAGCCTTCGGCTGGCCCCGGTAAAAAATTCAGGTTATACCACACAAGTAAATAGTGCTTTTTAGGTCCTCTGATTGGCAACTGAAGCCCGGGAATAGTGTTGGCAATTTTCGTAAAGGACTACAAGTAGCTTATTGGGCAGCTGGATATTCACTGGGCAGTTGTGGTAGATACTTCAAACAGCCATTCACCTCAGTGTCGGTAAAATTACAGTTAATTTAATGTGGGAAATTTATTTCAGTTTTCTTTTTTGAAGCATTAGCTTTCTCCAAATATCCAGTCACTAACCTCAGGTCACCTCACATGAGAACCCTGCAAACCATTCAATCAGAATGAACCTTGCCACCTTTCTACACGAGATAAACAACAGTGCGCCATTTTGGTACGTGATATTTTTTGTTCCCTTCCATCCAAAGCTCTTGCTTGCTCAAACTTTTCAGTAATATTAATATAGCTTGTATAGGGGCTTTTCCAGACATCTAGAATGTTGTTGAAAACTCAAATCCTAGTGCAACTCAGTGCTATACTTCGGTTAGTTTC
>JAEMWC010000462.1:527500-595000 GCA_016490735.1 Pachyseris speciosa
TCGTTCTAACCTGCGTAGTAAGCGTTTCCCAATTCCGTGGGGTTTCCTGCCAAAGAAAGACCAGTCAACTGGATTTTTGATGTTTTGGTCGCTGGGAAAACCCACGGAAACTCTTGCTGTGCAGGCTAACCTCGTTCCCAGGGTGCTCTACTTCCCGTCCTCGTCCTGGTTTTCACTATCGTATAAGAACCTTTAGATTACCGTGAAAAGGGCTTCGACGTAATAGATAGTTAATTACGGGATAACGGCACAGGGACTTCATTGTAATTCTTGCAGTTGCCTTTTCTGGTGAAAACCAGACGAAAATTGATTCAACCATGGACTGAAATTTAGCGTCACCTTTCTTTAGCACCCCTAACTTCCCCTTACATCTCCACACCTTCCCTTGAGTCGGTATGTTTAAAAGCTCTTTTATTTTCTTTGAACATAGAAGACAAGAAGAGGACTAGCACTGGTCGCTCTCAGGAAATAAAGATCAAGAGAAGGAGAATACAGACTCTGCAATTTCAGAGACTAAAAGTAAGTTCCCCGGAAATCAAGTAAAGATGCTCAACTCAAGAAATATGCTTGCAATATTACTTTTTTTGGTATATAAAGGAGGCGTATTTTGTTGGGAAACCAAAATACTGTTTGACTGAGGCCACCGAAGGTAAATGATTGACTGTTGTAAAGTTAAATTTGGTTGTCATACTACATGTACATGCAATTCACCGATCTCAGAAAAGTTCTTCGGTTTCCGAAAGGAAACAATTAAATGTGGCAGCTATTTTTGTAAGCTTTAAGCCCTGTTTGCAAACAGGAAGGAAGGGTTACCCTAGTTTTACCTCACCACTTGTACATTAATTTTCTTCTTTTTTCATCAACGTATTTAGAAAGCAGCTAGGGTTATCATAGAACTAGGGTAACTTTAGCTACCTTGTAAACGCCCTGCTAGAGACAACTCGCCTACTCAGGGCATCGTTTTACTGGTTTCTATGTTGTTTGCGATGCGCTTGCGATCTGCCAAGTGGTAGGGTAACGCTACCTGTGAAATTTTGCTTGTAGTAATATGGCCTAAAACCTGTCTGCCCTTTTCAGTCATACAGTGTAGGTCAGAATGAATTACTTATTATAAAAGGATTTTTGGAAAATGAACTCTAGATTTTCTAGCTGACACAAGGTTCAGAAAGTTTACAAATGAATTTCTATGAGAGCGTTACCGAGTAAGTAAAATATAGTGAAAATTTGAAATGTTCTTAAAACGTATGCCCAGTAGTCTCGTTGAGAATTTGGAAAAATTAAATGGAACGATATATTTAAATATGTCAACTAGCTAGGATGTTGCATATTTTATGAATGTTTGCCTTACTGTTTTAAAATACATTTCTTTGTTTCTCCAACACCTGATTTGCCCATTGTTGCAATTGCCACCTCTCAGTGTTGATACCATAATAGGTACTGGGTCACCTTTAGCAGTCAGTCGTCAAGAAAAATTAATGTTAAACAGTCCAAAATGGGGTCCAAGGGCAAGGCGTTTGAACTTAATTAAATCATTTACAGATTGAACACTGTGTGTTGTGGAGAATTTGACTGGAGCAAAGCTTGCTTGCCAGGGAGAACCGAAGTCAGCTATTTCTAAGTTAAACTTGCTTCGATGCGTATGGGATTGCTTTGATTACTGAGTTCATGCAAGCGCAATGCTATCTCACACATCTCCTCTGTAGGGTATTCCAGCCGAGTTTTAATTTCCGGTAAGTCTCGTTCAACTTTTGCATTATTCGTGGTCAGGTGTCTCCCACGACCTTAATTTGAGCACTGGGCATAACATACACTGTAGCTATAGTAACTGACTCATAAACAAAACGATTAACCAAGTGATTAAACCCTGCTTTTCGCTAGCGACGCAAGGATAAGCGTGACAATGAAAAGAGAGTCCTTGCGCTTATCCTTACTTGATGGCCGTCTTAACGCTGAAATAAACGCTTTTGCACTAGTGTCGCTAGTGAAAACAAGGGCTGTTGTTGACCCATCGTTGTGCAGGAAGTATAAGTAAATCTTTTTGCTATCGGATAAGCTCAGAAAAAAAATTAAGATTGCGTAAAACCTCATTTGTTTTAACACGTACTGTACTGAGACTAGGCAGCCGATATCATATGATGTTAAGAAAGTAGAATTTCATAGAAAGCTCAGCAAACGTTTTGGCTTATCACTCAAGCTGTGAGTCACAACTTTGCTCGGGGGGATAGAGTATCGAATCCATCACTTTCTGTCTTAAACAGGGTATTGCTACATGACCTAATGGCTTAAACAAGATAAGCTCAGATGTTTGTTTATAAAAGCCTCCCCACAAGCCACTAGTTATTGGTAGGTTTCCCTTGTCTTTGATAATTACAGCTTATTACACTACAAAAAAGATAAGTGATAACCGCAAAACGTTGTTAAAATGTCTTAGATAGGGTCTGAAAAAATCTGAGTTCTGTCTTAAGGAGGCTCCCTAGAGTTTTAAGACCGCACGCAATCTGGGCACTGAACCGCGCGTTTTTCTGAGTTTTGGACGTCAGCTTGACCAAATCTGTAAAATTATCTGGTTATTTTCTCGCGCTCCCTTCGGTATTTTTCTTAATTCGGGCTCAGTTCTAACCACATACAGTTCCTATCAAATACCCTATTTTTGTTAAAATCTGTCAGAGCTAAAATTAAATCGAATATATTGAAATACAAAAAAAAAACACAAATTAGAACAAAGTTACAGAAATTACAAATTACGGAATATTGGCAAAATCGTCTGAACGACCTTGACTTTTTACCAATTCAAAATGTCAGGCAATATCATTTCCCGAATGTGGCAAAGAATAAAAACATTTCACCGAAGGAAAGTATAAATATCAAGGAATTTAGGCTAAAAATAGGAATAAATCTGCCTGTCATTAAATGTGATATTGCCATGGTAACGGCATTATTAAGCCTTATAAAGCCTTATTATATCGGTTCCAAAACTGGAAAATCTCTACAGGGAAAACTCTAACTAGGTTTCCTTTTGTAACTCGCGCTCTATAGGTAGGGAGGGTATTAAGTAACTACTCTAGGGAGCCACCTTAAACGGGATATGGAAATCAGAGAATTGTGTCTTAAACAGGGTCAGGGTTTGAGCGCCCGGGCCGCACCTCCGAACCTCCGCCCCCAGGCAAATTTGGCTTTCACGAAGACTGCGGTCGATAACCATAAAATTGCCAACAATTCTCAATTGTAAACAGTTTCTTAAGGTAGAAATGCGTATTAAAGTTTTGCTCCTCAATTTTCTCCTCCTTATTTTTGTATACTGCTAAGAATGACCGATGATGGGAAACTTAAATATCTCACCCTTATCTTCATAACTGCCAACCCCATCTCCCAAAACAATTCCGGTTGAGAGAATTTGATTTAGTAGTTATCAGCAATCCCACAGTGTCATGGGACGGAAAGAGCCTCTTCAGACGTACTTGGTGGTACAATTTCTTCCGCTCCAAAGGCAAATCTCACATCCATCCTTTTGCATTTGACTCGTACATCTGCTTATCCTTTATGCACGACTACCTTTTACATTGTTAAAGTACCGTATTTTCTCGATACGCGCCTCGGCGTTTATTCAATTTTACGCAACTCGGGTGCGGCACTCATTCGGGGACACCGCTTATTTGAGGGAGGCGCTTATTTAAAAATCTTATTTCTAAAGGATGAGTTGATGTTAACAGTAAAACAGAAACATCTCCAAAATGTCAGAAACTATCTCGTTTTGGTGGGAAAATGGGCTTGCACCTTGAACTGCCTTGCTTTATGTTTACTAAATTTCATTGTCACTGCTACTGCCGTGCCGAACTAAAGTGATCGCATTTGGCACGTTAGTAGCATGACGTTTGAAACCAATTCGTGCCCTTACCGTGTAGCACGGCAAGCTCTGTCGAGCTAAACGGCAGCAGTTCGACTTCGTTTCAAACGTCGTCCACTGTCGTGCCGAACTCAATTCATTAAAACTATATATGCAATGCACATGCATTACAATGCCTGCCTGAACCCAGAGCACTTACCAGACGTTGAATTAAATTCAACGTCTGAAACCAAGTTAAGCTTTAGTGGAGCCAGCTTAGCACAACATTTGAAACGGGCCTTAGGTTGGCTTGTGCCGGCGAAGGTTTCGGCCTTAACGGAACAGTGCATTGCGAAAATTCTAGAGAGGAGCAGAATGGAAGAGAACAGAAGTTTTGCCACTTCGAACTGAAAAACGTTATCCAGGACAATACGTTTCAGAGGCTGTTTCAGACAATGTTGTGCTGTACTCATATTTTAGTCATATTCGGCGCTTATTCAGGGGTGGTGTTTACTAGTAGTTGCTCTCAGATGCGGCGCTTAATCGGGCGTGGCGGTAATTATCCTTATGGAAAAAAAGCTGGAGTTAAATCTTCTGTTGAGGCAAAATGGCAGATTCCCCTTCATTCCCCACAAATACGAAAACTAACAAAGCCATGACATTAAATCTGATCGAAAATTGCGTGTATGTCCCCACACCTATTATCTGGGAAGTAGTCCTCGCAAGTAGCTGAAGTTTTTTTGTATGGGCATGCACCCACAACCACTGTCTGTAGTAGCCAAACCTGAGCTATTGGTATGGCCTCATAAGGGCGAATTTACCAAAAACTGGCATAACAAATATTTCAAGAAAAGGAGTAACAAGCAACCAAGTAGTTTTTGGATACCTCCTGCGGAGAAAGCATTCCTCACAAAGGGGATGTGAAAACATACACCACACAAGCAACTAGGGTCGCGTACCCAGAACTACTTCTTGGGACGTGGTCCTCGCAAGTAGCCAAAATTGAGTTCCAAGCATGTCCCCATTATTGCGACCCCACAAAAAAAAATTGGCAATTCCAAATTTCAAACAAATGTATGAAGAGAGGTTGGAGTAAACAACCAAACCACCATTATATTTTTTTCGATACCTGCTAAAGAAGAGACAGTCCTCACTAGAGGGGTGTGGAAACATGGACCCCACGAGTAGGCAGGGGTGAGTATGTGTGTATGTAAGAAGGTATCCAACATATCGGAATCCCACACGGCAATACATACACACACACATACACACATACATACATGAACTTTATTTTACAGCGATTGTCCTCGAATTTCAGAGTAGCCTGAAAGGAGAAGAGAAGAGAACAAAAGAAGAGAAAATCTATTTACATACCTAAAATTCTATATACATACATAAAATAAGTTTAGTTTAGTTTTAGTTTAGTTTAGTTTAGTTTAGTTTATTGAGATTCGTCACAAGAAAATACATTAATATAACAATACTATGACGTGACCGGGGAGACGAACAGAGCAGAGCCCCAGTTGAAACGTATCCCCTAGGTTCAAAAAGATAAAAATTAGACTTACATGGTAAAATTAATTAGACTTACATAATAAATTAAGAGAGAAAAAAAGTATGCAAAATAATTGACAAATCATGGCGGACTATAAGTTTGTAGTAGACCTCTGAAGTGATCGTTAAGATGGACTTTAAACCACAAGAGATCCTGGCTAGACTTAAGTATATTGGGTAAGCTGTTCCACAACTTAACAGTCCTAGGAAAATAGCTGTTACAATAGTATTTCTGGTCGTTCCTAGAAAGTAGGTCAAAGTTGGCTTGATGAAAATTACGGGTTCTATAGTGCCGAGTGGCAGTTTGAATGAAACGACCAAAATTACTAGTAACAGTTCCAGTTTTATACCTAAACAGGAGAACTAAATCATGCATTTGTCTACGAAAATCAAGAGGTAGTAGGTAAAGCTGGTCTCATCTATTAGTATAACTGACTTCTCTTGGAGGATAGTTCAATATGAATTTAGTGGCACGCCTCTGAATATTCTCTATCAGTCTACGATGTTTTACCAAGTAGGGTGACCACAAACTTGATGAATATTCTAGTAACGGCCTGACAAGCGCCGTGTATAACAGTTTTCTCGTCTGGACGTCACGAATGTCCCTGCCACACAGCCTCTTTACTAGACCAAGAACCCTACTCGCCTTCGCACACATCTGCTCGATATGACTATTCCATGTGCAGTTACCAGAGACAGATACGCCCAAATCAGTGGTTTCAGGAGAGTGCGATAATACTTCCTCGCCAAGGTGATATGTGTTGAGGGGCTTTCTACGAGATCTTCGCTTGGACATACGCAAAACCTTACATTTAGTAGTGTTAAATGCCATCCTATGATCGCTGCTCCATGAATGTAAACCATCTAGGTCAGATTGCAACAAGGCAGGAGAACTTACAGAGTCTATAGGCCGGTAAAGTTTGCTGTCGTCCGCAAAAAGGGCGAGGCTAGATCCATGCTGTACGTAAGACGGCATATCGTTTACAAAAACCAAGAACAACAGAGGCCCCAGTATGGAGCCCTGTGGTACCCCAGATGTTACAGGTAGCCAATCCGAGAAGGCGCCCTCAAGAATGACCCGCTGTTGTCTATTTGACAGATAGCTCGCAAACCATCGGAGGGCGGTGCCTGAAGTACCATGGCGGTGGAGTTTGGTCAATAAGAGGTCATGGGGCACCTTGTCAAATGCCTTAGAGAGATCGATGTGTATGACATCAACCTCCTGACCTCCAGCAACCATGTCCAGGATGTCATGATATACCTCTAATAATTGTGTAACTGTTGATTTCCCTCGTAAAAATCCATGTTGCAGATTGTACAGTAGAGGTGCAAAGTGTGGGTAGCAGCGGTTAAAAACACACCTTTCTAACACTTTTGAGACTATGCAAAGCAGGGAAATCGGTCGATAATTCTCTGCCAGAGTCGGGTCGTCCTTTTTGAAAACGGAAGAGACATTTGCACGTTTCCACAGCGCGGGTACCACCCCATGTGACAGAGATAAGTTGAATATTTTACACAGGGAAGAAAGTCGCGATCATGTGCTAAAAGCATCACATGATGATTCTGTTGCTAAGAAACCGCTGCTCATACCCAACACAGACCGTTTCGACCCGTGGCAGAGGTCTCTTTTCTCCCGCACGCTAAATACAACGAAGAGAGGCCGTACTAGCAGGGAACATAATCATATTTTGGTGAGGCACGATGGCCTCGGTGAGTGTGGCCCTGGTATCCACTGTTCCTGGTGACCAATCAGGTCAATAGCAGGTGCGGATCCAAGATTTTTCTTAGGAGGGGGACACCCCTCTTCTATTTATTTTTTCTTCCTTTTTTTTGCAGAATACTAGTTAGATTAAAAAGCCGCAGGTAATCTCAGGAGGGGGATGGGGGGTGCGCACTCCCTGCATCCCCCTAGATCCGCCCATGGGGCCCGTTTCTAGAAGCTCTTTCAGATGGGAAGTTCCAAAAATTTGAAAATCATTTAGTTATCAGTTACGTTATCAGCTAAGAAATAAAACGCGAACAAGCGGCCGCCATTTTGTTCACAACCGCTACTCACTATCTATCACAGGATAGACAGCGAGTAGTGTAGCCAATCAGAGAACGGCATTCGTGATAGAACGCGACAAGATTTATACTAATAAAAATATTTTTGGTCTAAAAATAAACCACCGCACTTTGGAGAAAATCGGCTTGAAAATTGCTAAAATTGTTGTTATATCCGATAGCCGTAAAGTCGTAGTATTTGGGACCGCTCCAAGCTAATTTATTCATCATGCAAAATCATGTAGATTACAGCTTGAGCTTTTTGTAGCAGTATTTCTATTAAATTTCCCTGGGCGTTCTGCTCCATACTTAAGAAAGGTTTTATTCTTAATCCCGATAATTCTGGAATATGCTTTTTAGGCCATTTTGTAATACCTCTAAGATTCTTTTTGCGAAAATTGTTTTGCACATGTTCCAGGTGAAAGATGTTCATGTGTTAATTTGTACAACATTTTCATATACTGGTTGTTGTTTTGGTAGCTCTTAGAAGACCTTGCAATTCAAGTCGGCGCTTTAGAAAAGGAAGTCCAGGTTATGAAGAACATTTTTTAGACCAAAATCGTCATGAAATTGGCAAAAGTCACTACAAACCGGTATTCTTTTGAAGAAATACTATTTTAAATCAACATCGTAATGTTAATTTGGTGTTCCTTCATAACCGGTTCGTCAGGCTTTAAGGTTCATGAATGACAAATGCTCTTCAATGTGTCATCAGCCTTGCATATCTAATTTTTCATATGATATACTTTTCTGGCTTGCCTTTTTCTCCGATGCCGTCAAAAGACTCAAATGACCAGCAGGGGTTGATTGCATTTGCATACCGTAAAAGCTCTATTAAGCCTCCCCCTTCCCTCTATTAACCCCTCTCTCTAAAAAGCCCTCCGTTTGGAAGTCGGTTTTTGTAATAAGCCCCATCTCTAATAAGCCTCTCCTTTTGAGTTATGAGATTTTGTAATCAGTCCCTCATATTCCCTCTCACGAATCCACTTCATGCGGCCCAGTTAGTTTGCTCTAAAACAAATATACACTCAAACACATAATACTGTTCGCTGCTCTTTTTAGATTTGCACAAAAACTATTTGAAGACGAAAGCGATGTATTTAAGATTTGAAATAAACCCTCTCTCTAATAAGCCTCCCATTAATGGGATCTGAAATTAAATACCCCCGGGGAGGGTGAATGTAACTTTTACGGTAATTGTAAACGTGTCGGAGAGTGAATCCCCCTTTCAATCGTCAAACAAGGAAAGCGACACTTGTGACGTCTTTCCAACTAAAAGACCGTGCCCCATATTGTCAGAGCGCATATGTTTGACAGATCACGGTATTGCCAGAAGCCCATCACTAGGAGCGTACAACTGTCCTATATTCCTGTCACGGCGTTTTAACAGACCAATTTATTTTTAGAATGAATTTCCCGCCTGGTATAGCTCGCCTCGCTTTGGAAAAGACTGGAATTGAGAACACCGCGTGAGGGTTTTTTTTTTTTTTTTTTTTTTTCGCAATAGGCGCCCCCCTCTCCCCCCCCCCCCCCAAACAATCCCATAATCATTTGCATGGCCGCTCTGTCCCTGCAGTCTATTGCCAGAGGATCTCAGGTTCTTTGAAGAAGCTCCCTAATAGGGGGATTTCTCTACAGGAAACGCGGATCTTAGAAGGGGTTATTAGAATCTAAAACTAAAGGCTCGGAGTAACCACACAATTTTTTAAAATTCGAAAAAAAAAATGCTACACTGGCCGCTAAATTCCTTTTAGAGTGCAATAGCCCTCTCTAAGATCTGCTTTTTCCCGCATAGTACACAGCTTCTCAATAACACCTTTGTGCATGTTTTAAGAATTACTACCTGAAATATACAAGTGTACGACAGTTTCGCTTTGTTTCTTTAGGATCTTACCAACCAAGTGAATGCTGGAAGAGTTGAGTGTTACGACACCAGCACTCCTTTTGACGAGCGATCCGACGTACCCATTATGTTCTTGGAAAGGCAGAACGTTAACTGCCCACACACCTATGTTTTGGCCCAGTTCGTACTGCGGAGGGAAGGAGACTTTAACTCTGCCAAAGTTCGATACGCTTACCGATGCTGCAAGTTTCTTCTGTAAATTAGTCGTCAGTTAGACAGATAATCAATCATTTAGCAATATATTCTAGTCCTGGAACTTGTCTCTCTAATCGTTATTGGCATTGTGAAATTTGTTCAAGACCAAAACTCAAACACCTGGACGGAGTTTATGTCGGAGAAAACGTAGTCCACAAAAACAATAAGAGGGAAAATAAGTATAAAAAAGGTTTAAAAATTTCCGTTTTTGTTCTATTGAATTCGGTTAACTTAATACGCATATTATGTAGGTGTGGTTTCGAAAAGTATCATCGCCAGAACATTTTAAGAGTCGTTATAACCTTGTTATTTTAATTAAACATTCTGTAATAAACACAGTCTATGTAATAAAAATCTTAAATTGATTGTGTACTGCACCCTCTGGCAATTTTAATCTTTTTAAACTTTTACCCTGCATGGAAAAAGCCGGTTATAAGTCTTCTGACAGTGGTGGAGGGAGTGTGCAAAAGATAGTTGTTAGCGTAGAGGGTCCCTTTTTCATTCACGTGACTACCAGCCATATTGGTTTACTGAAACAAAAGAAAGTATCTGCAAAAAAATAGAGTTCAATTCCGAGAGGTTTAGGCTTGGAGACCAATTACATGGCGGTCATTTCTTTCAATGTTTTGGGACACCAACGTGGCCTCCATGACATCATTTAATAACACTTTTAACACCTTTTTTACCGGTGGACTTTTTGCACGTCGTTTTTGCAATTTCCGTAGGGTGTGAGGTCAAATCGACCGCGGTATTCCATATGAGGGGTTACCACGGAGATTTCGCTGGTCCACAACGCTCTATCTTTGTTGTCAAGCTCGTCACGCTAGCTGTCGTTTATCTCTTTTTCTACACGCCACCAAAATATCGGTCATAGAAGACCGATGCTTTGAAAACCTGCAACTTCCCCAGATTCCGGACTATGGTTAGAATGAACCATTGTTAAGCCTTGGCCAAACGGACTCGCAAGTAGACGCAAGTTGAAAACTTGGGCCAACTTGCGACTCCGTTTGGCCAGGACTTGCGTGTACTTGCGTTGACTTGAGATGACTTGCGCTCTTTTTGTTCAAGATCAAATTTGCAAACAAGTCGACGCAAGTTTTTCACCGTGTGGCAACCCAGCCCAAGTCAACACAAATTGAGTGACGCCCATTCGTTGTTATAGCAACCTATTAGCCAATGAAATAGTTTTTTTGCGACTTGTGTGTACTTGCGAGGAAACTTGCGAGTCCGTTTGGCCACCCAACGCAAGTCTGTACGCAAGTTCAACTTGCGGCTACCTTACGAGTCCGTTTGGCCAATGCTTTATTGTCAAATGATCACTTGTTTAGACTTCATCACCCCGGAAACTGACCAAAACTTCCCATTTTCATTTAATATGACTGTTTATTCTGTTGCAAAACCCCAAAACTCCCTCGGACAACAACAGAAGACGTACCTTTTTCTTAAAGTTTTTAAAACAAAAAGTTCTTCTTGAAGCTAAAGGTTTACATTGGCAGCAAACTTTTACTCCACTTTTTGCCACCTGTTCCTCATTTTCCTGCTCACTTCTACAGCGTGTATACCCGATAATGCTGTTTGATTACAGTTGCCTTCACTGGTCTGCCATGTTTGAGTTTGTGACCCAAAGGAATTCTAGGAAATTCTTGGATAACGACAGCTGAAAGTGCGCCAATTTCGGTCCTGCTGACAAAATATTGCATTGATTGCATTATTTACAAATAAAAACTCGCTAAAATAACCATGCGAGGTCCCGGAATACACTCACAGAACGCCTAAAGACACGACCTCACTCCGTGAATCGCCATGACTCGGTCAAAAACGTTCGGCGTCCCACTTGCTGTGAAATTGTTTCTTACATCTGTTTTCGTTCAGGGGATTGCCGCTACCCACCAACCCAGCTTTATAATGCCAGGCAGGGGGCTTCTGAGGTGGAAAATGGCTCGAAAAACACAGTTATTAATCAATACGTACTGAATCTGACGTTGACTGCTCGTTTACAAACAAGCACATAGCTAGCGTGACAAGTGTGACAAGAAAGCTAGAGCCTTCGGTGTTCTGGGTCTGCAAAATCTCCATGGTAACCGCTTATAAGGAATAACGAGATTGACTTGACCTACTACCCTTGATAAATTGCAAAAAAGGACGTGCAACGAAGCGGTAGAAAAGGAGTTATTTGTACAGGATCATTGCGGCTACAAGTCGTTTTTTTTTTTTATTTGATTTACAAGTGTGTTTTTCGAGTCATTTATTTAGTTGTGAAGTGTCCCCTTTTGGAAAAGAAATAAATTTTATCCGAGATGGAGGCGCCAATTTAGGGAACTGACTTCAGAATGAAGACACTTAAGGACTTTATGAAGCCGACGGAAGGTATTCAGCGTATTGCCTAAGCGGGTTGAGATGTCTCAAGGCCAGTGAACGAGAGGGAGGGTTTCAAATTACAAGACCAATAGTGTTTTAAGTTCAGTGAGTGAGTTTAATGCTAATTCCCTTATGGATAGCAAGTGCCTGAGAGTTGGTAAGTTTTGAAATGCTGACAGAGCTGAGGAGCAAGTGAAGACTCTGCTGGCCAATAAAAACAAAGCTTCACGTGGTAATAATCAAACGCATTGTAGGAAAAAGCAAGGCTTTGTCCTGGCTATTTTAACACAAATGCTATCCCCGAGCTGCACACAGTTTCCGAAAGACCACGTATGCCTTGAAGATGCTTTCGGGGGCTTTTTTGGGTCCATCTGTATCCATTTAGGCTCCCTGGCAAACATTGTTACATAAGTCCCTTGGCTATCCATCCCCTGATGCATTCTGCGTTACTGGAGTGATATGATATTGTAAGAATAACTCATACAGTGCTCCGAACGCTTTGAAATAACATTCCATCAGAAGTAAAGAAATGGCAGCGATCAAACTTCTTATGTATTTATTGCGAACAAACAAACAAACAAACAATAAAATCTCAGGAAAGTCTTACAGTTAATTTTACCTTTTGTTATACTGATTTGTAGTGTTCTCATAATCATATGTAACATATGTTTAACCCCTCTTATCATTTCTCTTATGCCCAATGACTGTCATAGCCATGGAATGCATTTTAAACAACCGGCAAACTTGCAGCTTTTGTAAGCATAGCGGACTTTGCCTGCACTGAAGTCTCCTCCCCTAGCAGTAAAAACTGGGCTAAAACACAGGGGCGTGGACAATTAACGTTCTGCCTGTCCAAGTACATGATGGGTCTGTCGAATTTCAGGTCAAAAGGAGTGCTGGTGTCATAACACTCTACTCTTTATCGAAATCGAAAGGTCGAAGATTACGAGTTCAAGATCGACATTCCGATCCTAGCAGTATGCAGGACATTTGCCGCATCATTTACAAATACAAAGCGAGTGAAAGACGTGAAAGAAACGTATTCAAACACTGTACTGCGGAGTACTTAGTGGGATCCCAATAAAAATGGTTTGATTTTGACAAAGTCGACCCAATTTGTTCTTCTGTTGCGTTTCTGCGGGTCAACAGCCCTTCAAAAGATACTGGGTGCAAAGATATACCCTAAACCTTGTTTGGCCCGTTGCTACAACCGAAAACAACGCATTTATCTGGCATTCCAAAGCAATAACAGTTCCGAAGAAGAAAGCGATCAATGGCCTGGAATAACGTCACAAATTACACTATTCCCAGACCCTTTTCAATGATTCAGCGGCTCGGTCGTGTTTTCAAAAAAGGGCTATTTTCCCGCTCTTTAAAAAATCATAAAAGATCGCGGTTTTAACCAAAAGCAACAATTTTTGCGGTATATTTCTCAGCTATATACAAAGATTTAATTGAGCGAAAAAAGATTTTTGGGGTTATAGGCACTTTAATGGCCTGAGCTCCCAAGAGTCTTCTTTCACTTTGTGGTAGAGAATCCGAAGTCGAATTCGGAAATCTATTATCCGATTTAGCATGTGAACGTATTAGATACTCACACAGTCTTTCACTCATTTACCACGCTAACAAGGTACCATCTCGCTCTCATCAACATTACTAGGCCATCGCAGCTTGTTTAAAAGTAAAAAACAAACAGCGGAGATAAACATGGTAAGCCAACGCATTTTATTTTACAAATAGAAAAACCCTAACCTTGCTTTGTTCCTTATAAGGCCCGCAAGGAAGTGACGAGAACACGAAAGAAGTAGGAAGAAGCACGAGCCGTAGGCTCGTGCTTTTAACCACTTCTTGAGTGCTCTCGTCATTTCCTTAAATACCTTATAACAGAACAAAGCACGGTTAAGTCCTTTTTATTTGTTTTATAATATAGTTTTTTCCCACATTTGTAGATAAATTCGTTTCAATTTGTGAGAAAACTGAACAAATTTTATTCTCAGCTTGCGCGCGCGTAGTCATGTTGCATCAACACTGTGTCTTGTTTTAAAAATTCATTTTAACGAGCGATTAAAACTGTTCAGTTAAAACAAACAGCACTTAGGATTCGTGTCGTCAGTTATATTTTATGACTGTACTATTTTAATCGAGAAGTTTATTTTTTGAATTGTGAAAAATGCCAGATTTGTAACGATTTTGAAACTGCACGCGCAGAGAAATGGCGTTATCAGTGTGCTTTATACTCTCATAAGGCACGCTCGATTTTAAAGAAAAGATGCGCGAGCTATATTATAAATATTGGTTTACCGTCTTTATCTCTGCTGTTTGTTTTTTTTTATTTTTAAAAGAGAGATGAAATTTGTTTTCAAGATGCAAAGGCAACTTCCGTTCTAAGCTGTTTGAACGGGAAAGAGGGAGTGTTGTATAGGAAAACTATTCGTTCTTTCTGAGCTTTTCCGCAATTGTATCACCGTATCTGTATGTTGAATTTGCATTTTTGCTGGCTGAATCGGCGATCTGCCAAATATAAAGGCTGTGCAATGTCCTTTGATGGCGGAAAATCAAACAGCGGCGCGTTATTTGACGCCATCAAAACTAAGAAATAGCAAAATAGGACTATGCATGCTACCTTCCCTCGTCTGTCTGTCTTTAAGCCTGTCTCTGTCTGTCTCCCTCTCCCTTTAGTAAAGTTCGCGTCGCAAAGTAATATCAAGTTCGAAAATCGCAATTTTTATCGGCTGGGGAGTGATCTATTTCTTGAAAGTTGATGGTCTTACGGCTGTATAGCCAGGTATATAATCATCTCATTCAGTATATTGCCTGTAGCATGGGTTTTCACATCTGCAACACATGTTCTGAAAACATTAGTCATTATTTTATTACCACAATATTTAAGCTCGATATTGATTGTTTATGGAGTGAATCAATAATAGGTTATCTCATTGAGGTTGATATCGTTCATTGGAGCGAGTGTCTTAACACGGATGAAGATCTCAATAACCTTAGCCTTGAAAATTGTGTTATACCAAAACGCTGTACTTATGCATAAATACAACGCTTTTTTCCCCTTGGTTATATGCCTCCATATTTCATTAATGTAAAGTTCATTCCAGGACCTCCATTACCTTTACGGCGTCAGGTCATAATTTAATTGAAATTGTAACATAGTAAACTTGAACAAATATGAAAAGAATTGACTGTAAAAACACGTTGAAGTAAAACTTTTGGCCTAGGTGCCTGTTTACATGAGTCTGAACTCATCCCGGGACAAGTTTCATCCCGGTGTGTAGTTATTAACCTCTTGGTGTTTACATGATCCCGGGATGATTTCATGCCGGTCTTCAGCACCGGGATCACGAAATTTCATCCCGGGGTGAAACGTGACCTGAAATTCCATGTAAACGGTTTGCCCAGGATGACAAATAAGGCTTTTCAAGGAAGTATTTCGTCCCGGGGCAAAACTGTTTTCGTTTGTCCCGGGATGAAAACACACATGTAAACAGTAATAAAAATCTGTTCCGGGAGGAAAGTCACCCGGGGATCAGTTGATCCCGGGATGATTTTCCTCCCATGTAAACGTAGCATTAATGTTTGATTATCGCTTATAACACCGAGTAGATGTCATCGGAATTGTAACCTTGCGTCATATTTAGCTAACTCGTTTAGTGTTTAAAGAAATAAGGTAAAATGACTTTCTAATGGATACATAAAAAAAGGAAAAGCAAAAAGCTTTGAAGCTGTTTGGTGTTAGTTGAGAATTTTATCTGGCTCTGTAAAAGCAGATTAACGATATCATTGTAAAACCTAACTCGATAACAGAAACATACCCTGTCTCTATAAACTGGTTAAAAACCACTTAAATTATTCAAATTTTAATGTTGTATTGTTTTCTCAAATATTTGATTTGAATTATTTTCAAGTGAACCTCATGCTGTTGTTTCATTATTTTCATTTCTCAGGACCTTCAAGAAAACCGCTTAGGTAAGTGGAGCTTCCTTTTTCAAATGCTATTGTTAATATTACCACCTAGGGGAACTAATTTAGAAATACTTTGAGTGAACTGCTAGTTTCCTGGTACCAGTCTTAACCAGGTATAACACCAGGTGGGCTTTCAACAGCGCTAAACTCCATGAGGTTTGCCTCTTTTTCCGCCTTTTTAGCTGGCTTCTTGTGCCATGACATGGGTGTTGTCATAATAGCAATGATATTGCTTTAGATTTGAAACGAATCTTAGCCCGAAGAGCGTTTTCATTTAATTACAAATTAAGTAACCCAAATTATTAATGCTAGTCACTACAAGCTGGCCGATAATGTTAATATTTTTAAGTCTAGGTTAAGTTCAATTCAGCTGTAATTTTCAGTAATTTTCTGTAATTTTATATTTTGTACATAGATTTTAGATCATACATTTAATTTTATAATTGTAGACTTAATGCACGTTCGTATTTTGAAAAAGCACTTGTGCTCTTAGACGTTAATGTGGCTAAATAAATTACTGTTACCGTTACTGTTACTGTTACTGTTACTGTTACTGTTACAAACCCCGGGCTACAAATTAAACTAACACTGATGAAGGGGTTATTCACGAAACGTCTGACTGTTAATATACAGTTTCTCAGCACTTCGACAACACCACCACCACCGCCAACAAAAGTTTCATTTAGCATCATTTGGTTCTGAGTCAGTGCTACGCGGCAAAACCAGGTTTCGATTCAAAATTCAGTCAAGCAGAAATGCGTAGTACTATGGAAATGGCAACTGTTCTTCCGGATGAGACGGTTACCAGGAAACTTAGAACTCACTCAAAGCATTTCTAAATTGGTTTCCCTTGGTGGTGATATTTTGAAAGGGAACCTCATCTTACCTGAGCGGTTTTCTTAAAGTTTCTGACAAATTACAATAATGAAACAACAGTATGAGGTACATCTGAAGATAATTCAAATCAAATATTCAATGAAACAATAGAATGTTCACGTTGGGACAACTAACGCGTGTTTAAGCAATTTAAACAGAGTAAATTGCAGGGTATTTTTTTGTTATCGAATTCGCTTCTACATCTAAAACGCCCATTATGTAGAGATCTTGTTTAAGGGACACACACCTGAATGCTACGTTTTTGTCACTTTTTGACCTTTTATCCTTATTATCTTGTCGAGATTTCATGCAATCAAAAGAAGCCATTTATAGTGCATAACCCCATAATATCTCTGAATTTTTGGGTGATTTTTGGAGTGTTTATGAAGAAGACGAAAGAAGCGGGGGTGGGGGAGGGGGGTGGGGGTGGTTTTAAGGGACGTTGAGAAAAATGAAGAATTTAAGGTGATTAAAAATTAAATTTGGAGGTTAAAAAGTAACGGTCGAATACGAAGCAGTCCTCCCTGAAACTGACGCGCACCCGCGTTGTAATGTACTGTCTAAGTGTTTGTGTATGCCTTATTTTCCCTTTTTAATTTCTTCATCAAATCACTCCTTGTTTCATTAACATCCAGGTATAACGCCCCCTTATTCAACAATTTTAGAACTTTACTGTCAGGGACAGCAGTATAACAGCCGAATCAAAATATAGTTGGTGTCCTTTCAGTGTGCTTTTCCAGAGACAGATAATATTCTCTACTATGATCAAGCAACTCCCTAGCTTTTTTCTTTGTTCTTCTTATATTTCCATTAGAATGCCATTTTACCTTATTATTATACACACAAAACGAGTTAGAGAAATACAATGAAAGGTTACTAGTTTCGATGAGATTATTCCATTCAGTGTTATAAGGAATAATCGAAAATTAAATAAATTTTACTCCAATGTGTTATTATGGTCAATTGTTTTAAAATTTGTTCATACTCACTGTGGGTCTCTGGTGTTAAGAATCAACCACAGCCTACCGCATTGGTCAGCAAATAAAATTATCGCCTCATGCAGTGAAGGTAATGGAGGTCCTGATATGAACTTTATATGAATTAAACATGCAGGCATGTACCAAAGGCAGTAAAATTGTTTGGTAAAAAATGAATTATCTTAAGCCAACTTCGTAATTCTTTCTGCTTCCTGCTCGCATTCATGTCGGTAGATATTTTTATTCATTAATCACTCTCATTACTCCTAATTATTCAAAGTCGACTAAACAGTATGTGGGAAACTTTTAATTTTAAAGCATAAACATCTTTTGTTCTAAATGTTTTTCAAAGTAAAGTTTGATATTTCTAATTACAACTCTGAGGCTTGTGGCATATACCACTGTAATATATGGAAATAGGCGTGGACTTTGGTCAGGCCCTATTTTCTGACGTAGAACACCAACAATAGTTGTTACTGTAGCTGTTAAAGAACTACAACATCAATTTTTCGCGACTTCTCAATAATATTTGTCTTGAATCGACAGAAAATTGCTGTGAAATTCTTACATTTCTCCAGTTGTTTTGTTTTGCAAGACCATTCAAAAAAAGAAAAAAAGAAAATTGTCGAAGAAAAGTGCGTCATCCAAGCAAATATTATAATTTCCACCTTCAGCCAATCAGGAGAAACCTTACGTTAGCTTACATTAGTGCAAGACGAAAGGATGGCAAATGATTGACAATTATTCTTCATACATCATAAAAGCATTCTGTCACAGTGATCGGGCTATAGAGCTGGGCAAAAACCGTGGACGTTCAGCTACTTTCTGTTTTGTTACTGCCTCCGTTGAAGAAAAGCGTACAGTTTTCAGATAAGGTGGGACACCTACTATATACTATAAGTAAGAAAATTATTGGGAAACTTGAGCGACTATAAAAAAGTGCTTCATTTTATCCGCGGTGACGTAGTATTGTTGTTTTAACGTTTGCAGCCAACAAGTTAGACGTAAGACCATTTCTATCCAAATAATCATTTGTGTTCGTATAAAAGTGCTTCTAGGAAATAAATGAAAGTAGCAGCAGTACCCTACAGTTTGAACGCAAAACTTTAAACGCTTTCCAAATTAAACTTTGTTTCAACAAACACAACAGCTGAGTGTTTGCGCAGGACAAATAAACTCATGGTCCGTTGTTCTAAAAGCGCCGAAAAAGAGGTTGTTTTGCATTTCATTTTTTATCTCTTCTTTACGTTCGCTTTCAGATCTGTTTATTCAACATTTAACATTCAACATTTATTTGCGATCTTGATAATATTTACAACATGTTTTACTCAAGTTTAAACGCAATTTACTCAATTTCATACTGTTTTGCATATTTTGAAGCTTTTTAATGTCGTATAATTGGTGGAAAAGACGGGGCACGGGGTGCCGGGGTCTGTAGAAAACACGGAGCAATAATGTTTAAAAAATTTCTGAAAAGTAAAAATTAAAAATAAAGTGTGAATATTTCTACTCTAAAACACTTGAAGGCTACTGTAAACCGTTGGGGGTCAATTTTTTTTTTCAAAATTAAAAAAATTATGTCTCTTTATGACCCACTTTGCTCTTATGCCTCTCGTTCGCGCCTCACGTTTTCCACAGACCCCGGCACCCCGAACCTGACACCCCGCGCCCCGTCTTTTCCACCAAACCCATCAGAAAAAAAAGAACAGAAACTGTAAATAAAATTTAACAAGATGTACCGACATATTAGTGTCGCAAAATGTATTCTAATAGAAATTGCATTGTCGAGACTGAATGATTGTATGATTTTTCGGTCATAAGGAAATTATTTTGCAAACTAAAGTAACCAAACTGTATTTTGTAAGTAATGCTACTTCGCTCGTCGTAATGACTGCAATAGCGATATCAGAACATGCAATACAATATCTTATAATACAAATAACATTTGCCTATAAAATGGAGTTATGAGAACTTTGATGCCTTGCCTCGTGCAGTAGCATATATAGATTTGTATATTTAAAAGAAGCAGTCTTTAGGCATCTTGTTGTGCCAATGTTTACCACTAAATTGCTTTCGATGAATATCGTCAAGAGCACTAAATAAGGTTCGCAAAATAAGACTCGAAATGTAGTAAAAGGCTGCAAGATATTCGATTTCAGCTATTAGGTGCCATGGGGGATCATGACAAACCTAAGATCGCGCGGACCTCTTTGAGTGTATGGTTTTATTGGTAGTTGTTAAATAATTATGGTTCAAACTCAGCGTGGATCCATGGACTTACGAATTCACAGCAGGGTCTCCACCACATAAAGTTGGTTATTTCATGTGAATATCAGTTCTTTAGTGTACATTTACATCCAAGTTGAAGGAAGCAGAAACAATATACATATATGCTCGTCTTGGCTTGTGGGCAGATACCTAAACCGATACTGACGTTTTGTCGATTATCTTTGAACTCGGAGTGTGTTACGCCGCAAAATGTAACAACTACTGCAAAATGTAACATTAACGCGAAATGTAACAACTTTTTAACGAAAAAAGTAACAATTTCTTAACGCGAATTGCAACAACTTTTTAACGCAAAATATAACAAACTTCTTTGACACGAAATGTAACAACGCAAAACGTAATCAACTCTGGTCTTTACATTCAAAGAATATAAAGACATACGACCCTTCTTGTCAAGCTAAACATCTCCAGTCAGTCAAATTATACACTGGTCACGGGGCCATTTATTCCAAATTCCACGATGCAAATCGTGTGATTATATAATTACTTGCAAAAATTTCCAAGAGGTTTTGTTTATTTCATGTCTGTCAGCTAATGCTCCGCCTACATGTGCGTGATTGGTTTAGTTCCGGAAAAAGCAAAGCAATTGTTTTTTATCGAATGTTTCCTACAATTTGACAACAAAAAAGGGAAAATAGCAACAGTCTTATTATTCTTGTTTTCAACTATGGCAAGTCCCTGCACGCAAACTGATAACTCCGCAAGCGGATGCTTAGAAAGGCGAATACAATTCAAGCCGGACGGAAGTTAGAAAGACACGAGAGAATATATTAACCGACAGAATCTTTAGGGTTTTCCCTTACTTTGTTTAGCCAGGATAGATTATTAAGCCATTTTCTTTCATAAAACGTAGTCCCCGGCTCTTAATGAGAATCCTCAACAACTTGTTAGTCCACGGTATCGCTAATTCTCATCACTTCTCTTCCTGGAGAACGCACAAGGATGTTTCGTTTCACTTCCGTGTTAGCTTTTGGCTTTCTTTGCCTGACCAGTTTCAGTTCCGCTAAGCCGGTAATGCGTTTTCAGTGTTTTTGCATTGCGTTGCCATTGCAGTCTTTCTCATATCCCGGTTTAACATGTATTCAGCGCACCCATACTTATTTTCTGAAGACAACGTCCTTCTACGAGTCTCTTGTTTACACCAAACATTTTATTTTCTGCATTGCACGTCGCGCTACTACAGTTAACTGAGATTTATTCAATATATCAAAAATTCTACTCTTGGGCAAGGATAGGCCTTATTATTTCATAATTAGTTTTGCGTTTTGTTAAAGTTTTCAAATTATCGATTTCCGTACACAGACGAAATGAAGTTTTCTTAAGTACCCTCATAAAATAAATGCAATATATTTTGTTCTTTAACAGAATACAAATCATTATTAAGCAGAGACGGCGCTAATCGAGGAATAAGAAAATTAGGTAATTAATTTAAACAATTTAATTACTTTTGCGGTTGTTCTAGCTAGCGGTTAGCGGTTGTTCCAACTCCTAAAAACTATACAGAGATCTAGTTATACAAACATGGAGCTCAAGCTAAACGGGGAGAAAGAAATGCATATTTTCCTGTGCCCACGCTATTCGTAGAGAGCCTTGAATTCGTTCACTCACTATTTGCATTTTATTTATTGCGTGTGAATTTTTTTTTTGAAAATTTACGGTAAACGCTTGATTCTTTTGGCTGAATTTTGTTGACGGCTACCGACGATTTTTCAACGTTTCTCTTTGATCACAGTTTCTTCGTATATATTTTTTTTATCTTCTTAGGGTGTTAAACAGCTTGCCAAAGAACTTGACGAGCTGGAAACGGCTGTCAAGGTGAGAAGGTGTTTAAATGTACATCACCATGTTGTTGTTTTTGTTGTTTGTTTGTTTGTTCGTTTTTTGTTAGTTAAGGTTTGCTTTTTCTTCACTAAGAAATAGAACAACTTCCGATGACCTCCGTCACCTTACAACATCGTTAAGTTTCACCGTTATCGGCTCCTAGTCGTCAAAGATGTAAAGCTTTTTGCCGCAGTTACCTTAGACTAACCCGCGACCTCCACTTAAATTTGTTTTCGTATTAGCGAATTCAGTTCTTAGTGGGAAAAATCCATTCTCCTAAGTTTCTAGTAAGCTTAACGGACTTCTATTCTTGGAGGCCTGCTGGAAATCTAAATCTACTGACTCCGTTTAGACCAAGGGGCGCGCTTAGTTCAAATCGATGAAGTAGTGCCATTAACTTACTTGTATTTGATGACAGAATTGCAAATTTGAATCTCTGACCACTTGAATGTCTCACCGCTGAAGCTAATCGAATGAGCGTGAACAAAAGAAAACAAAAACAAGTGAAAGATAAAAAAAAATTGTTCCAGTAACTAAGCGTCAGTATGGATTTCTAAATCCAGTTTTATTTCTCCATTTCCCTATTTATTGATTTATTTCAGTATTATTTATTTATTTATTTATTTATTTATTTATTTCCCGCTTAACGCAGCTCCTGACGGACAAAGTGAACGGCGCTACAGTCGATTGCATGGATAAAATCACCAGCTTCGATGAGGGAGCCGAGAAAAACATAGTGTACTTGGACAGGCAAAACGTCGAATGCCAATACCCTTTTTTCTTGTCCAAGTTTAGACTTCAGAGAGGTGGACCTGGCAACAATCATGTTCGATACGATTTCCGATGCTGCAAGTTTGTTCTGTAAAGCAACGAGCCAATGTAGCTGCTGAGAAAGTGGGGGAAACAATCAGACGAGTTGAGGTCATAATAGTAATCAACTGTAAGAGTGGGCTCATTACATAATATACTCAATAAAAGTATTTAAACCTGCATGATCTTTAATACTCTTCAATTGCAACTGGTTCCTCTTTTTCTGAGTATTGAGAATTTTATAGTACAGTATTCAACTAACTTCACCTAGCAAACATTCCCACACCCTTTGCGATGGCTTTGCTCAATGTTACTGAGATCTCTCACGGTCAGACAAAAGCTAAGAAAGAAACAATTCTTTCAACCAACTTGTTTAGCTCCCTTTAGAGTTACGCAAGAGCTGTCAACAGGGGAATCACCGCTTATCTGCAAAACCAGCCATCTCAGGCCAGGAGCTAACAATTACAATATTTTCAAGAACGTGCGACCTTAATTCCTGGCAATCCCAAACTCTTACGTTCTGATGACGGAAAAGAGCAAGGTTCATCTTAATCTTTACTCTATCCATCTCTATGAGTAGTATAGTACTTGGGGGTACCAGATCATTTTTTACATTTAACGGTTTCAACATTTTGATCTCGTATTTTGGAATCTATAGTTTATTAAAAATGCGTGACTTTCTCGGAAAAATTACCAAGCGTGACATTCTCGGAAAAATTACCTTTGAATTTGTTGAAGCAATTAAAGATGCAGAAAAAATAGCAAAACTGGTGGCCACCAGAACCTCTCATGAGGGACTTAAATTGGAATTTGAATTACCACCCGTCCCTCATGAGGGGTTTTTTTTGTTTTTGAATTCCCACCACCACACCACCAGAGCACTATCCTTTTTGTTCCCACCACCACTCCGCTCTGGCCCTATCAGACCCTCTTGGGGCCAAGTATTTGTTTAATTGTTTTTTTTTCACCCTCCGGATTGAGGTTGAACCGGCACTTCTGACAAGCCGAAGCTCGAATATAGCTCTACCCAACAACCCGACACCATCTCAGGGTGATTTTTTGTGTGTTTTTAACCCATGGAATAACGGCGGGGGTTTTTCGTTATTCCATGAGGTGGCTTGTATACATTTCGCTAACAAAAGGCCCCCGCTTTTTCCAATCGTTAGGTACTTTGTATACAAGCCACACTTTACCTGTGTAAAAAACCCTTTTATATGCGTTTGTATTTTCATTTTTACACTTGTGGTACATAAATGAAATTTTCAAAGATAAAAATTAATACACATGCGTAAAAAGCTAAAAACATAGTGACGTAGTTTGATGACTCATTCGAAAGGGAACCCCCCCCCCCCCCCCCAACAAATGTTCCTGTCTCATATGCTAATTCTTCGGGTAAAGGGTCAGAAAAAGGGCAGTATTTTAAATTAAATATACAACAAAACTCACAATACTATCCTGAACTAGGCAAATCAGTGGGTTTGAGGCGATAAAAACACCACAGCTATGGTGTGACGTCAACAGCTAACTGAACCTTTTAGATTTTATAATGTCCGTATGCGTAGCTTGTCACGCCATTATCGTGAATATACCGCTTGTCGTCAAAGCAGCTGAGTGATACTTTATTTATCTCATAACTTCCTAGTTGATGGTTTTGGCTTCTGATTGTTTTCATTCTATGATGCAACTGTTTATTATCAAATAGTGTCTCTTTATAATTTTCATGTTTGATGTTATTCTTAATAATATTCTTCTTAATTCCTTTAGCAGTCTTTCCTCCTTTTTGGTTGTCTTTCATATAGCTATACATTTTCGATCGTAGACCGATGAATTCACAAATTGGAACTCCTGCAGCCTCATCTTTGAATTTACCAATAACTTTTTTATTCGTCTTATCGAAATATGGAGAGTATTCTGGGTAGTCGCTGTTGTCAAATTTATTTTTATCCTTCCAGAAATTTCTATAGACGTCTTCGGTTTCGATTTCATAGGTCAAACTGTCTGTGTCTGTAAATAATAATTTTGCTTCATCTCCATATTTCTCTTTGATGTAGTTGTAGTGGAATTCATACATCAATGTCTTGCTAAGGTCTAGAATACACATCCCCACATATGCCGGCCTGTTCAGGGTAAGTGTTTCTTTAATCTTATGCACAGCTACTAGATTTTCATTGAATATTTTACTGCTAACATATGTCGGTTTAGCAGCCATTTTTAATAGTTTCTTTTCATCGGTGACTAATCTGACGTCTACTCACTTTCTCAGGTTTTCCATCGTTTTTCCAAATACACTGTTATTCATCAGCTTGAAAAAGTCTTTTTCAAATGCGTTTTTGGCATTAGTTCTTTTCTGAGTGTTGTAATCAATATATTGCCTGAGCCAAGGGGATTGATTGAACTCTAACACTCGATGGACTTTAGTTATTTACAAACCGAGATCGGTGTATAATTGGAGGGTCCTATAATGGAGCACGTATTTTTCTTTGTTGCTTAATGTTGATATTAGTTTATGTACCAAACCAGTTGATATCTTGTATTTCTTCGCGATGTTTTTGCAATAATCTGATAGCATGTCCTCGGTCACTTTAATCTTTTCCGGTCCAAGTGGGTAGTCATTATGCAGATCATGTAACTCTTGGGGGTATTCTAAATCAACTTCAAGTATCAAACCTTTGTTGCTGTCTTCTTGGTACTTTGCTAGGTCTAACTTGCTGATCTGCTTTTCTGTCATCCATTTGAAACCACCGGTTGGTAAATATTGACTCATAGCCCAACCATACAAATTATTAGCATCGAGATACATGATGTACTTCGAGGGCGCCTTCTCATCGTATTCTTTCATGTATTTATTGTTTGCTTTACCGTATCGGTTGGCAATGTATGATATACCACCTCTCAGACCCTTTTCAATGAATTGAAACATATCAATATCAGTCATCAATTCTAGTTTAATGTCAGTCATTTTAAGCATAGCATCCCAAGAAAGCCCTGGAGATGTAAAGTAGTGACATGGATCCAGTTTGTAGTATTCAAGACATGTTTTCCTGAAGTTTTCAAATACATCAGCTAACAGAAGAATGTCAGATTTAAGGTACAGGTCATGATACTCACCCATATTTTTGAGAGAGAATGTTTCCCATACTGTCTGAGCATGTTGATAATCTTCATCACTGATGTGTTCATCATATAACACGCTGTAAAAGTCTTCTTTTGTTGGTAGCTTTTCATTGAATTTATCAAAGCTATCCATATAGTCATAAGGATAAACTCCTTTTTTAGACATTAAATCAAGATCATTACCCTTGAACTCCTGAGAGGTGTATTTTAATGACTCTTTCGGTAGATTACTGACCAGTTTTTCCAAACTAGAACTAGAACTAGAACTCATGAATTGGAAACTATCAATAAATGTTAGGTGATTACCAAGCTTGAAGGCCATGTATTTCTCCATGTTGTAAGTGTGTTTCTTAACAATGGCTCCAATCTCTTGCATTATGAAATGGCTGTCATAACCTCTCAGATTGTGGAATATAACTGGAATTTTTATTTCTTCTGGGCTTACTCTTAGTTTCAGATTACACTCTTGGTGAGCAGAGCCTCTGTATTTACCAGTAATATGACAGTGATCTCGTACTCGAACATCTTTATTAGTGTACTTCTTATCACAGATGTGACACACCTCAGCTTTTTGAAATTCCTCCTCATCCTCTTTCGTCATTTTTAATGGTTTGTTGAATTACTTTTTCACAATACTTTTGCAATACTTGACTTCTTCCAGCATAGCCTCCATGAATTTGTACACTGCATTTTCACCTCTGTGAACTGTTACAGGTTTGCTATGTTTATCGTCATAACAACAAACGACCTTATATCCATAACTACAGTCTGTATGCTTCTGATAAGCCTCTGTGTATGATTTATCATTATTATGTTGACAACCATGTATTTTCTCTGTAATGGCTTCAAAATCAGCATAAATCACAAATGGTACAGGTTGTTGTTTATGAAAATTATTGAATTTCAGTGTATTATTGTTCTTATCAGGCATTTTAATAGCCTGAGTGCCATTCACTTGAATACAATTGTCTTTATGATCAGTTTGTACTCTTTCGGATGAGAAACATTGCAAACAATGCATGCAGAAATGCTTTCTTTCCTTGTGTTTTGTCTGATTGTACATAAACTTGTTAAAATCTTTGATTAACACATAATGCTTGTTTTCATTTTCAGTTATCAGAAGGAGATTCAAGCAGTCTTCATATTTTTCTTTTGAGACATAAATTGGATATGGTTGTTTATCCTCATAACCGAAAACATTGATGTTGATCTCATTTTGCTTTTCTATTTTATTGTACTGCTTTGTGGTTACTCGGAATTCAATCCCTGTTTAATCCAATTTTTCAATGTATTGTTTGTCTGATTTTTTAATCCTCTGTGGGTATTTCTCTTGTGGGTTCAAGTGTCTGATGTGACACCATCGGAAACATTCATTATCCTCATTTTTCAAGTTAATTAAACCTTTGGCACTATTTCGTAATTCTGCTGGTAGTTTTATGTATGAAGAACCTTTGATTGGTTCATATTTCACCACATTGAGGTAATGACTATCAACAGATTCGATTGTCCAACCAGACCCCTCAGAAACCCAAACTGCAATCTTATTTATTATTTGTTGTTTTGACTCTTGTAGTGATTCATTGATCTCTTGATTATTTATGATTGTTTCAGCTTGACTGTTGAAATATGCGGTTTTGTATTCTATTGCTCCGTCAGTCATTTTTGCGAATGTTACCTTGAGTGTTTCAACAAATTTCAGTCCTTTCATTTCATTTAACAATTTTTAATGTGTGTTTCGATTGCCATTCTTGTGTTTAATAGTTGTTCTACCGGGTCTTTGTCATTTTTTATATCAATTTCGAAAGACTTTGTGAAGCCATTCAGAGCTTTCTCTGTTTGCACTATCTTAGTTCTGGGTGCAATCGCTGGTTTTGCAGTTCTGGGCGCGGGCACAGGTTTCTTTTTCAATTGTTGTATTTCTTCTAACCACTCAGCAGGCGGTGCTGGTAATCTTTTTCTCTCAAAGTAATCAACCAATTCTTTTACAGTTTGGGTTCGAGGTGCGGGCACAGGTTGTTTGGTTCTAGGTGTGGGCACAGGTTTGGTATCATCTACCACAACAACCTTTGGCTTCTTCTGTTGCTTCAATAGCAATTCAATGAGTTGTGTTTTGCTCAGTTTTTCAAGATCACTCTTGTTCATACTAATGGGTGAGATAAAATTTTCCATTCTATATATAATCTATAGGTTTTTTTATTTTAAATAATTTTAGCCTGCGTTTTAAGTGTCATTAATTCAAGTGAACCAAATAATGGTTCCTTTGAACAGTTTAAAAATTAACCCCTCAGATTTAATTGATGCTTTTTTGACTTGATGTGGCACCATTTCCCCGCTAGTGTGTAGTTTCGTCCTGTTTTACAAACATCACAATACCATTCTTTATTAAGCATACATTTAGTCTTACGTTTTCTTCTTTCATCATCGTTAATACTCTGGGCCTTCCACGACCTCTCGTAACATTTTGATTCTCCATATATAATCTATATATTTTTATTCTATTTTTATATCAATTTAATTTTCTTTTAAATCTTTCCTTCGTGATAAGTATAATTTGCTTTCTTCCATGTGTTTGGTTATTTCATAAATTAAATCTTCAAAACAATTGCTCATGATGTATTTGCACTTGTTTTTTTCATACATTTGCTTCATAATTGTTTGTTTATCAGTCACTTGATACACACCAGTGGGACTTTTAAATTCAAGACATAGAGCACTGTATTTTCTTGTGGGATTCATTAACATCAAGTCGCATTGTCCTGGAATATATCCTTTGTTATAACTCTTGATTCTCATATTTGTGCTTATTTGATTTTCACCAAGACCTGCTATCATTAATGCGTCTTCATATTTTTTCTGATAAATGATACAATTTTATAATGTACATCATTTTCATTTTCAATTAACAGCATATTATTGTTTCTGTCGTTGAACTGTTTGTAATATCCCTGTTTTCTGATTGATGGTAATACTTTTGATGTAACCCAATGTTTGAATTTTACAGCTTCTTGTTTTTTAGAAGATAATATTAGTGAATAAAATCCTGATTCATTTATAAAAAAACATTTGAAAGTTTTTTCAATGGTCTCAGCACGAGGTACCGTTTTGTTACATCGTGATTCAGTAGCCTCAGCACGAGGTACCGTTTTGTTACATCGTGAATTTATGATTATTTTGTGGTCATCAGATACAACATGATCTTTGATAGCTTTTTGTGGATTTTTATATTCAAGAATAGTAGCTATGTCTCTACCTCTGAACCATATGTTATTTTTTTCATCAAGATAACAATCTATTGACACATCCAATTCTTTATTATCGTAGGAATATTTTTGCATTTGTATATTATAATATTTTATTTTTAATTCATTTTCGACCTGTGTTTAAATATAGTCAGGAACAATAATATTCTTGGCTAAATAATAGCAAATGACAGTATATACTACTGTATCTTCTTCTGTTATATATACATTAGATAATATTCTTTAAATCCTTGATGGGTATCCAACTGTTAAATTCATCACTATACCCCTTCCACTTTACTAAAGCTTGTTTCTTCTTGTAATCCCTCCGAATGACCTTATCAATTCTGAATACTTCTTGTTTGGCTTTTAATAATTCAGGTTCATAAAAACTCCCTTCAATATCTTCACCTCTAAGATCCTTTATTTTGTATGTTATTGGATTAGTGTATTGAATCTTATCAACTGTAAACACTTCCTCAGTCCAATTTGGTGTGTAACCCTTATCGAACACATTCCGTTTACACTTGGATATTCGGACCTTATCACCTATTTTAAATTTTAGTTTCTGTTTTAATGTTTCTATATCACCATATAAATTGAAGTAAACAGTTCCTTCATTCTTTTTATTTGAAGCCTCTGTGGGTGTCATCTTTATGCTTGAATGTTTGGTATTGTTATACTGTTTCACTAATTTTGGTAACATGTCTAAATACTGTGTATTACCTTGAACAGTGAACTGCTTCCACATTTTGGACTTCATTGTTCGATTCCATATTTCAACCACTGAGGACTTTTCTTCATTTTCAGTAGAGTACATGTGTATTCCATTTTTCTCTAACAAGTTTTTCAAGTGTTTGTTGTAAAACTCTTTACCTTTATCGACCCATAGATATTGTGGTTTTCTATCTCTAAAGATGTGTTGAAATGCTTTAGTAACTGTTTCACCTTTCTTATCCTTCAATGGGACAATCCAGCCATATTTACTGAAGACATCAATAACCATTAGAAGATATTTATAACCTTTATTCCATTTACTAAACTGTTGCATTTCAACAAGATCAGCAGCCCATATTTCATCAATTTTATTTACAATCACACGCCGCCGAGTAAAATTTCGTTTTATGGGTGCATGTAATTCATCAGCTAGTTTTTCTTGCCAGTTTTCTTCACTCGACGGTTTTTTCCGTTTTTTGGAACACCTAAACCTAGTTTCTCCTTTGTGTTGATTAGGAATCTAGCTGTTTGACCCCATTTTGGCATTTCACCATATGGTATTTGGTCAAGAGATTGTACCATTGTTCTATCACAGTCACCTTTATTTTTTCCCATGTCATAACAAATATCATGATAAGCTGCTATTTCATCCACCTTATTGTAAGGTTGGACATTCCATTTTGTGTTTTCCTGTTTTTGGATCATATTCTAACTGTTGGTGCAAAGGGTTGTATGGTCCCATGTATTTATACTTTCCTGGTGTCCAACCAGCTTTTGGTTTTGGTAGTTTACCGATCATCTTGTGAATGTCAATAGCACCGCCGTAATCTCATCATTTAATATCTGTTTTGTGACGAATATTTGGTCTAACTTTAGTTGATAGTTGTTTTAAAGCTTCTGACCCAACCTTTTGTAAGATGGGAGTTGCTTTTTTTATGCCATAGTCAATCGCACGCCGCTGAAGTTTTGGATTTCTCATTGCTTCAGAAGCATAATATCTCCCCATTTCAACACCCTTCTTCGCTAAATAAGGGACTCCATGTTCCAAGAATCCTGTTAGTGCCATATCTGCGGCTGAATCTAGTATGCCCGCCCCTTTAGACGGGCTATTCAGTTTCCCTGTTTCTTGACAAATTTAGTCTTTGTTATTCCACATTCAGCACAAGTGCATTTCATCATAGTTCGACCATTTTTGGCTTTAACATATCTTTCACTTCCAGGTACACATTCAGTGATTTTCTTCTGTTTAACACAATATGATTTCATATACTAATGAGTTAGATATTTTTGAAGTAGTCTATGATGAATTTGTGATTGACACTTACATCAGTTGGACTGAATTTGGAATTATGTATTGTATCCAGAATTGATGTTCCTTTTTGTCTCTCCAGAAGATAGTACAAACACCAATATCCACACAAGACTGAATCCCTTTCTTGTATCTCATCACCAGAGTATTCAAGTTGTTTGCCACTTGTAGCCATATATGTTGGAACTTCTGTTGGCATCATTAAACCGAATGAATCAAAGTATTCACAGTATGTGTCCATATTCCGATAACATACCCAATTAGTCCCAGGTTCAATCCGACTGTCAAGATTGACTATTCCACATTCTTTGTTATTGATTTGTATCGGCAAAGCATCCCGGCTGAAAACTACTCTAAAATGTTTTATTCCAAGTTGTTTCACCCAAGTTTGTAAATCAAAGTTCGACAATGGTTTGTTTATGAATTTTAAAGAATGGTTACAGGTATGGGGATTGAATTGAATGGACTGTTTTTGCCCAGTAGAAGTCCTTTTCCTTTGGTCTTTTTTTTTTCATTCCCATGCCTATTGGATTTGGATTGTCCCATGTACCAACAACTGGGGGTGATCTCCATGGCATCATACCATGTTTTCCACCACTTTTTTTATTTATTGCAATTGAATCTGGAACATGCACAGGTAATGATCGTCTAGGACGACTGTGTCTATCAACTTGTAAACCCTTTCCAGTTAAGGCTTTCATAAGCAGAGGAATTCCAATACTTGCTAAAAGTGTTCTAAGAAAACCCCCAGACTGAGCTTTTGTTTGTCTGATAATAACGTCTCCGCCATACTGCATTTTTTGAATGAGATCAGCCATTTGTCTTGTATTTAACAGATTTTGGAAATTCAATAGTTGGGGTAAGTTTTTATTAGGAATAATGAATCCTCCTTTTTGTTTCTTCCTGAATAGTTTATCAACACCGAGACTTGCTAATGAAGAAAGAGCACCTGTGGCCAATGCTGGGGCTGCTTTTGATACAGCTGTGGTTGCATATGGCAATAGTTTTGTTCCAAGTGAAAAAAGACTTGACCAAAGAGAACCTCCATGTACAACAGCTTTTCTGATTTGACTTTTTGATATTTTGATGTCTGAACCTTTTCCTGATCTTTTTGATTTCATCAGTTTGTTGATTTGAGTCTTAGTCAACATGAGTTCATCATTTCCAGACAATTCATTATGCGACAACCTTATTGTTACAGCTGAATTTGTTCTATAAGCTTTTGCAAGCTTTTCTTTCTGACCCTGTGATAGTTTCACTCCATGAGGATGATAAGTAGTCATATAATATATGTTTATACTAAATTGTATTTAATACAAACAATCATTTAATTTAATTATTTAATTTTATTTATTTAATTAATTTTAATTATTTAATTATTTATTCAAATTACTAAATTACATGGATCTCAGAACAAGTTTTCCATCAGTCTTCCTCATCTCAATATCCTGTTCATAGAGGAAAAGTGCATACAAGCTGTAATCTGCATCTGGTGCACCACTCAAAGTGTATTCGAATGTCAGTTTAGTCATCCCATCTTTAATATCCTGTTTCTGTTTAGTCAGATCGAAGTAAATGAAAGGGAATATTGTGTTGAAGTTATGTCTAGTAAGTAGGGTGCTATCACTGTAGTCATTAACAACATGAACGTATTTCAAAACATCTCTGAACACTCTTGATGGTTCTGTTGATGGTTTGTAATGAACCTCTGGATAATCATTTCCATTTCCAACTTCGAGATAACAACTTGTCATTGTTCGGTTGTTTCCTGAAACTGAAAATGTATTAAAGAGAAATTTATTGGCTGCCTGATTCTCATCGTTTGCATCATTGATTATGAAAACAAATACATGCCTTGGTTTGTTTATTCCAGTTGAAATACGGAAATTGCCTGTCTGCTGTCTTGTCGAATTACTCCTCTCAATCATTTCTGGTGTCAAGATATTTGCTCATGTACAGTGACTTTCCAACTGAATTGAAAGTAATTCGGGGAACAAATAGCTGAAATTTGGTTATTACTACACGACAATTATCAGCAGCCTGCCAAACAAGATTGGCATCACTATCAATCTCCACGTTAATCTCTGTTTTAGAGTTAGGTGCAATTTCATCATAGAAGCTCTTGAAATAACTCACTTTCTTTAAAGCTAACTCTGCATTTACTTTTCCATTTGCACCATTCAACAGTTTCTTTCTTGCTGCAAATCCTTTGTTATAAGCAGCTTGAGCAACTCTATCTTCAGCATTTCTGTTGTCATCAAGATAGAAGAACTCATTTGTTGCTTGACTTGCAGCATAACCTTGTGAGTACTCAAGCAGTGATTTAATATTAATAGCTTGATTGATATCTCGGCATTCATAAACATCAATTCCATTTACTTTTATATTTATGCTTTTAATTAGGGAGTAAACTGAATTAACAATACCGTTTCTATCATCAGCAGCAATATTAGCTCCATCTGCGAGTTTCTTTAGATTGAAATCAATATCAAAACGACCATTGAACCAATCAAAGGGTGTAGTCTCTCCACTGTTGTCAAGAACAAAACGGTAACCTGTTTTCTTCTGATGAGCATTGTTTGCAACTACTGTGACTGATGGTGTCTCAAGCTCGAAAACAACGTCTTCATAACGTTCGATATATTTAGAATCTCGATAGTTAGACATATATTATTGTGTTAGATAAAAGTTATTTATTTTTCCGTGGTCTACCTCTACCTCTCTTTATTTTGATTTCACCCCCACTCATGCTATCGCCCATGCTCCCATTCTTCATCTTTCTCAAAAGTTCTATTATTTTATCACCACCTTTTTTGCCAGCATGTTCACCAACTGTTGTGGCTGCTTTTACAGCTGCTTTCTTTCCAACTGTTCTCATTATGTCAGTCATAACACCATCACCATATTGATCATATCTTTTGAACTCAAATCGTTTCATATACAATTAGGTTTTATAATTCAGTCCCTCTCAAGAATATCTCAATATACCAATCTATCCCGTTTAAATCAACTGGAGATCCAGAAGAGTCAGTGACGTAAAAATGAATTGAGCTGATTGTATGTGTTGAGACTGGATTCCATGAAAGAAAACGAGGTTTATAATTGAAAGGTAAACTTCTGACGAGATCTGTGACTGGAATGACTGCAATTGTAGATGTACTATTTCCATCAACTATGCTGTCTATCACCTTATCACAATTGATATAGATTTCATCTACTCCGCGTGTTATATCTGGAACATTGGTTCCATACTCTGTTGCTGAAACTAACTTTGACTCAAACCCGATAAGTTTTCTGAATTCAAGATCTCTCAGATCCAATCGATAGTTTTCATCAAGTTCGATCAAAATACGATATGTTGATAAAACAAAAAACATATTAATACCATACTTGAATTTTGATTCGTCTGTTTCAGATGGATTCAGTATATGTGTATTTTTTTTTCATATACTCGTGAATGTAACTATTGATTTCATCATACGAGTACATTCCATCAACAAAAGTTATTGTTTCCCAGTTTGCACCTTTGTCATGGCTGTATTTAATTTGATTATTCCCATAAGATTCTCTGATGTTGTACCAACTGTATGTCATATTGATAGTCTTTACAGCGATATCATATTTCAAGTCATTTGATAATACTAGAGGAGTATTGAATCTTTTTTCAAAATCATGACTCTTACTAACACCATTTTTGTCTCTGTTTTTACTGTTGAATCGTAATGATATTTCTGTCATATACTATTAGATTAGATTAGATATTTGGTGATTATTTTATTGAGCTCATTGTTTGAAACAATACCCAGTCTGCTTAATGTGTGCAATATATTTACAAACTCATTTCTGACATCAGTACTATTGTTACCAGCAAAAATAGACCCACCAAGTAACTGCAGTCGTGAAAGCAAGTCACCAATATTATTATAATGGAAAACACCCGCTCCAATTTTCATTCCTTGCCCTGTTTTGTATTTGTAAGAAGTTAATACATCTTTAATCGTTTCTCTATATTTCTTCAAAGTTTCTAACTCTCCATCATAAGATTTTTTTTCTTCTGGTGTTTTTGCGTGTCTTATTTTTCTTCCTAGATCCTTGGCAATTACTCCAGCTTTTTTCCCTTCTTCAAGAAGTTTTTGTGGGGTGACTTGAGTCAAATCGTTTGGTTTCAAAAGATTGTTATTTTTTAATATAATTCTGTCATTTTTATCGAAATGGTTATCGATATTTAAAATGCTGGGTTTAATATACTCATCCTCATCTTTTGGTGCTTCAATTGCTTTAGGAAGTTCCCATTCCATTGTGATTGCTCTGCGATTTGCTTCCATAATATCATCAAGTCCTTGTGTCAAAGTTAATTGATTCTTTCTCAACTCATCAATTACTTCATCCTGTTTTTTGTCTATACTTTCTTTTACACTCTTCTGAACATCAATTGAAGGTTTCAGTAATTCTGATGTTGTATAATATGCATCCTGTTTTGCGTATTCAAAAGTCTTGATAACCTCACGAACTTCTTTCGTCTTATTTCCAGCTTCAATTCCACTTTTAAGAAGCCTTTTCATTCGTTCAATATCCATATATAATTGAGTTAGACTAATCTAAACTATTAACATATGGAAATTCCAAATTATGATATCATTCAGTATTCAAACAAGTCTTTTAGACAGTTGTATCCGTATATGCCGAAAGATACTTTTAGAATGTTATTGGCTGGAAATTCTGGATCTGGAAAGACAACACTGTTTATGCATTTGATTATGGAACCATTAGTCTATTATGATCAGATCCATCTATACGCCAAAAATTTAGATCAGGATAAGTATCGATATTTACAACAAGTGATGGATGTAATAAGCAAACATGTTGGTTACCCCGTTTTAATTTGTAGCCAAGATGAAATTTTACCTGTTGAACAAATTAAAGACAATGAATTGCAGCGGTTGGTTGTGTTTGATGATTTTGTGACGGATAAAAAACAAGATCAAATCATAAGCTATTTCATTCAGGGTCGCCACAAAAATTGTTCAGTACTGTACCTAACACAGTCATTCTATGGATGTCCAAAATCTGTTAGGCTTAATTGCAGCCACTTCTGCCTTTATGATTTTCCATCGACAAGAGAGAGAAACATCATCTCTCAAGAACTTGGAATTGATAAGCAAAAGTATATCGAAGCAACTAAAAAACCATATTCTTTCTGTTATGTTGATAAACTAATGAAAACAGTGAAGAGAAACTTTTACGGTGTTATCTAATCTAATATTATATGGGTATTTTCAATTTTTTGCCAAATCAAGATGATATAAGAACTGGTAACAGAGGTCCAATTGGTCCAAAAGGTAATAAAGGTGACAAAGGTGACAAAGGCGACAAAGGTGATAGAGGTCTAATTGGTCCAAAAGGTGATAAAGGTGATAGAGGTTCAATTGGTCCAAAAGGTAATAAAAGTGACAAAGGCGACAAAGGTGATAGAGGTCTAATCGGTCCAAAAGGTGATAAAGGTGATAGAGGTCTAATTGGTCCAAAAAGTGAAAAAGGTGATAAAGGTAACAAAGGTGATAGAGGTTTAATTGGCCCAAAAGGTGATAAAGGTGATATAGGTCCAATCGGTCCAAAAGGTGATAAAGGTGATAGAGGTTTAATTGGTCCAAAAGGTGACAAAGGTGATAGAGGTCTAATTGGTCCAAAAGGTGATAAAGGTGATAAAGGTGATACTGGAAACGGAAATGGATTAAAATTAACACAAGATGGGAATTATGATATCGAAAACAAAAGATTGACTAATGTAGCACCACCGTCTGCAAACAGTGATACAGCCACAAAGGGGTATGTTGATACTGAAACAGCTAATTTCCTTAATAAAAACACTGGTGGTGTAATTTATGCACCTGTTAGCATGAATAGAAATGATCTATTTGGAATACCTGATAACCCAAGATGTGGTTATTCAGCTGTTAATAGAAATTGTGTTAGCAATAATTTTTTGAATATAGATGGAAGTGTTGCAATGACTGGAAACCTGGACATGGGGGTAAACCTTATCACTAGAATGGGTTACCCCAAAGACATTCTCGACGCCACAAACAAAAGCTATGTTGACTCTCAAATTGCAAGCTGTTTGAAACGGGACGGAACTGACCCAGCTGAGGGTGATCTGAACATGGATGACTACAAAATAACAAATGTTGGGGCTCCAACTGACAACAAAGATTCTGCCAACAAAAAGTATTTTGATGACCTTGTTCTTTCAGCATCTGGTACCCAACGCAATCCATTCGCATTTTTGTTAAAAGACAAATCCAAGTCTTCAGCAGTTAGTGGTGTGGAAAACCTACAAATTGAAGATTTCAACAGATCACCATACCATATAAACAAGTCAATATTGTCTTTTTTCATCAAACGAAGTGGCAACTTCACATCCAAAATTCGTTTTGATGTGACATCTTTAAGAAATGGACGGTACACTTTTATTGTAGAGTTTTTCTCACCATCAAACCCTCAAAATGCAACAATTAATTTATTCATTCCAACTGTAAACATGCGCGACGCTGGACACTCATTTCAGAAGGTTTTTTTCCCAAACTCCACACGTTGATGGTTACATGAAGAATCTTTTCCAGTTAGAAAAAACTGGTGGTGGGCAAGCGGCAATACAGGTGGAACTTTCCAGCACAGCTCCTGCATCTAACACCAAAACACATCTCATTGTTTATGGAGCCTTTGGCTTTCATACCAATTTGCATTACGTTGTGCACGATCCAGCGTATGAAATTGAAAACGGCAATGTTGCGTTTGGTGGTAATATTGACATGAAATTAAAGAAAATCCTCAACCTGCAGGATAACCCCTCAAACCCACAAGATGCAGTTAATAAAAAATATGTGGACCAGAGGTTGCAAACCAAACTCGATACGATTGCACAACAAAATCTAAATATGAACAACAATACCATTACTAATCTTGCTCCAACCGTCAATTTAGACGACGTGGTTACAAAAAGGTACACTGATGAGTATTTTCTTCAACGAGACGGTTCGACTACGATGTATGGAAATTTGTCAATGAGTGGAAATATAGTTACAAATGTAGGTGATGTGGTGAATGAAACTGATGCAGTGAACTTCAGAGTTTTAAATCGAGCTTCACAAACTATCAGAGCAAACACTTTATTATTGAATGGAACAAACGCGATGACGGCGGATATGAAACTTGGAGGGCATAAAATCATTAACTGAAAAGAAGGAACAAATAAAACCGATGCCGTAAATTTAGATCAATTAGAAAAAAGTCATATTTCATCTGCTTCTCATCCAAAGAATGCTTTCAAATATTTGATGAATGATATCGATGAAGTTAGTACTGAATATGGCTCGAAAGTTAATGGATATGTCAATTTACCTCGTTCACCACATATGATTTCAAAAAAGGTCATTGATGTAGACTTGATTAAAGAAGCTAATCATATTTTCAGAGCTAGAATTGGATTTAATATGTACACAATAAAAGATGGAAAATACACTTTTGTTCTCGAATGGCTATTTCCTGATTATGAAGGAATGAATCTTAGTAGTGTAACATTCAGTGCAACTGGTGGAATTACAATTCATAGAACTGTAGGGAGAAAATTCGATAACAGAAACGAAGATCATTCAAGATATTTGCTATGGATTGAAAAACCATCAGTAAGTTCACCACCTGAATATTTATATTGTACGATTCATATTAATGCTAACCCAACTTATCCAAATAAGTACAAAGTTCCTTGTGTTGTATATGGTATTGATTTCGAAGCTGCAGACGTTTCATCAAGTGTTTACGACTTCACTGAAGCTTATAAAATCGTGAATGAAAAACTACAACTACAAACTGATTTAGATTTGAATGGACATGCTTTGATTGATAATTCATCAAACTTATTTGACGGTCAAAATGGTGAATTGACAATGCTAAATGATATTAATATGAACAAATATTCAATAAAAGAGGCTAAACTTGGTGGTGATTTAAATCTAAATGGCCATAGAATTCATAATGGTGCTTTAAACCTATTTCGTTCAAGCGTTACAGGTGTAATCATGGAAACGGCTTTCGATTTGGGTGGATTTGCTCTTTACAGTCCGAAATTAGGAGGTGATCTAAATTTGAATGGGAATGGAATAATCGGTCAAATACAATATTAAAATTGCTTTGTTGAAGCCAGTCAAGGACATAATAAAAATACTTTAAAGCCTGTTTTGATAAATGGCGCTGAATATTTAGTCATTCATAACAATAACTTTTATATTAAGAAAATGTATATTACACAAGGAACAAAACCCGGAATATTATACTTCAAGAAAAAGAATGAAGGTGCTGGATTATTACCATTTCCAGCAACTTTTTATGAACACAGACAATCTTCTATGAAAAGAAACATCACAACGGTCAACATCAACAAATCATTATCGAGAGGCTATCTTATAATTGACTATTCACATCACAATGACAAAGCATTTGACATGACATTTACATTAGAAGTGGTCATGAATTAATCTAAAATAATAATATATGGGTATATTCAACTATTCACCAAATAAAGATAATATAAGAACTGGTAAAACAGGTCCAAAAGGTGATAAAGGTGACAAAGGTGATGAAGGTGATAGAGGTCTAATCGGTCCAAAAGGTGATAAAGGTGATAATGGAAATGGATTTAATTTGACACAAGATGGGCACTATGATCTTGGAAACAAACTTTTGACAAATGTAAAAGCAGGCAATGATTCTGATCATGTTGTTGTTAAATCACAAGTTTCTGATATTGTCAGAGACAGTTGGACAGTTGGACAGTTGGATTTATGGGTTTCTGAATTTATCAGATTATACTCAAGATGTGTTTATCAAATTGACAGTGCCAATGATGATTTTGTAGATATGAATGCAAACAGAAAAGTTGAAACATTATACGATCTTTCAAATGAAGAAAATGATGCAACACAATCAACCATAAATTCAAGACCTACTGTTTGTACCAAGGCTGAGAAACTTAATGGACGTTATTTTTTAAAATTTGGTGGATCACAGAGAATGATAAGTCAAATCAATTTAAATAATAATGCTGTTAATATTTTCATTGTTTACAAATTAAATTCAAATACAGGTGGAAATCCATGGAAAAATGGACTTTTTGGTCATGATAATGGAGGTTATGATAAGTTTGTCAGCTATTACAATGGTTCAAATTTAGCTATAAGTGGTGTTGATCAAACAAATTGTGTGTATTTTGGTCCAGCAGCATCTATACAAAATTTCAAAAAAATAGCAGATTATTCCGTAAATGATTTAGGTCAAATCAATGTTTGGCACTGCTTGTCTGTTCATCTTCTCCTAATACAAACAAAAGTAAAATCTATTGGAACAAAAAATATATTGGAAGTTTCACAGCCGCCAATAGAACCGGTAGTCAACAAATGACTTTTGGTGATTTAGATCCAAGTTCCATCGTACCTTTAGACGGCTGTATTATTTTTTTCTGTGTATACTTGGATTTCATGTTAGATGAAAAAACAATTTTAGATCATCATCAAATTTCAATGCAACGATATAATATATGATAGAAGAAATAATCAAATACGTGAAATATTTTTTTGATGAAACCAAACAACAACATCCTTATATTGATGACGCTATATTGAAATCATGTCTAGTATACCAATATTTGTATTTAAAGCATTATAAAATAAAAATTTCAATAAACAATATTTTATATCTTAATGATGGAATAGGACTTATTGCTCCAGGAAATGGTTGTCTTACACATTTTCTTGAAGGTACACTTGGTTGGATTGACATATTACACTCACACAGTATTCTCCATGATGCGTATGGAAGATTTTATAACCGTTATTCGTTAGACCGAGGATATTGTTATGCTGTACCAAAGACCCTTACGATAAAATGGATGAAAAGATCTCCATTACGTGGTCAATTCACTGGATTAATTTATTTTATTTGCAAAAGAATTATAATATAAATGATATATATGACTGATAATCGAAAAAGCATATTCAACTGGAACCATATTTCAGGTGAATTAACAGAAGACCAGATTAAGGAATTAAAATCATATTACCACACATATCACAGAAAGTGTTGGGCTCACAAACAGGCGGTGAAACAGTTCAAAAAATGGAAATTACTGGGGAACTCAGTGTCTATCATCTTTGCAACCGGGGGTCTCGCCACAAGCATAGCAACTAGTGGTGTTAGTTTGGTAGCCATCAGTACAGCAGCACTTTTGATACAAGGGTGGATGAAGCATAAAAACCTCGATCTCAAAATCCAAAATTGTACATATGCTTATCAAAGCTATCAACATCTACTCAATACCATAAAAGACACAATGAGGAGTGGTAATTTCAATGAGTCAAGCATCCATAACACAATGAAGAACATTGATGATTATGTGACTGACAACAGTCCTGTTATCGATAAGTACCTACTAAAATATGATGAAAAATTTACTGTCTAATAATACCAATAATTACATCAAATATCAACAATAAGATTTCAACCCAATATTGATTATAAAATTTAAGCGTCTTTTTTGAATTGGTTATAATTATACTTTCAAATGGAAGACCAAGCATTATAAATATTTGCTTAAGAACAAATTTTGTACTAATCATCCTTTTACGATTTTTATTCACTAAAGGAAGAACTTTGTCTATCTCTTCAAATATTTTTAATATTTTACCACTATCTTTTACAGAAATTTGAAAACCATTATCACGGCATATACCATTTATCATATATTCGATATGGTACTTCAGATGATATACCGATTTCCGTCGTATCTTATACATATTCTCATAAAAGTCAACATACTCCTCAACATAATCATAACCATGAACTGAACCACAATTTGTACAGAGGCTCATACCACCATCGTTTAACATTTCCTGATTACTACAGCATGACACAGTCACACTACTATCAACTTTTGTCAATTGCTTATCACAAAAAGGGCAAGCATATTCTTCCACATTCTTTAATTCATCGTGAATTACTGAATTACAACTCATTCTATAATATTATTTGATATTTTATTTTTAAACCATGAGACGAAACCAGTGAGAAATAATAGCTATAGGCGATGACTCATTTCCTGTTTTTCCGAGAATGTCACGCTTGGTGATTTTTCCGAGAAAGTCACGCATTTTTAATAAACTATAGATTCCAAAATACGAGATCAAAAATACGAGATCAAAATGTTGAAACCGTTAAATGTAAAAATGATCTGGTACCCCCAAGTACTATACTACTTCTATGTCTTCTAGAGAGGCATGTTTAAAGCACAAATATGAGACAAGATGAAAATTTTAATATAAAAGACTTCAGATTACGTCTTATTGATTAGTAAATACATTCACAAATAGCCTTTAGAAACGGTTAGCGCCGTCATTAAGTGACTGAATCTCCCCGTCAGTCTTTCTTCCTAACCTTTATCTATAATTGCTGCGTCTTAAGCTCTATGCATGGATTCAAATTCCCGGTATCATTTTTCCCTATGCCCCTCATTTCTCCACCCTGGACACTGTTACCCTGTCCTGGTGTTTGAGCTTGAGTGTCGCAATGATCCTAAGAGCTATGCCGGCTGCACTGGGACGCCATTCGCTGGTAGGTTCAACCATGTCGGATTGGTCGCAGGGAAGAAACCTGACAGAGGGCTGCCCCTGGCCCTTCAGGTTAGGGGATTGAGCGTTTGGCTAATTCTGCCTTATTAAAAAAAAAATGTGGAGCAACAATGGCGGCGGCCGGTCGTGCTCCTAGAAGCTCGCTATTTTCCTAATTTTTGTCTTCATTCTGAAATCATTCTATCCTCCTGACTCAGATAGCACGGGCCAAACCATTTTTAGAAGCCAATTAATTGCTCTTCAGGCCGGTGAAATGACGTCTATCGCTAACTAAGAAGTATTTGTCCCAAACTCCGCGAAGATGTCTGTTAAAGCTAAGATGGCGACGGTCCAAAGAATCCGAAAACTGAAACTAGCACTTATTGCAGAGCTGGATATCTCTATATGTCTACTCGCCTGCGGGGATATTTCAGCAAACCCAGGTCCAACACCTACGTCTACGGGGAATTTGGATGTGTTTAAACTTCCTGCCAAAGGCCTTCGTTCTGGACAGTGGAATGTAAATTATTTAACCAAGACCAAGTTTGAAGAGATCAAATTGCGCCTGCTAAGCCCGGATAATCGGAAAAGCCTTGACATCATGGTGATTACCGAAACGTTTTTTTCAAGTAAAACACTAGAGGAACTATATCATATTCCTGGCTTTGATCTATTGGGAAGGATCGTCAAACCAGCTAAGGCGGAGGTGTCGCAGTTAATACTAACACTGAGCTCAACATCAAGCGTCGCACTGACTTAGAAGAACCAGATTTAGAAGTCCTTTGGCCAGAAGTCTGCCCCTTCAAATCCAAACGACCACTTCTTATGGCGGGTGTCTATCGTCCCCCGAACATCAAAGCTGATTACGATCATAAACTCGCCGAAAATATTGAGCGCGCTTATCTATTGAATATGGAAACAATCCTGATGGGAGACTTCAATTTGGATTATTCTCAGAAAGACTTCAACAAACTCATCGCTTGGTCAAGGAACTGAAAGACTCTAAATTTATCCAACTTGTGTCTTTTACTACGCGTCCCATCAGTAATTCTTGTCTGGATCACATATGGAGCAACAAACAAGAACGGATTGGCCATGGCGGTGTCCAATCAGAAAGCTTTCGCTACTTTGGGCACCGCTCACATATTAATTTATTTCTTAATGGCTTCATATTATTTTATGCTTTATTATTGTCACTTCTGTAACTTATAAATTGTATTTAAATGCCCTTTATAGTGTAAATAAATATCCGATTGATTTATTGATTGATTGTAAACATCAAATGTCCTGAAATTTGCATTTCAGATCTCATCTTCCAGTTCTGGCTGTTCGTTTGTACAAGCATTGTTCTCCAGACAATACGAAGGATCACAAATATATCACCTACCGCAATCTCAAATCACTAGACCGTGCAAAGTTCCTAAAGACACTTGAAGAGATCCCATGGGACACTGCTTTCCTCTTTGATGAAGTTGGTGACATTGTAAACGCATGGTATTGTCTCTTCAACGAAGCAATAAACGCAAACGTGCCGCTGAAACAGAAGCGTGTCAGGGGCTATACAAAGCCTAAATGGTTATCACCTGAAATCCTAAGGTTGATGAAACTACGAGACCGTTTACTTAAAAGAGCCAAACGCTCCAACTCCCAGGATGATTGGTTAGCCCTGAAGCGCGCGAAAAATAAAGTCACAGAGGCTATTAGAACAGCCACGAAGAATTTCTTCTACGAATCTTTCAGAGAAAACCGTGGTGACTCCAAGAAGATATGGTCTGCGCTTAAGGACCTACTGGACAGAAAAAGCATGGGGGTGTGTCCTATTTGGAGGAGAACAGGTCTATCCAAATACGTGATGAAACTGCAATGTCCGAGGTATTCAATGAACACTTCACGGGTTTAGCGGAGAGACTCGCTGACAAAACTGTAGGGCAGTTTGATCCAACAATACTGAAAGCCTTTGTCGATGAACGCAAGGTTTCTGACTGAAAGCTAGCATTTCCTCTCATAACCCCAAGCCAGACCCACCAGCTAATAAAGGCTATCCCGTCGGGCAAAGTGACGGGCCTGGACGGGGTGAGTGCTCGCTTATTGAAGATTGCAGCGCCTGCAATAGCACCATCACTCACTAAACTTATTAACATGTGTATTACTAGTGGAACTTTTCCAGCTGCGTGGAAAGAGGCCAAGGTGACGCCCTTACACAAAGGAAATAGTAAGACTGATAAGAATAACTACAGACCGATTTCAGTTCTTCCTGTCCTCTCTAACATTTTTGAAAGGCACTTGCATAACTCTCTTTATGCCTTTCTCAATGACAACGACCTTCTATATCAGCTGCATTCTGCCTTCAGGAAATATTACTCAACGGAGACAGCCCTAATTAACATCTTTGATCGTATGCTCTTCAATCTCGATGACAACCGCATTAACGGCTTCGTTCTAGCTGACTTCCAAAAAGCAATATCGTAAATACTCTTTGTCTTTGGCCATCGTAGCTTAACAAGAAATAACAAACAAACTGCGGTGATAAACATGACAATAGAACGCATTGTTGGAAAACAAAAATAAAACGATATCGTTTAACTTTTCGTTTCGTATGTTTCGACATACATCTTCAGAAGTGACCGTTAGGAACTAAAGTAACAACTAAATTTGAAATTTAAGATAAGTAACCAATTAACAATAACTTTGACAGAAGCTAAAAATAATTTCCATATAAAAGATGCAAACTAATAGAGATACAGCTTTTCGCTGCTTACATTTTCATTTAAGGGAGGTTTCAATTCTCTAATTAGTAGAGTCTCCTTTATCTTGCAATAGTGTCTGACCGACCTTTTGCCAGTATCTCAAAGTGGTCCCATTTTAAGTTGTGACCAGTTGACGGGACGTGGTCTGCGATAGCAGATGCATGACAGCTACTCGTGATCGCTTTAAAATGTTCAGTTTTTCTGTCATGCAATCTGCATTTTGTTTTTCCAATGTAGAAATCCTGGCAGTCCCAACAACTAGCTTTATAAACAACCTTTGACATTTGGGAACGGTTAATTCTATCTTTGTAGGGAAAAAGAGACTTAATTCGATCTGGTAAGCCACGACATCCTGATTGAAAAGCTGCGTATCTATTGTCTTGATGAATGCAGCTTGGGTCTTATACGCTCCTTCCTTCACAGCCGCAGGCAGCGTACGGTCATCCGCGGAAGTGTACAGTCTTAGTCCCAGACTCTCACGCATGGAGTACCACAGGGGTCCGTACTCTCTCCATTACTTTTCCTGGTATTTATAAACGACCTTCCCAAGGGAGTGTCGCAACCAACCACAGTTGACATCTTTGCATATGATACGACTATGAGTTTGTCCTCGCCATCCACAGATACTTCTGGACTATGTTCTAAGCTCTGTGAGAGCACTCGTGAACTTGAAAACTGGTCTAGAAATAACCGATTCAAGTTGAACACCAAGAAGACAAAGTCTATGTTTGTAACTGGATCTAGGCTACGCACTAAAATCGGTGGTACCAGTGTCGATGAGATGAGAATCTTTACCAGTAAAGGGGAAGAATTAGACAACACTACAAGTCACAAGTTACTTGGAGTCTATATTGATCAAGACCTCAGCTCTAATGAACATGTTGAACAACTATGTAAGAAACTGATAAAAGCGTATAGGTCTTCTTAGATCGATCAGACAATATCTTCCTCTAAATGAGCGCATACTTTTTTACAACACAACTATTAAGCATGTATTCCTATATGGTGGAACAGTCTGGAGTTCAACATCAAAGTGTAATATTAGGCGAATTTTTCGTCTTCAGAAAAGAGCAGCTCGTGTTATTTTAGGCCTAAAAACGAGAGACGAACGTACTATAACCCTATTCAAGAGACTGGAATGGCTACCTTTTTATGATGAGATCAATGTAAATAAATTATGCTTACTCTATAAATGCTTAAATGGACAATGCCCAGAATATTTAGGTAGTCGTTTAGTGCGTGTCAGTGACCTGTCGACCAGAACCTCACGCTATGGTGCTATAACTATACGCTGTTTTAGTATAATCGTGACACAGAAGGTGGAAAAACTTTTCTTATTACAGCCGCAAAGCTTTGGAATTCTCTACCTATTAATATAAGATCTAGCACCAGTATCAACGCATTCAAACAGAACCTTTGTAATTTTATAAAGCAAGGTTATGCTGGTTTAGATAGCTTTCCCATTTCATATTTTTTAATTTTTAACATCGTATTTTATAATATATTTACTGTAAATTAGTTTTATATTAATTAATTAATTATTAATATATTTACTGTAAATTAGTTTTATATATTTTAGGTGAAGGCCACAAGTTTACCAGTTCTCAACTGTAATGTGTCACCCTCGGTAAATAAAGTTATTCATTCATTCATTTATTATGTTGTCAATGGGGTCGACCTCTTCGTCTTGTCTGCTGCCTACCTTCGATTCGTTCTTGTTGAACTTCCTGAGTGACTCGAACCAGTTTAAACTCGATTAGTTTTAATGCCTGTCTCTCGTGCGATATTCTCATCTCTTGTGTAATTTCCAAGATTAATTAAGACTCATTCAGTTCTTCTCTTAATTTTGACAGGCACTGCTTTTGACCCTTTGTGCGCTGTTACCATCTTTAAACTCCATTCTCTACTCCGGTACAGTTATCAAGCATTATTCCTAACGCTTGTGCGCTAACATCAACATCCAATTATTAAACTCTTCAATTTTCTTACCTTATTTTCAAGCAACTTTTGTGCCCTTTCAAAAAACCACTTTAAGTTTGCAGCACCATATCAAACTCTTAATCTCTATTCTCGTCGAATCCTCAAGCACTATTCCAAACTCTTTTGAGTTTGAACCTTCAGTATTCTTTCGTATAGATCTTATGCACTTCTAAAACGTTTTACATTACCAGTCTCCCGTCTTTTCTCCTCTATAAAAGTCTTCGTAACTCTTGTGCGTCATCAGCAAGGTTAGTCTTTCATTCTCTTTTCTTGTCCAATACTCTATCAATTTGTTCCCGTTCTTTTTCACTGTCTACAGGCTTTGTCAATCTTCTTTCTTTTCTTATTTCTCGTCTCTTCATTAATGTGCGAGGTGAACAAGCTTAACGAAGCGTTATCTCATCTCTTATCATTTTCAAGGACTCTTCTGATATCCTGTGCGCAGTAAAGAAGTTTAAATAACCAATATCGTCCCTTGCATAATTCTCAAGCCCTTTCGATTAACTCTCCTCTACAGTATTCATACGTTTAAACCAGAAATCAACTCACTCGTGTTATTTGCAAGAATTTGTTTAACTCTTTTGCAAGCTGTCAACAAATTTAAGCTATTGAGTCATGTTTATCGAGCACTGTCGCTTAACTGGTGAACGCTTTGAACAGGCTTAAACTATTCATCTCTTTAATGATAAAATTACAATTTCCTCGATTGTGATTGGTTTAAAAAAACTCCTATTTTCCACTAATTCACTTGCCAAGTTGTTATCGGACAGTTTGTTATTGGACAGTTTGTTGTCGGACAGTTCAATAAGCCAATCACGTTCAAAGTATTATTTTAAATCAACCAACCACGTTCAAAGTTGTAGTTTAAATCAACCAATCACAACCTTGGTTTCATTCACCATACATTTTGATTGTATTCTATTTCAGAGCGACATTTAAGCAATTTACGCTTCCTTTGTCAGTCATTTAATGCTAAATTCCCCTTCCTTTTATAACTTGGCTCTTCTTCTTTTCTCCGAAATTGTAATTTTTATGATTAATTGGTAATAAGACTTTGTGTCGTCCAATTCGGTCTGTAATCATACTTGTTATCAAGAGTATGATTACAGACCGAATTGGACTCCACTCAGTCCTATTACCATTACTTCTCGTGAACTTTTTGCTGTGATCTTTCAAGCAAAAACAAAAACAACAAAACAACAACAACAACAACAAAAAAACAACAACAACAAAAAACCCCCCAAAATTTAAACGAGTGAATAGTCGCCGAGAAACTGGGAAAAAACCTGTTTGCACCGGATGTAAACATGGACAATATGTTAATGCGAATGCTGCCAACCGGAGCGATTTCCGCGGGATATATTGCACGCGAAAAAGTGTTTTGCTTCATGAAGGTTGTGCGCTTTTAGTTTTTCGGCTATGACAATGGGTCAGGTAAACTTAGTCAAAGATGGAGAATGTGACAAAATGATAAACCAGTGAACTGTTTGTAGCATTAGAGTTTGCGTGCATATAAAATTACGCGGAAAATTTCCACAGTAGGTGACCGGAAGAAAAGTTAGCGTAAATTGATTGGCCGATCGTCGATAGAGGTGTTTGCGGGCGGTGTTTGTTTGTGTAGAGAAGATTTTTTGCAAACGCTGTTTTCGCAAAGTTTATTTTTGTCTTGAAGAGGATACTTTCAAGAGTTACAACTCAAGGGCAATTTGTTCCATTTCGAACAAATTTGGACAGTTGCTAGGTTAACTTATCTTCAAGAAAAACGTGTTGGGGAATTAGATAATTCAAAACCGTTTTTCCCTGAGTGCCATTTCCATGCGGTCGCTCCGTCTTTTTTTCTAACGAATTTCAAAATGCTTTGCAACTTTGGAACGTAGTCGAATAAAAGAAAACCCCAACACGTTTTTTTAGCTTCTGAGTTCCAGACTTTGAGAAAAATATCAATTTCTCTAAATACAAAAATCACATTTAGTTGTAGCTTTCAAAAGTTGATTTACACCTTCGAGTTTAGACTCGACGGAGCGTTCAGTGATTCACTTTCTCACAAAATTAATGAAATATTCGAATAGCTAGTTCAATTGGCTTTAATTTGGTATAGGGTTTATGGTATCTGGGCTGTAATAAGGAGCCGCTATAACCCTTCGATTAGAGACACCCCTGAAGGTACACTGTAACCTTAATGACAACACATTGCTGTGAAAAGATTCCTGGAAGATAACTATTTACATGTTGACTTTTAAAAGCTCAAAGTTTCCTACTTTTAGTAGTTTCATTCAAAAAATGTGAAAACGCAAAAATCGCGTCCTGCTACATCAAAGTTTACACCAAAACAGTTATGCTTGAAGAAGACTCTGTTCTTCCGCTGAAACATATTTAAAAACTTCATTTTGGGTAATTAAAAAGCTTTCATAACTGCCGTGGCCGTGAACGAAGATCCTGCTTTCTTGTAAGTTGGATCTCACAGGAGATCTAATCAACTAAACTTGAATAATGGACGATTAGAAATAAAGACTGCTACAAGGTTGATACAACGTAATATATTTGATAACAATATTTCGACTGGCCAAACCAACCTTCTTTAGGTAGAGATGTTACCAAATTATAAAAACGAAATTACAACATTATATTATGGAGGATGTCGCAATACATGGGATGGGCGGAAATGACGTTTACATGCACGATAATGCAAAAAAGACATTTGTCTTGTGTTCGCAAAACTCCCAAGTACTTATATTACTCAACAATGCACTCGATGCGTTTTTTATTTCTTCAGTAGAAACGGGTTTGATAAAATATTCTATCGGTAACTTTTCTTTTAACTTCTTGTAAGTTCAGTAGTGTGCGCTCTCTATCTAGTAGGGATTGACGATACCACGAGGAACCACGCGGGGAAATCCATTTTCGGTCTCTTCCAAAAAGACCTTTAGGCCAAAGGTTGTCTTGTTCGCATGGGGAAAATCTCCTGTTTTGGTTTGTTTTTTCTTTCTGTCTGTGTGCGTGTCTTCTTTAAACCCGTCACACGGTATGAGAGATTAGTAGTTGGATTTACGTTAAGGGGGCTACGTCGTGAGAATTTTGTTTTTTTAGGTCAAATCTGTGCTAAAATTATTATTTTGAGCCTTTACTCATAAACAAATTGCTTCTGTAAAACTACGACGAAGGTATCAAATGAATTTTGTCAGGGAGAGCTAACCATAATAAACGTCCTGATGATTTTTGAAGACCCAGCATCAAAACTTGAAAATATTGGCCAATTTTTTTCAAGTTTCAATCGATTTGCATCCTTGCCATCCGTAGCAACAGGCGACAGGAAACAATTTTAGTAGCTTTAAATAGCCGTTTTAATAACAAAACTAGACCAATTCAATCCATGCGAAGACACCTTCTAGCTTTTCATAAAGTTGCGAAATAGCATGACATTGCCCCTTTCAGGTTTTTTTTTCTGCAAAACACTGCGTCGTAGTTTGCGGCTTGGCCTCAAACAGTACTCAACACTAGTGACATGATTTTTATATATTCATTGTCACATATTCATCACTCATGGGCATATTACGAACCAACGAACTGACCAGCACCCAGTTGGCTCGGTAAAATTTTAGCAAACGTTGTTCCTGGTTGTCATGTAACCAACATAATATCATTTTTTCTCGAAAAAATGCTCAGTTTCGATCAAACGCTAGAGTAGCTATGGAAATAAAACAATTACTCAAGAACTGACTGATTTAACGACTTGAAAAACAGCGAATGGGATCCTAAATATATCCTGCACACTTGTGGGTAACAAAAATGATCGACATATAGACTGGAAGAAGAGTTCCTATAACGTTGCTAAAAGTTAAAGAATAGATTGAAACACAATACTTGACACTTGATCTATATGGCTTTCATTTATGGATCTAATTTTAACGTTTATATACAAGAAAAAGAAAAAATTGTTGTAGGTCATAATTCCCTTGAGAATGTTTTTTTGGACTGATTTTAGTGAGCTCGCCGCTAAAACTAGTAATTGCAGACAAAAAGAAACATAACAAGAAAAATAAATGGATTTATAAGACAACGATTCATTTGCTAGCAGAAACCAACAATATGAAAAGGGCCCTACAGACAGATTTAAAAGAAATCAAATGAAGAATGATCCTCGCAGTTGTGAACGCAATTTATGCAATTGCGAAAAGAAGCCTGAAAAAAATTCAGGACTTCAACGGGGTTTGAACCCGTGACCTCGCGATTACCGGTGCGATGCTCTTAAACCAACTGAGCTATGAGGCCACGGACGTTGGGAGCAGGTCAATTGTGGGTTCATATGTTCCCATGAAAGAAATGAGTGTGAATGATATATGAAATGAATCATATATGAACTGCGGAAATGAAATCAAATGAAGAATGATCCTCGCAGTTGTGAACGCAATTTATGTAATTTGATTCTGGCTTCTTTTCGCAATTGCATAAATTGCGTTCACAACTGCGAGGATCATTCTTCATTTGATTTCATTTTCATTTCTGCAGTTCATATATGATTCACTTCATATATCAGCCATATGTCAGCCACATAAAGTTGTAGTTCTTTCTATTCTTTTCTACGTGAACAAGAGGAAGTTGATTCACCTCCTGATGATAAGGCCCGTGTGCTCGACTCTAGTTCCCTGAGGCCAGTAGGGCGGCTATCATCCTTATACCCTAGGTAAAATAAGTCAATCGCAGAGAAAGGCGGTAGCTACATTCGTCCAGAAAAAGGACCAGGATCGCTGGAATCTTAAAAACGTGTGGCCTTTTTCCATTCTAAACGTTGCCTCAAAACTATCCTCCACAGTTATTAAAGAAGGAAGCCTATGCTACCGGATCAGTTAATGCATGATATGATAACTAGTCAGAATACGTTCCGGGCAGAAATATTAGTGAAACTAATCACTCGATTCTCGGATTATACAAACTGATCTAAGAGTGTACTGTGCATTTTATTATCCATTGATTGTGATAAAGGCCTTGATAACAGTTTTTGTGAGATGCATACGCCAGCAAAGAGATAGAAATATATACATGGATTAGAAACTAAACTGAAGCAGATTGATTCCGAAAACATTGTAAAAGCCCAAGATTACCTGGCTCACGCGAATCACGGGGAGGTAAATTGCACTTGTGTTTCTTGTGTTTGGAAATAATTCCTTATGTTATATTAAGTACTCACGGAGAATTCTAATTCTAACGGTTTTGATAAAGAAAACAGTTTAGAAACCTTATATCACGAACCTTTTTCTGTAGTTCGCACTGTCTCTAGCGAGCATGGATTGACACTACCACGAGGAGGGGAGTACCCTTTGGTTCTCTCGAATTTGCATAAATTTACGGTAGGTTTTTTTTTTCACAACATAAAAATCTAGAGTGCGTGGATGTCCTTGCATTTGTATTTTTCTTATCTTAATTTATGTAGCGCGCACGGTCTCTAACCAGCAGCTATTGACGAAACCGCGGAAGCCGCGAGAAAGGCGTGCATGGGGGAATCCCCTTCCGTTCTCTAATTTGCATAACTTTACTGCGCGTTTATTACAACACACAATCTAGAGAGAATGGATGTCTTTGCATTTTGTTTATCACAAAACTAAATTTCTCTCTTACAAGCGCTGTAATTCGAAAGTATAAAAAGTAAGCAAATAATAATAAAGGAAAAGCACGTTTATGAATGGTTTGCGAAGAGAGCTTTCCATGGTTTTTTAAACGTTTGATATTGGTCACGTGACGGAAATCTGTCGATGCTGCTGGAAAGAGTACTCTAAAATTAGTGAAAAATGGCAAAGTTATAGCTTCGCAATGTGGGGAAATTTTTACAATCCTTTGTATGGTGGGGGCAGGTTTGTGCCCTCAGGCAAACGTTTGTAAAATTTCCTGACTTTGCAGAAACATGTTTTCGCTATTTTGCAAGACTTGCCATTTTAGGAACTTTAGGGTGCTTTTGCTTTGCAATGTCGAGAGATTTTGGCTACGCGGTCAGGATAAAAAAAGAAATAAAAAGAGAAAAAAAAGTAAAGAAAGGTGGGAAAGTCTATTCAGCCCGTTGTACTCACAGAAGTCACACATCCATTCCTTCTCTATATAACCAGATAGCTAATTCTGCAGATAGGTGTTGTGACGTATTGGCAAGAATTTCTCTTTGCCAACGAATACCTGTTTATTTCTGCTTATCTCCGTAATGGTGTTCGCGATTTTTTTTAGTACACTCGCACGCATCACACGTCTGCATTTTTGTGGAATAATAACAACGGCAATGAGCTATTGTTTATTTCCGCCTTTACAACATTATTTGATAAATGCTTCCCTGTTATTGTTCTGCAAAACTTGGAAATTAGCCACCCGCGCTACACCGTTACACATTTTATCACAAGAAATTATATCACGAGGTCTATCAAGTGTTTCGGCGGTACACAAATAGCGTAGTCGGTGACGTTTATTTGCACGGGCGTAAGATAATCTTTAGGGGTAACAACAATGGATGAAGAAGCTATTGGACGGCACAGTTCAAACAACAAACAGGCGGGAAAATGAGTTAGCCAACAAGAAACTTTTTAATTTAAATATGAGTAACGGTTGTCACATTAACAAACCTGTAAAACTGTTATACCAACCATGATCACTAAAGGGAAACATATGCTATGACGTCACCCTATCAATGGGAATCCCCTAGATTTTCTTCTTTAGATAAACACAGTAGCCTATGACGAAACCATGCGTATAATTATACCACCCCAAATTAATGAGAACCTGCTATAGTAACAGTACATTCAGGCCCAAATACTTTTCACCGTAATTTTTTTATCTACCACAGAGGAATTACAAACAACACTTTAAGGCCTGGTGAGTTTTTTCCATTTCTACTGTTAGCATGTACAAACGGCTTTGCCTCGCTTATCTATAAGCTCCAATACATTGAACCTTAATGTATTGATCTATCTCGAAACGAATTACGAACAACTCTTCTTATATTTGCAAATATATATTTGTCCGGTTTTTGTTTGGAGCAACTACAGGTAGCTTTGCCTCGCTTATCTATGAGCTCTAACACATTTAACCTTAATCTATTGATCTATGTCTGACCGAATTAGGAACGACTCTTTTGGACCTTGTGAGTTATATGCATTACTCTACTTTCGAACGATTACCCATTTGCTATTGCTAACAGCTGAAGGCGCCTTTGCCTCGTTTCGCTATAAGCTCAAATACATTTAACCATAGTCTAGATCTATCGGCTGAATGAATGAAGAATGAACTTTATTGACCCTCGGTTTTACATGAGGCTTGTTACGCCCCTAGCATGATTGCTAATGACCCGAGAAATTAAGTAAGTAAATGAATACATTGATAAATAAAACTGCCTGTGTAAAATCCAAAGATCTATCTCCGAACGACTTACAAACAACTCTTTTGTCCGTTATACAATTAATCTACTTTCGAAAGTTTGCAAATTTTCTACTGCGAACAGAGTTTGGCGGCTTTGCTTCGTTTATCTATAAGCTTCAAAGTCTTTAAGCACAATCTATTGATTTCTCAGAAAACCAATTGCAAGAACACTTTTGGGCCTTATTAGTTTATAAAATAGTTTTAGGTTTGGAATACTTGTGCATTTTCAACTGCTAGAGGCTACAGGAGGCCTTGCCTGACATATCAATTCGGTTTAGTACCTTAAACCAACCTAATTTATTTATTTTTCGACCTTCTCCACAATTATGAACTATTCTTTTGGCCCCCTGAAAGTGATTTAAACGTTCTAATTGCGAACACTATGCCACTTCCTTTTAGTTGAAACTTTCTTCTTTGGTTCATTCTTGACTGGCTCGTCTTTTGCACCAGCCTGTGCTCCTTCGTCTTCAACTTTGGAATATTTGGCCCCGTTGTACTTTGACATATCCACCAAGCCAAGGTAAAACTAAAATCAAAACAAATCACACGAATTAATTAAATCAACCAACCAAATGAAAAAAAAAAAAAGTAGCATTTTTATCCAATGCAAACGATATATTTTATCCCCTGACCAGCTAGTCAATAAATAAATAAATAAATAAATAAATAAACCGCCAGGGACTCCTTGGTAAGAAGCATCCTTATAAACGGGAAAATTTTAACTGGAGCGAGAAGCACAAAACGAGATATTGGTATACTTAGTTAATCTTTTTTTTTTTTATTTTTTTATTTAAAAAATTGTTTTGGGGGCATTTGCTCTAAAAGCACATAGTGCTCATCAAGAGAGCTAATATGCCCTTTACATTCTTCTTCTTCTTCTTCTTCTTCTTCTTATTATTATTATTATTATTATCAAAAATCATGGTCAAAGCTAAGACACAACAACGACAACAACAATAACAACAACAACAAAAAAAAAGAAACTAAAACAATAAAATAATAAAATAAATAACCTTAGTTAATCTTAATTAGTTTCTGAAAGTAGTGGTTATTTATAAATAGCAAATCGTCCCTTGGCAGTTTTGTATCCGTTGGAAATAAGGTAAAATTGCAGTATGGCTACATGATAACCGCACATTAGCTGGAACACCGGGTTTTTTTTTTAGTCCGTCTCTGTTACTTGCGGCATCCTTTTTGACCTTCAGTTCTGTCGATAACAATATACTTTACTTGCACTAAAGCACAGAGAAAATGCAGTTTGCGATGGAACCAACAATGAATACGCAAAAAAACAGACAAATGAATAAATGTGATAATTTAAATAGAATTCATGTCTACTTGAAAACAGTTGCAATTTCAAAAACAAACCTCTTCTTCGACGTACTGGATCATTCTTTGGCGAAGTTTTTCAAAAGGGGGGCGAAGTTCAGGAATTTCATGCCAGCACCTCGTCATAACACTGTACCTAAACCACACAATTTAACGAGAAAAATGTGAAGCAACTCTTAAAGTAGAGAGCTAAAAAAAGCATGTGCAAATGCTAAACTTGCAAACTAACACCATTCAATGAAAAACCCTCTCTACCTTAACTCATTGTTTTCCATTTAAAAAAAAGAAGACCAGTTAAGTTTATCCAGTGGATAAGTCGCAATTCAAAAGATACGCCAATGAACACGCCATTTTGGGAGTTTGTCAATCTCACGCCGAGACCAAAACAGTTTTATTATAACTGAAAGTAGATCTCGTAGAGCAATGGTGGTCATTTAAGAATAAGGACTAACATACATGTAAGTTGCTCATTTTAAGGTGGCGTCATAAGAAGGCATATACTGGAATGATAGGATTCAGAAGCAGGTAGCACACCCTCATTTTCTAGGCAGTCCCAAGAAACAGCGGGTGTCGTCGATGTGTTCGGGTTTTGGCATGCGGTAGCCCCTTTTTATTTCTTCAATTGTTTTGCCTTCTGTCCAGCCCGGGTATGGAATACCCCCTGTTATTTAATAAGTGTTAAAGTCATAAAACTTATCATATCCATGTCCATCAACTTATTTATTTGTAAATTGAGTATGAAAAGTATGGAATTCCAGGTTTGTAATAGGCCACTTTGAAAAATACCATAATACTCTTTGTGGGTCCCCCAAAGTTTTGCATAAACATTGTTTTCATTTTCCCTCGGGGCCATTTTAATTCCCAAGAGAAACTGGAAACAATGATTTTGCAAAACTTTGGGGGACAAATAAAGAGTATTATGGTATTTTTCAAAGTGACCTATTGGTTTAGTGGCCTCCGGATATCAGATAATGTACCACGCCCGAAAAATGATATCCCTTCAATCATCTTCTCGTCTTCCTTTCAAAATGAAGTTAGCAAGATCTAGCAATATTTCCTGCTTTTCGGTTTTCTTGTGTGTGAAGGTAAAGGTAAATAAACTTGACTTAGACACGGTTTAGATTTAAAGCTGCAAGCTTGTGGGGCCGTGTGGGAGAGATGAAACCGGAGTAGCCGGAGAAAAACCTTTCGGAGCAGAGTAGAGAACCAACAAACTCAGTCTACTTATGACGCCGAGTCCGGGAATCGAACCCGGGACACATGAGGGAGTTTAAGAAAAACGGTACGGCGGGCTTCAGTATGGCAACCGGAAGTAATTTTTTTAAAAATATGGACTACTGTGCATGGCAGGCATTCGCGTTCAGCCGTAGCGGTAAATCCTACTACGTCGGGAGGAGTGGTTTGGAGTAGTCTCTGGTACGTGAGTTTTAAATCGCTTCTTTCTACTTTTCAACAGGCTTCTTTGATTTTTTAACCGTTTAATCGTACTGAAAAGCCTTCTTAATTCATTCGGAATGAACATTCATGTACCTTCCTTCTTTCAACCTAACAAATCTGCGTTTATTTTCAGCAATTGTTTTATGCAGTGAAATGGTGGCGGCAAATGGCAAGAGGATTTCGTTAGTACAGCTTCGTTGTTGTATTTTTACGTCAAAAGCTGTGTTTTACTCCATTTCCAGAATTTTAAATGCTAATTTCAGACACCCTTAACATGTAATAAGATTTGCAAGGATGTTCGGACGGTTAATCGATGTGTATTTTACTTGAAAATAATTACACTATATTCCAACGTGATTGACGTGTCTTGATTCATTTCACTCGCACGTGAATGTAAATAAAAAATCGTTTCCACACGATTTGTCAGTAGTTTTGTAATTATTGGTCTCATAGATCATACCGGGAGTCTTGGCCGCTGTTTAATATAGTACTGAACCAGTAGGGGTGTCAATATCAAAATTATAATTTTAAGCCTTTTATTTTCGTCTTTCGCGTTGCTGTTCTAGACTGCAAAATCAGTTCTAATCCTATTTGAAAATATCAATGCGAGACGTTTCTCAACGCCTCCGCAGAAACCCTCGCCAAAACAAAATAAAGTGAAATTCCTTGCTCCTTTGAAGGAATTTATTCTCCAAGTTACAGTAACTGGTGAACGCTGTAAGAAACTAACTCGAATGAAACCTCACAGCCGTACTGTCTTTGATTTCGCGCTGCTTAAACTTACACTTTAAAGGGCCACGGCAACATACTCAGCCGAGACCTCCTCGGCCGCGACAGCCGTAGTATCGCCCGCCGTAGCGATTTGCTTAAACTCCCTATTGGTGGAAGGCAACCGCTCTCACCACTGCGCCAACCCTGTGTGATGAAACAATTCTTCCGATTGCGCTTGTTGCATATAGGATTTTTGACCGTTTAATATTTTTTATGCACGTTATCGTTCGCCGACGAACGATAACTTTCCGTGCTTGGTGTATGAAGAGAATTAACTGTCTGTAAGAAGAGAATTAACTGTCTGTCCCAAGTCACATCCTGAAATAAAGCAGTTTCCTGACTAGAACCGTTTAAATAAAGTGATTGAAACGTTCCTTTGCAATTTCGGGTAAACCTTGTTCTCATGGAATTGCTGAAAGCGAGGGAATGCAGGTGAAAACCATGAAATGTTCAAATGCACCTAAGAAACACAAAAGACAACAACTTGTACCCAAGTTTGGTCAGTGACATCAACCTCTTGCGCCATTACTGTTGCTGACCGCAAACCGCTCTCAGCTTGAATTCTCCAGCCACAGCATACCAAAAACTTAAGTTTTGCCCTAGTTGATGTCACAACTCCTTAGGAAGTCAACTGTCAATCGACGAACAAGTATTGATATCAAGGGCTCTCTATGGTCTTAAAAACGGTATGTAGTTATAATCACTTTCTGTCGATTTGAACGTTACCAAATAGCTCTATAACAAGGACCTTCAGAACGATGAAAAAATGTTAAAGGGTTTACGCCAACTTGTTGGATATCTATAATATCATATCCAACGCACGCTCTTGAAAGAATTTTACATGTGACAGCCTTATTAATGGTCACTCTAATTTGCGCACTTGTTCTCACGTATACGTCCCTCATAAGCCCACAAAATGTCGAATCAGAATCAATATGACCATCTAACAATATTGGTGCAGAGGTTATTTAGCAGGTGTCCATGTATCCGTGAGCCATGGCCATTGTTGAGCTCAGTCTGCACCCTTACAAAAACCTACCATGACTATCGTCAGCCGTCGTCGTTGTTGGCGTCATCTGCGGTGAGCGGTCGTCGTCGTCGTGGTGACCCTTGCGCAAGAAACTTTTAAACAGAGCAACATCTGTTTACAGTAAGAAAGGAAGGCGAGTTTCTTGCGCAAGGGTCACCACATCAGAATGTCGCTACGTTCCGTCATTACCACTCCTCATTGAATCAAGTGTTCCTTACATTGCCATGCCAAAATTAACATTTGCTTCTGCAAGCTGACTATTTAAGTAGCCTCGGAAGATAAATCTTGTAAGCTAATTAGTGACGACAAGAAACCATTTGACTTAAGTTCAATTCACTTCTTCGATACCATTGTGTGTAATTTTGTTCCTTCGTTTCATAATTTCTACGTGAGTTGTCGGTATTTACAGAGTACTACCGATTTCTTAGGAAGCTAATACCTATAATTATTATGTAAGCGGTCTGTACGATATTTGCGTTTTTACTATGTTAGTAACAACCATAGGACTACTCACCGATGGTGAAGATCTCATAGAGAACAATTCCGTAGGACCATCTGTGGATTAGAAATATAGACAAATATAATGTAAGCACTGCAATTTCACAAAATTAATAAAAACAACATCAACAAAATGATAGAAGTACAGTTTTCAAACAGAGTATGGACATAAAGCACTGTAATATCGAAAATTCGAAAGGTGAAAAGCAAATGAAAATACATCTTTTGCTATGCTTTTAGGTGGTTCAAACATTTGACTCATTAGAGGAAACCCTATAATAGATTACCATTGAAACCAAAGCAATCGCGAGCAATGTCTTTCTTTAGGTGTACTACTTACTGAGTCACGGCGCTTCGAAATGAAAAAAACAACAACTACAACAACAACAACAGCAGCAACAACAAGAACAAGAACAACAACAAAAACAAAACTAAACAACACAAAAAAAAAACATACTGTGTTATATGTTTAGGATTACTTTTACTAGGCTCAAACTGGTGAATAGCATGAATTAATGTCGTTTCCCCTTATAATTAATTTTTTTTTTAAACAATCCTATAATTCAACTTTTATCTATTTATAAGGAGACCAATTGTTGATGGTTTCTTCTAATGGCGAGTGATTGAACTAAACAAAATGGCTGAGTTTCACTTACACATCGCTTTGGCTGGTGAGGGCTGCAGGGTTTCCGTACAGTATTTCAGGTGCCGTCCATTTCACTGGAATGCAACCCTGCAAACGTAATCAGTAATGAAAGTATGACTATAACGCTACAGATACTGGCATATTTACAGCAAGCTCGCACAACATTAATTGCCTAAAAACTATGTACTTCTAGAACAAAGGCTTAACTAAACAAAGTAATTCATCAATATGTCTTCTAGTGACCGTAGCATGCAGTAGCAATGCTACCAATTACGGAAGCAGTGGCGGTAATATAGTGGGAGTGGTAGTAGTTGTTGTAGGACACTAATGGCGGTGCTAATGGTAGAGATAGAACCGTATAATGGCAGTGGCATTGGTGGTAGCAAGGGTACAAGTAGAAGTGGTTGAAGCGATAGTGGTAGAGGTTGGGGTTTGAAGGTTAGTTCCAGCACCCGGCGAATAGCCTGAATTCTGGTTGTATATTTATTGTGGTCTCACTCGCTCAGAAGCCCTTCAAGCTAATCCAGCCAGGCCGACCACATGCTGGCAGAGATAGACCACTACACCGGGGAATACGTCCCCTACTCTTTTCGAACAGCGTTCTTTAACGTCCCACAGATTATTAGGAATGAGTGTTGTGAGACTGGGCTTACGGTTTATCATCCTTATCCGAGAGGACTAGGCAGCATTTTCTCCTCAATAGTGGTTGAGGTCGTGAGATTGGTATTGGGATAGTGTTACACAGTGGAAGTGACAGTGGTAGTCCCAAAAGTAATTGTAGTGACAGTTAAACAGCAGTGCGACAAAAGAAGAACCAGTAGCAGTGGGATTGGTAGTGGTACTGTGGTAGCAGAGGTTCTGCATAGTAGTGGTAGTGATTAAGGCAGTCAGGTGTTGGTAGTGATAATGGCAGTCAGGTGTTGGTAGTGGCATTGGTAGTGTCGGTCAGGGTAGTGATATTGGTAGTGGTACTGTAGTAGTAGGGGTAGTGCATGGTAGTGTTAGAGGTAGTGGTCATGGCAGTCAGGTGTTGGTACTGGCATTAGCAGTGGTGGTGAAATAGGTTTACAGCAGCAGGGAAAAATGGCAATATGCGTGAGATGCCCTTTGAACAACAAATAAAATAATAAAAAGGAATGAACGTGTGGTGTAAGTGGCAGTGGTAGTGACATAAATTATGTTGGCAGCAGTAGAGGAAATGGTAATGGTACTGGCACTGGTAATGGTAAAGTAATGGAACTGGCATTGGCAGTGCTAATACCCGCGACAGACCCTTTGAACGGAATGACGAATGAATGAAGCCAAAGCACTATATTTATGCTACACGATTAAAATTAGAAAAATCCTACATGTACCTTTTTGGCATTTCCGTGGCCATACTTAAAGTTTTGGTAGGCCAAGCCAAAATCAGTGATTTTACAAACACAGTTTCGGTTCAGTAGGATGTTTCTTGCTGCCAAGTCTCGGTGGATGATCTACAAACGGTTAAATAATAGCAGGCATATTTCAGTTGAAAACATCCCTCAAAGGAGACTTATTAATACCTCAAGCAATGTAACAGTTATTAAAGAACATTCCAAAATGTATGTCAGTCTGCTACCATGTTCAGGTTAGGCTGAGTTCACCTGCAAAAACATGTACTTGGGTACAAGATCCTGTAAGAAGGGTCAAGTGCACATGGATGGAATTTTCTATGAATACTTAATGTACTACTAGAGTAACTACCTCATCATTATAATTATTATTGAATCAGACAATTTAACATTTACCAACAATGTACCCTGTTAATAATGGCAGGCTTATGAATTGCATATCTTTTTTATAGGAGGTGGAAGGTTCAGGAGCTAAGCAGTTAACACCCGCTTCTCCCTTCCTAACACCATACCAGAATTCATTTTTTATGAATAATACATGCATATTTAAAACTGAGAAGATGACACTTGCTATTTGGGTTGAAAAACAAGAAGTGGGGCCTAGTCATGCAAAGGATGGTTATCGCTAATATTAATCCTGGTGAAGTTGACTACGATAACTTATAGGTTTGGTTCAAAGTTAATGCAGAATGCTCATTGGGTTTCCAAGATCCTGAGGAACACAGCAAAAACTATTCCCCACAATCATGATCTTTACAAAGAATCAATTTTGCTCGGCAGAAGTACTTTATTAATCCCATAATAATTATAAGTACCAGTATACATTAATTTTTCAGTTCTCCACATACCCCTTTCGATCCAAGGAACACCATCCCAGTTGCAATCTGTCTGGCGAATGAGACAAAGTCATATGTACCTAGCTCCAAAGCTTCACCCTCTCCACGATGATACTTGTCTTCAATTCCTCGGCTTTTTCTCAAATACCCCAGCAAATCTCCACAGGGTAAGTACTCCATGACCAGAATTGGATGAACTGTGTAGATACAAAAAAAGGTAATTTATGATACTTGACATAGATTTATCCTCCAGAAACCAGATTAGACATTTACTTTAATGTAGGTTCGCCTAGGCATTCTCCCCATCAGTTGTCAACAAGCCAATTTATAATGCACAAGCTGAAGGATTTTTTGTTTTAACCACTGTGAAGGCAATTAGAAAACTACTTCTTTTGTACTTTGTTGACATTTTGATGTTTAGGCAATGCTTGGGCCGACAATGTGCCACAACTGAAAGATTTCTAAATTTGCGTTTCATGTGTGTAAACTGTGGGAGAAATTACCCTTTCTGAGAAGAATGTTTAATTCTTAAGCTAAAACTCAATAAATAACTGTTTGGATGTGTCTCCTTCCCTTAATTAGTCTCTAGCAAGAGGTAAACAAAACAAGAACTTACTGCGTGTTGTAACGCATCCAATGAATGTGATGATGTTAGGCTGAGATTGTTCTTCCAGTTTTTTTCCCAGCTCAATCTCCCTCATCAGTGCTTTTATTCCTTCTTCCCCAGAGGTGGCTGTGATGCAGAATATCAGAGTAAAATAAATACCAAGCAAAACTTAACACATAGTAACTGAGGTGATGTGCCTGCCCAATTCAACACCTTCAAAACGTCATACAGTTCATAAGTTGCTCACCAATAATTGGGCATTTGTTTGATTTCACTAAAGGCACTGAAGGGTAACTGAACTCTCTCCCCCCCCCCCCCCCCCCCTTACCAAATATTGTTCCTGTGGAAACGATGGCTTTAAAAACCTGCAACTCTCCTGAATCCTGGACTATGGTTGAAATAAACCACTGTCTGTGCCAAACGGTCACTTTTGTAGACTTTATCACCCCGGAAACTGACCGAAACTCCCAATTTTCATTTAATATGACTGTTTATTCTCTTGTAAAACCGAAATAGCCCTCTGACAGCAGCAAAATTCACGCAATTTTGTCTTGAAGTTTTGAAAACTAAAATTCCTATTGAGGTTAAAAGTTTACAATGGCGGCAAACTTCGACTCTAATTCTTGCAATCAATTTTCCTCCTCACTTCTTTAGTTCGACCCCGATAACGCTATTTGATTTCACTTGCTCTCACTGGTCTGCCATGTTCGGGTTTGTGACCAAAAGGAATTCTGGGATTTTCTTGAATAACGGGCGCATGACAGTCCGCCAATTTTCATTTCAGATATTTTTTAGAACCGTGTCGAGCTACCAGGTCCTGCTGACAAAATATTGCACCGATTGCATTATTTACAAGTTAAAACTCGCCAAAATTGCCATGCGAGGTCTTGGAATCAACTCACAAAATGGCGAAAGACACAACTTAACTCCGTGAATTGCGATCACTCGCTCGAATACTTTGAGCGGCCCAGTTCGTGTGAAATTGCTTCTCACCTCTGTTTCCTTTCAAAGGATTGCCTCTACCCATCAACCCAGCCTTATGATGCCAGGCAGGGGACTTCTGAAGTGGAAAATGGTTCGAAAAAGACACAAACCAAATACGCAATGAATTGTAGCTGCAGTAATCGTTTAGAAATAAACAACAACTAGCGTGACGAGCTTGACAACAAAGACAGAGCCTTCGGTGTTGTGGACCGGCAAACTCTCTGTGGTAATCCCCTTATATGGAGTAACTAGGTTGATTTGACCTCCTACCCTTCGGAAATTGCAAAAAAAGGCGACCAAATCGCCGGTGGGAAATGAGTTAATTACTTGTAAAGATTGGTATAGCGGTAGTGATAATTATCATCTATCTCAATGTACAAGAGATAGGAAGTGCTAGAAAACAATGTCAGGCACGTCACCTTATGGGCAAAGGACAACTGAACAACACTATCTTATTTTGACATACTCTATACACGTCACTACATATCTACAGCTTACAATCAGTAAATAACCCAGTTTTACAAGGTTTCATACACTAGTCATTGGGTTGGCTGTGGATGTATTTCCTTAAATAATCCAGAAAATCTCTTTTTTCCCTTAATTGTCTGATGGCAACAATTTTACAATGGTAATAATTTGATAAAGAAATTATTTCATGCATGGCCATTGTTTAGTATAAATATGATAATTTATTATTAATAAAAACCAATGGTTCAAAATTCTTACGTGTAAAGCACTTTGCCGCGATAACCTGTCTACCATGTCCTCGACCTGGTTCCTTCAAACTTCCTTTCCAGACTACTCCAAACGCCCCTGAGCCAATAACCTCTCGCAGCACTATACGGTCACGTGAAACCTCCCATTTATCCACTTCATGATTCAGCTCTTCCAGCTCATATCCTTGCTCTTCATCAGGACTGAATCATATTTAAAAAAATGTTATTTGAATTCAAGATTGAAAAGACACTGTGCTTACGGTATGTCAATCGTTACAATTGACTGTCTCAAAAATTGCATCAAATAAGACACACTTTCATTTCGTTTATTTAAGGCCAATTACGAAGGTACAACAGACCAAGAGAATTTGCGCTTGGAAGGACACTATGACTGCATTGAAGACCATTTTGGTCAGGTTCTTGTTGAGTTTTCGTTTGAATCTAATGGGTTTGACTTGTCAAAACTAGGAACCCACAGATTGTTTGTAAGTTTTTATTCCCCTCCTTTCTCTTTTGTCTTGTATTTTGGTTCATATGCACATTTTACCTGGCATTATTACATGTATTTAAGACCTGGAACATTTATCAGATTCGATGGTTTGGCCTTAAATCTAGAGCGCATTTAACCTTTGGACAGCGTTGAGCAAAGGCAGTCTGTGCTCTACCCACAGAACATCTTTAAAAGCAGATAACATACATAAATTCTTTCACTTACTTGAAGACCTTGGCTGTGTCTACAAAAAAAAAAAAGGCTAAAGACATACTAGGTAAATGAATCGAAATTGTTGACGAGTCTGTCATGAGCTGTTTGATTTTAACTTAACTATTTGTCCAATACTGATATTGAATTAAGGAACCTAAACATTAAGCGTAAGTTTCAACAACCATTCCTTGTGTTACTGTAATGGCGAGTGTTCCAAGACAAAACACTGTTATTTTTACTGCAGTACACTGCTTAAAAGCCACCTAAACTGCCATTTGAAATTCACAGCTCGCCATACCCATCATGCGACGTTTGCAGATGTACCATATGACAAGTGCAGTGATGATGACAGCAGACAGAGGACCAACAGTGTAATACCACTCAAATATCTTCCCTTCAGTGGAAGCTGTAAAGACATAAGACGTTACTAAGACACAAGACATAAGACATTATAGCCTCTACACAAGTTAATCACCTACATACAACCTGTATACACTGTATTGTATATTTCGAGATTGGTACATTGCAGGTCATCCATAATTTTAAGGACGTTCGCGCTAATTGTTCATACGAATCTAAACTGCGCAGGTAACGCAACAGTATTATGTCACGTATTAGTCACGATTGACTTGTCCCTAACTAAACAAACAAGGCGCCCCAAACTTCATACCAATTTTACTTGTTTAGATCGCCGGTGACCCCTACCTTTTTTTACATGAACCATTCACTCTAGTTATTTTCTCTAGCAAAACTGATGAAATGAAAAAAATCTCACTGTAAGAAGTTCTTCTGTTGTGCCATCAAATTCTGGAAGTGATTAAAACGGTAGCACTTATGAGGACGCTCGTTAAGGATTAGATTCAATGTTTACGACATCCCTGATGGCGTGAAATTATTAAAAATATCCACTCCTTAAGATCTATGTAAAGAAATCTTCACCCAACCAGTTTATGTCTATGATTTTTGATGGCTATATTATTATGGCCGATTTATCGCAAATAGGGCATTTTCCAGTGCCCTTTCCTCCGAAACAAAGTCGGTGACCCCCATTTATTTTTCAATTTTGGAATAAGTAACTCATATTCTAACTCTAGGCGAGAAGTGAAAAAAATTCCACTGTTGGAAGATTTTCGCGCAAACGTCCTTAAGCAGTGTTCAAATAAAACAGAAACAGAGAATGTCTGATTTTAAATGAAACCCCGGCTTCGTGTAAATGGTTGAAGACTACAGGTGGTTGTCTATACTGGAAGGAGTGCCGTTAATTAGTGGGTCAGAGCACCCTTTATTGATAAAGACTTCTCTTAATTATTGGATACGTGAACACATCTCTCCTATATTGACTTAATGACTTACTACTGAACCATTGTCAACACATGAAACAATACAACTGTTTTCCTTAATGTACATTTGCAATGTAACAAGCTGTGGGAACTGCTCCTGTCTTTAATGAACATGAAACTAAAACGGTTTTCCAACAAACACTATCTCACCTCTCACTCTGATCTCAACAGTGGATGACGCAGAACCTGCTTCGTTGTGTGCCTCACAAGAATAATCACCGCTGTCATCGGTGTCAACGTTTTCAATAACAAGAGTGCTCATCTTGTCATCATTCGTTATAAGAGCTTTTGATATAACTGGGCCATCGTCTTTCTTCCACTTGATCTCTGACGTAGATTCACTGACTTTGCAAGTCAGTTTGAGCTTATCATCTTTCATCAATGTGGGGTGTGGGTTGGGACCAATTTCGGCGGTGGGTTTTTCTGCAGTTTGGATTTACATGATAACAGATAGATATAG